>OW240913.1:350060814-350073987 GCA_933207985.1 Pelobates cultripes
TGATGTCATTCATATCCCTGCCCCTCCACACAGGTTGCAGCAGACACATGGGTAGGAGGTGGGCGGGCAGAGGCTGGGCTCCGCGGGCGCTGCATCCACTACAGGCAGGAAGAGGGGAATAAACTTAATTAAACAAAACAAAAACTTAATACTACAAACTAACACTACATGCACTGCACACACACACTGTATCCAGTACACACAGACTACATCCACTACTCAAACACACATATTGCATCCACTACACAAACACACACTGCATCCACTACACAAACACACACTCTACATACTATACACAAACACAATGCATCCACCACACACATTGCATACAACACACAACCACAAACATTACATTTACAACTCACAGACATTAAATCCACTACAAACTCTGCATCCACTATACACACTCACACAATGCATTCACTACACACACTGCATACAATACACAAACACAGACACTGTATTCGCTATACAATCTGCATAACAAATGTTGGCGTGTTTTGGTGGTTGTTGTTTTGGTTTGGGGGTGGTGGGCAGCATTTCATTCTTGGACCCACATAGCACAATGTCTTGGGCCGGCCCTGGTACCATTGATAGCTTAATTTTTCTGAAACGTCAAGGTAGTGCAACCACCGTTCCTTCAACATTAAATTAGTGAACTATGCTTCAAAAGGTGTCTCTAGGAACATTCAGTGCCTTTGCCATCTCTTTGTATCCTGTTCCTTGCTTGTGAAGGGCCATGATCTCTTCTCTTAATTTTGTGGATCATTCTTTTGACCTAGCCATATTTCTAACATGCAGTCAAACGTGGCACTCAACAACCCCTAACCAGTCCAGGTATTTCAAGTGTTTCAGCTATAGTACACCTGGTACAGCTAATGAAGCCCTTGATTAGTTGCATCAGGTGTGCTTGAGCTAACAACTGTTTTTTTTATATTTGTGCTGTTGTGAGGGATTCTATTCAGGGGGTTGAATAATTTTGAGACCGGAGAAGTCATTAACAGTTGCATTTTCAGTTGAATTTGGGGAAACCACTTGAAACATTCGTTGTGCTGAGCTATATCATTTGCTTTTGTTTGGTTTGTTCATTGCAAACAGCTGAAAGTCTAAAAGTTTTTAAAATAAACCTGATTTTCAATGGCAATTGAATAATTTTGATTACAACTGTAAGTCTCACTCTCACTACTACAGCTATAATCCCTTATACTAGAAAGAGTTGCTTTGCTGTGTATCTCTTGTCTCAAGTCCACATCATAACATTTAGATTGCAAACTCACAAGCTATCTAGCTTAGTACTTTGTATAAAAGGGCTGTAAATGCAATATCTAAGCTTATGGGCAGGGTGCTCCATTCCTTCTGTATTAGCTTGTACTGTGTATCGTCTCTGATTGTACCGAGCTGCGAAATATGTTGGCGCTTTATAAATACGAGTATTAATAATACTTTTTTAATGACGGGGACACTTTTATCTCACTTCTTCAGCACCTTCCAAAGCACACAAGCTGTACCAAATTATTGCCTCTTCAGCTATATTTAAAAAGATGAGGCAATATCAGAATGAGGGGTTTAGTTTAATAGTAAGTGATTAGGTATTTGGGGGTATTTGGAACCCAGTAGTGTGTATATGTATTTGTGAGAGGGATTCGGAATATATGGAATGTGCATCCACTGTCCAGTCATCTTTTGGGTTGGCACAATATTAGCAGTTATCATTTGTACTGGAAATGTATAAGTGTCCATTAGTTAGTGTTCTTTGATATGTCCTTTCTTTCTACGTATTAGTGAGGATTAGGTAGACACATTAGTGGACATAACAGTAACACATGTCTTAGCAGGCCCAGAGCTGGTAATTTGAGCAGTTTAAATGTACAAGCGTGTCAACAGATGCACTGTAAACATATTTAGCTACTCTCATCAAAGTGTTTAGTTGCAGCCTGGTCCAAAACCCCTTCCATATGCCGCCCCACATTGCGTGGCCTCTTATAATACACATCCATCTCCTGGTATTGCTGAAGCGGTATTTTTTTTTCCGATTATGATCATTCTATACTGTCAAATTGTGCTTGAGTCTGTGATCATTGTACTGCATATATATATATATATATATATATAAGCAGAAAAGAATCCATGATGCACTCACAGGACTTGGTGAAAAAAATATTCAGATTTATTTAAATAATGTGCATAACACAAACAAACCAACCGACGTTTCGACCCCTGCGGGTCTTTTTCAAGGTTATTGTATCAACCAAAACATTGAGAATATATACACATACAATATCAGTGCACTTACCGATCCGATTCAAAGTGAGACCCTCAACCGAGACCCGGAACACGGAAGTGGGTTATAAACATTCAGACAACAAAGAAGAAATAAAAAGTGTCACTTATAATTTACTTGTACATTTTTAAATATACAATAAGAACCCAGGTTTATTACCTTACAAATCATATGTAGATTATCTATCACCAGTGCACCTTGGCACAATAGATAGGTAACAGAAAGGTAATGATATGTCGTCAAACAATGTCGGGCTGGTTTTATCTAGAGCCGATATACTTTGTTTGCTATACGTAATCCAAGGGCAAAAAGTATAGAACAAAAGCTATTGATTCAGGCTGAATGCTGTTGAAGATATTAAATTTCAATACTTATCTGCAGGGTTTCAAAGTACAAAATGTAAGAGGCTGCTTTGTCATTTGGCTTTGCATGTAAAAAAAAAACTACAAAACACTCACAGCACATATTTACCATAAGATTTGTTTAAAAGGGATTTCACCAAATTTGACATATAAGCGTGTTGTTGTTTTTTAATTTTTATTTATTACAAGTGTAACAAAAGACAGTGAGTTCATTTGGAGATTCTGAGATACGGCAAAGCTTTAGATATGTTATAGGACAGGGGTGAGGAACCTTTTTTCTGCCAAGGGCCATGTGGATATTTATAACAAATTTAGCGTGCCATGCAAAATTATCAACTTAAAAATTAGCCTGCTATATTTGGTCAAATATTTAATGAACTCACCTTTAATGTGATGGCTGGAACTGCTTCTCTTGTGTGATGCTGGTATTGATGATGTTGCTACTTGCAACCGCTTTTCCAGGTTTGCTTCGGTCAGTCTGGAGCTCAGTCGACACTTTGCGATGCTCACTGACACAAGCTGAGTACAAACAAGCTCACTGACAGACATGCTCACTACAGGCAAGTTCACTCAGGGCTGGCCTTAGGCCTTTGGGCGCCCTGTGCGAAAAATCTTCACAGCGCCCCCCTCCCTTCTCGCCCCACCTACCCCCACTCAATCCCCCCCCTTCCGCCTTCCCCCCCTTCCCACACACCCTGTCACACACACAGACAGACAGCCACACACACACATGCTGGCAGTCACACACAGACAGCCACACACACACAGACATAGAAACATACAATGTAATGGCAGATAAGAACCATTCGGCCCATCTAGTCTGCCCAGACAGTCACACATAGGTAGTCACACACACAGGCAGACAGACACACACACACACAGGCAGGCGGGCAGTCACACACAGACAGCCACACACAAACACACAGGCAGACTGCCACACACACAGAGGCTGACAGGCACACACACACAGGCAGACATAGAAACATAGAACCATTCGGCCCATCTAGTCTGCCCAGACAGTCACACACACACACACACGCACACACAGGCAGACAGTCACACACACACACAGACAGTCACACACACACACACACAGGCAGACAGTCAAACACACAGTCACACACACAGGCAGACAGTCAAACACACAAACAGTCACATACACACACAGGCAGACAGTCAAACACACAGACAGTCACACACACAGGCAAACAGTCAAACACACAGTCACACACACACAGGCAGACAGTCACACACACACACACACACACACAGTCTGTCAATCACACATAGTTATCTCTGTTCCTTGTGGAGGCAGACAGGCAGCGCAGCTTCTGGATTCTGGTTGTTGGTGGAAGCAGGGACTCCTTCTTGCTTCCCCTGCAGCAGTTACACGGCACGTTTAGCTCCGCCCCGCCGCACGGTAAGCCCCACCCTGCCGCACAGTAAGCCCCGCCCCACCACAAATTATTTTTTATCCCAGCCGGCCTAGTGGGAGCCGGCTTTAGGCCATTAGGCGCCCTGTGCGAAAAGTCTTCACGGCGCCCCCCACCAAGATGCCTGTATACAGTCACACAAACAGGCACAGTCAGACAGTCACACAAACAGTTACAAGCAGACAGTCAGACATGCTCAGTTACAGGCAGAAAGTCACACAGTCACACACACAATTACATGCAGACAGTCACACATGCAGTCACAAGCAGACAGTCACACATACTCCATTACAAGCAGACAGTCATACACATTCGATTACAGTCATGCAGACACTCACGCACACTGATAAACACACACACACTCAGTTAAAGGCCAGATAGTCACACATACAGGCACACACAATGGCACAGCTACAGCGGCACACACAATTGGAGTCACACACAGTTACAGTCACACACAGGCAGACAGTCACACAAACAAGCAGACTGTCACACACAGGCAGAAAGTCACACACACACACACACACACACACATACACAGGCAGGCAGACAGTCACACACACACAGGCAGACAGTCACACAGGCAGACAGTCACACACACACACACACAGGCAGGCAGACAGTTACACAGACAGACAGTCACACACACACACACACACACACACACAAACAGGCAGGCACACAGGCAGTCAGACAGTCACACACACACACACACACAGAGCCAGTCCACAAGACAGACAGTCACACACACACACACACACACACACACACACACAGGCGGGCAGACAGTCACACACACACACACACACAGGCAGGCAGTCACACACAGGTAGGCAGTCAGAAAGACAGGCCCACACACAGGCAGGCAGGCAGGCAGGCAGTCACACACACACACACAGGCAGGCAGACACACAGACGGGTAGTCACAAAAAGGCAAACAGTCACACACAGGCAGGCAGTCACACTCACAGACTTACCTCTTTTCATTATGTCTGGAAGGGGGAGTGGATGCAGTTGGTTGGCAGTCACACACAGGTAGGCATTCAGAAAGACAGGCCCACACACAGGCAGGCAGGCAGTCAGTCACACACACACACAGGCAGGCAGACACACAGGCAGGTAGTCACAAAAAGGCAAACAGTCACACACAGGCAGGCAGTCACACACACACACACACACAGACTTACCTCTTTTCATTATGTCTGGAAGGGGGAGTGGATGCCGTTGGTTGTTGGGGAAGCAGGGACTTATTCCTTCTTCCCTCTTCCTGTGCAGCAGTTACCAGGGGCTTTGGGTAGGTATTATCCCCGTCTCCACCTTGCAATAAGCCCCGCCCCGCCGCTAGGTAAGAACCGCCCCTGCCCCCTCGATTTTGTAATGATTTTTTTATAGACCTGGGTGGAGAATAATGAAATCAACCGGGCACCTGTTTTAGCTCCCCTGTACTCCTGTCACCCGGCCATGTGTGAGCTGTGTCGGCCACATGGTGCCCCCTGGTCCATGGCGCCCAGTACGGGCACACAGCTCACACACCCCTAAGGCCGGCCCTGACTCACGCTCACTACAAACAAGCTCATGGACACACACATGTTCCCTACAGACAAGCTCACTGACATACATGTGCTCACTACAGACAAGCTCACTGACACACACATGCTCACTACAGACAAGCTCATGGACACACACATGCTCCCTAGAGACAAACTCACTGACATACACGTGCTCACTACAGACAAGCTCACTGACACACACATGCTCACTGACATACACATGCTCCCGACAGACAAGCTCACTGACACACACACATGCTCACTCACTAGCAGGCACATACACACACACAAGTTAACTCTCAGCAATCACCGGCTCCCTGTGATTGCTGGGAGGAAGTGCCCGGGGCTGTCACTTCCTCCCAGCATCTGACATTATCACAGGGGGCACAGTCGCGCTGTTAAAGTGTTGCAGTGCTGACTGGGCCTGCTGGAAACTAATTGCCATCGGCTGGCCCTAACAGCACGAGCCACCTGATGGGCCCCATTAATACAGTCTGGGCGGATATACCGTGCGGGCCAGGGCCGCATTACTTAGGTGGCAGCCGGGCCCCCTGGAATGACGGGCTCGGTCGCAGCTGCGACCCCTGCGACTGCAGTAGTTCCTCCACTGCCTGAGGGCTAGATTTGACATCTATGCAACCCCAAGGCCAGTTTCCTCAAAACCATACAAAAGCAATTGAACAGTGAAAGGGGAACCACATTTTTCAATTAATTGAAAGGTTTAATAAAATACAGCAATATGCTCAGCGGCGTACATACCGCGGTCCAGGGGTCGCAGCTACGACCGGGCCTGCCACTCCTGTGACCGGGTATCCGCCGCCATCATCTTCTGCGGACCCCTGCGTCCAAGGGGTCCATGCTGAGACAATTACATTAATTCCAGTAAATGCACATGTGCAATATCCCTGTACGAGCCTGTCCCATATCTACTTATCGTCCAGCTTCTCCAATATCCTGAGTACTGCTTTTACTTGCTATTCACCTGTATATTACAAGAATATTCCCATTCCAGATCTTCTCCTAGGGCCATTATTAATTGGTCCAACTGCAAAAGGAGATACATATAGTGGAGAGGGGATGTAATGGTTGTGCAGTATTTATAAGAAACCTCTCTTGTAAGTAGCCTAGTAGTTTTAAGATAAAGTTTAATTGTGTATATTGGTTAATCATGAGTTAACTAGTCCATCCATAGTTCATTTAGTCTAGGTGTAAATAGGGTTATCTGTTTTAACATCAACCAGTATTTGTTATATAGAAATTACAGCATGCTCCTCTAGTATGGAATTAAAGTCTACTCCAGACAAACTCACAACTGATGATCTGATACTTTGTAGCAGTGAGTACACTCAGGAAAAAGAAATCCTGTCAATGGCTACACTTGGCGGTTCTCGTGTTGATACAAAAGTTCTTTATGCACGAAACTTCCTTTTCCTTTTATTGTTTGTAAAAACAGGAATATTCCATCTCCTCTTGATAGTTACTGGTAACCCCTTTAAATATCCAACCTTTTTTACATCAAATTTTGGCACAGTTTATTATTATTATTGCCATTTATATAGCGCCAACAGATTCCGTAGCGCTTTACAATATTATAAGAGGGGGGCTTTAACTATAAATAGGACAATTACAAGAAAACTTACTGGAACGATAGGTTGAAGAGGACCCTGTTGAAAGCTTTCCTAATGAAATGGGTGTAAAGGCACGTCTTAAAGGATTGAAGACTAGGGGAGAGTCTGATGGGGGTAGGCAGGTTATTCCATAGGAAGGGAGCCACCCGCGTGAAGTCCTGCAAGCGTGAGTTGGCCGTACACACGCGAGCAGCGGACAGGAGAAGGTCACAGGCAGAGCGGAGAGACCAAGAAGGGGCATGCCTATGAATCTGTGAAGAGATATGAGAGGGGCTAGAATTGGTCAGTGCTTTATAGGTATAGATTAGCACTTAGAATTGACTCATATAGGATACAGGAAGCCAATGTAAGGACTGACAGAGGGGTGAGGTGTGAGAAGACCGACTATAGAGGAAAATCATTCATTACAGACTGTAGTGGGGTAATAAGTTTTTGGGAAGACCAAATAGGAGAGAGTTACAATAATCCATGCAGGAAATTACTAGAACATGGACAAGCTCCTTGGTAGCATCTTGCGTAAGAAATGGGTGGATGTGGGCTATGTTTTTAAGATTGAATTTACAGATCTTGGTAACATGCTGGATGTCGAGACTTAAAGGTGAGGCCGGCATCAAGTATGACACCAAGACAGCATGCTTGCAAGGATTGACCACTAACTTGAAGGGAAAGTGAAAGGATCAGTATTAGGAGGAGGAAAGACAAGGAGCTCAGTTTTAGAGAGATTGAGTTTCAGAAAGCGGCAGGGGAGAGGTCCGGGGAGGAGAGATATATCTAGGTGTCATCAGCGTACAAGTGGTAGTGGAATCCAAATGAGGTAATGAGTTTGCCAAGAGAGGCAGTATAAAGATAAAATAGGAGACCAAGGACAGAGCCTTTGGGGGACTCCAACCGAGACAGGACGAAGGGAGGAGGTATCATTAGAAAAGGATACACTGAATGAGTGTTGGGAAAGATAAGAGGAAAATCACGTTATTAAATCTGTTAAAGTTTTTTTCATCTGTGGCCCTAATTGCCATTTTTGAATATACATATTTTTTTTCAGTGATTCAACACAAATGTATCAATCTTCCCCGAACTTTCTCTGGCAGGAAAAAAATTTCATATAACTTTTTTCCATTCTTAATCTGTCAGTCTTCTGCAACGAAAATTTCTGTGAAAACTCGCAGAATTTACTCCGAATAAAATATTCACTTTTTACATCACTCTTAGAACCCATAAATAAATATGATCAAAACAATGACAGAATTTAACCATTACTGTGCAGAACACTTTGATGAATATCTAGCGTTATCTACAGGTGGAGGCCATTTTTTCTTCTTATTCATTTATTTCTGGAGTCCTAGCCTCATAATTTCCTCTAGTTTGTTGTTGTTGTTCTATAATGTGTTGCAATGCTCTTGTAATTTCCCAGCTAGTAATAGATTTAGACATGCATAGCCACAGATCACACAGCACAATATGTTCTTCTTGTCTAATTATTTTTGGTACACACAGTTCTGAATCTAATCTTATTCAAAATAACCTGAGGCAGGAACATTGATAGCTTCTCTAAAAACCTGGCACTTCAGCCCATCCAAAACGTGACTCCCTACTCAATAGCCCTAAGTTCCTAACTTAAATGATCTGGTGGACATTTAATATTAATAATGTGTCTGTAAGTGTGTGTGTCTGTAAGTGTATGTGTGTGTCTGAGTGTGTATGTGTTTGTGTGTCTGTGAGTGAGTCTGTAAGTGTGTGTCTCTGCGTGTGTGTGTCTTTGTGTGTCTGTGAGTGTGTGTATATGAGTGTATGTGTGTGTGTCTCTACATGTGTCTGTATGTATGCGTCTGTGTGTGCCTACATGTGTATCTGTTTGTCTGCATGTGTGTGGGGGGGGGGGACCTGTGGGGTAGGAGGTAGATGTATGGGGGTCCCCAGGGCAATTTTCGCACCGGGGCCCCATGGTTTCTAGTTACTCCTCTATGGTCTCTTTAATTAATTTCGCCCTCTCAGGCAGCAATTTCATATCTCTAACCCTTCTTTTGATTTACTTTAATTTCCCACATACAGAGAATTTCTGGATGTGGACCCCCCGGGTAGCCAACCTCCTCAACCCATTTAATGTTCCCAATTGCTTCATCCTAATAATGTCACAATATACCAAGCCTGTGTGTAATCTATACCCCTGTCCATGTAAAATTCCAGGTATTCCCCATAATCCGTAAATGTCACCCAGCATCCCACTTCCAGTTAACCTATTATATTCCTCACAAAATATGCACAGATTTAGCACGAGCAAGCCCATACCTCTCATTTTCAGTTTTGGTTGAGGTGGAATTATCTGTGTGTGTGTGTGCAGTGTTTCAATCTGAAATGATGTACGTTCAGACTCCATGCATCATGACCACTTGAAATCACTATAGTGGTCTTGGTGGTTGGTGTAACCCTTTTACCTTTCTTCTAGCTGAAGTTCCTATTTCACTTTCCACTTGTGGTTTTAAAGGAACTTTAGGAATACAATACAAACATGATTCCAAACACTATAGTGTCCTGCTAACTGTTTAGGTGTCAGGAATGGAGGAATGGAGATACCCTAAAGGAAACAGTAATGTAAGACGTACCGGTTCGTCCAGTGGCTGGAATAGTGCCTGAGACATAAATGAAAAGTTTGCAAGCAAACAGAGAGTAAACGAGAGACAGGACGAGGTCTAGGATATCAGAGATACACAGAATTAATAGTCAGGTCAAGGTAAGGATAATAGAGAGCAGGAATAGTCAAACAAGCCGAGGTCAAAAAACAGTAAATCCAATACACAGTATAAATACTCTCATGCAGGGACGTATTAGCCGCAAGGCAAACAAGGCATTTGCCTTGGGCGGCATTTTCCAGGGGGCGGCAAAAAAAGCCGCCCCAAATGTGGTTAACTGACATGCCAGGCAGGCAGCTAAGTAAAAATCTGTGCGGGCGGCGCTGGCATGGGAGCACTTTCCCCTGAGCTCTCTGCTCAGCTCCCTCGTGCGCCGCCCGCAAAGTGATGCCGGGAGCCGGAATATGACGTCATATTCCGGCTCCCAGCATCACTCTGCGGGCGGCGGGCGAGGGAGCTGAGCAGAAAGCTCAGGGTTAAGTGATCCCTCGCCAGCGCCGACCAACCGGCAGCCCCAGGGAGAGGGAGAATCCCCCTCTCCCCCCAGCATTCCTAAAGGTAAGGAGGCTGGGGGGGGTTACATTTCTAAACGAAAAAGTGAGTGTGTTAATGTTTGCGTGTGTATTAATGAGGGAGTGTGTCTGTTAGTGTGTGTGTTAGTTTGTGTGGGACTGTTAGTGTGTGTGTCTGTTAGTGTGTGTGTCTGTTAGTGTGTGTGTCTGTTAGTGAGTGTGTCTGTTAGTGTGTTTGTCTGTTAGTGTGTGTGACTGTTAGTGAGTGTGTCTGTTAGTGTGTGTATCTGTTAGTGAGTGTGTGTGTGTCTGTTAGTGAGTGTGTGTGTGTGTCTGTTAGTGAGTGTATGTCAGGGAGTGTGTGTGAGTGTTAGGGAGTGTGTTACTATGTGTGTGTCTGTTAGTGTGTGTCACTGTTAGTGAGTGTTCTGTTACTGTGTGTATCTGTTAGTGAGTGTGTGTGTGTCTGTTAGTGAGTGTGTGTGTGTGTCTGTTAGTGTGTGTGTCTGTTAGTGAATGTATGTCAGGGTGTGTGTGTGTGTGTTAGGGAGTGTGTTACTATGTGTGTGTCTGTTAGTGTGTGTGACTGTTAGTGAGTGTTCTGTTACTGTGTGTATCTGTTAGTGAGTGTGTGTGTGTCTGTTAGTGAGTGTGTGTGTGTGTGTGTCTGTTAGTGTGTGTGTCTGTTAGTGAATGTATGTCAGGGAGTGTGTGTGTGTGTTAGGGAGTGTGTTACTATGTGTGTGTCTGTTAGTTTGTGTGTGTCAGTGAGAGTGTATGCATCTGTTAGTGAATGTGTGTGTCTGCTAGTGACCATATGTGTATGTCTGTTAGCTAGTGTATGCGTGTCTGTCAGTGAATGTGTGTGTGTGTGTATTTAGAAGGCGGGGGGTGGGCGCTAGTGATGTCGCGAACCCGAAATTTTTGGTTCGCGAACGGCGAACGCGAACTTCCGCAAATGTTCGCGAACGGGCGAACAGCCCGAAACGCCATTGACTTCAATGGGGAGGCGAATTTTAAAACACACAGGGACTCTTTCTGGCCACAATAGGGATGGAAAGGTTGTTTCAAGGGGACTAACACCTGGACTGTGGCATGCCGGAGGGGGATCCATGGCAAAACTCCCATGGAAAATTACACAGTTGATACAGAGTCTGGTTTTAATCCATAAAGGGCAGAAATCACCTAACATTCCTAAATCACAATCAATATGGATTGACACCTGACATATGACATATTGACACCTTGACATATGGATTGACACCTGTCCTCAGAGCCCCTGATGCACACAGACACAGAGCAGAATAGAGACTGGTCCCCCTACATAGGGTCACTTGGCAGATATGGATTGACACCTGTCCTAAGGATCCCTGATACACACTGACACAGAGCAGAATAGGGACTGTTACCCCAACATCGGGTCACTTGGCAGATATGGATTGACACCTGTCCTAAGGTTCCCTGATACACACTGACACAGAGCAGAATAGGGACTGGTCCCCCTACATCGGGTCACTTGGCAGATATGGATTGACACCTTGTTACAAACTGCTATTTGTAACGGGCCCTTTAAATGGCAAATTGCCCTGCTTCCCTGGGTTGTGGAGAAGCCTATTTGCCAGCCTCCTCCCGCATGACTATGGCCCCTGGGAGATTGTGAAAATGTATGCACTTTAATTTGGTGTGTATGGCCCTTTAAGACACAATAGATTTGGAATATTAGGACTTATGGACTCTTTATGTGACTGGTGCTGGCCCTTTAAACACACCTTTTTTTGGGACCATCCCAGGTGGGACACTGCCTTTAAGGCCCATTGAGACTTGTTAGGAACCTGACCCCCTTTAAGGCAATTGTCCCTGATCCCCAGACCTGGTGCAAATAACTGTCCTGCCTTGCTATTTCCCACTTGGTTCAGTAGAGTATTTCAGCTACAAGAGACTAGAAAGTCCCATTCGGCTGATAGGACTTAGTCTTTTTCAACAGATTTTTCAGCCTTATTTCAGCTGCAGAGACTAAGTCCCATTCGTGATGGGACTTGGTCTTTCAGCCGTTTTTCAGCCTTATTTCAGCTACAGAGACTAAGTCCCATTCGGCGATGGGACTTAGTCGTTTTTTCAGCCTGAAATAGACCGACCTCACAGCCCAAATCTATGGAACTGTTTTGGGCAGGAAAATATGCTTGCGGTCGGTCATAAAGGGACCTCCAGCTAACTTTTTAACCCCTGGATGTATTTGGCTGATTTTTGGTTATGTTTATGTTTTAAATGTGCTGATTCCAAATATGTAATTATGAAGATGGGATGTGTAGTTTTAAAGTTACAGTGTATGGCTAAAAACTGTATTTTTACTGCCTGTGTTTAATTATGTTAATCTCTTCCCAAACGTCATTTCGTTCAAAGTGGAGAGAATGTTAAAAAAATATATTTTTGTTCGGAGTGTGAGAAATGCTTTTCAACCGCTTCTAATCTTAAGCATCATTTGAGGAGCCATACAGGAGAGAAACCTTATTTGTAGTGTGTTTAGTATTGTTCTGATCAGTTTAATACCTTCCGCGTCTCCTATCAGTGGACGTGTATATGGCAGCCATTTTAGGAACCGTACACCTGGGACCCGAGCAAGGTCACCCTCGTTCAACAGGCTTGCAGCGTATCCTCCAGGAAGAAGAGCCTGAACCCTTACCGGCTGCACGTGTCTTACCTGTACATGGAAAGCTGCTCTGGTTCCTTGATGAGCCAGCTGTCCGTGAGTTAACATGTCCCGTGGAGAAGCACTCTGTCCT
>OW240913.1:350074087-350100490 GCA_933207985.1 Pelobates cultripes
CCGCGAGTTCTGAGAGGCAAAGAGTAGTGCAGGAGCTTGTGAAAACAGAGCTCTCGTCCTGCACCAGTAGGTCTGGAGACACCATCAGACCACCAGCGTGACCGGGCCCCCTGTGAGGACAGCAGACATAGCTGGGAGGAAGTGACTGCCCTAGTCACTCCTCCCAGCTACCAGAGAGCCACGCAGGAGGAAGAAGGAAGGAGGAGGGAGTCAGAGTGGGAACTCTGACTCCCATCAGGCTGAGCCCCTACTGGACCCAAGGGAAAGTCACCCTCCTGCAAAAGGTACGAAACAGGAGGGTGACTTAAACATTTTGTATATGTGTGTGTCTCTGTATGTGTGTGTGTCTGTATCATACAGACACATATATACAGAGACACACACAGACACATACATACAGACTGTATGTGTGTGTGTGTGTGTCTGTATGTATCTGTATGTATATGTCTGTCTGTGTCTATGTATCTGTGTGTATGTCTGTCGGGGGTGTATGTATGTGTGTGTCTGTCGGGGGGTGTATGTGTGTGTCTGTCTGTTTGTGTCTGGGGGGAGGGGCCCGCGCATCAGTTTCTCACCAGGGCCCCATGGATTGTGTGTACGCCATTGCCCCCACCAGCTTAGAACCACTGTGAGACCAATTCAGCAGAGTCCCCGTTAGTTGAATGCAGCGTGGCTGAGATCCCAGCATTGAAAAAGTAGCCCACAACGTGGTACTGAAAAAAATCTAAACCTGTCCAAAAACATAACACAACAAAACGTATCAATTAAAATTAGAGGTTATTATTCTAATACAAACATTATGTAAATATTGATTTACATACTTATAATTCCTATTAATCGGTTAGAATTCAACAGGCAATGTTTGCCCTTTACTGCTGATTTTAATCTTTTATTTCCTAAATATTACACACGTCAAAAAGAAAATCAGATATCCCTATATTTGATCCATGTTTAACGGAATATATTTTGTTCAGATACCAATCCATTGTCTGGCTATCATGAGGAGGTAAACAGAATGTTGCGTTTCCAACATGTTTTTACAGTGATCATTTATCATGTAGTGCAATTTGACGTTATGAAAACCAAGCTCTGGATCTGACAAGCCCGGTTTCTGCTTTATCCACGCTATGCCTTTCAATGGACACCTAGTGAATCAATGTTGCGGATCATTGGTTGACAACCATTTAATTGGTTGCAAGCAAACCTCAAATATCGCACAACAAAAGCAAGTTCTATATTAAGTTCTGTACCCAATACATGCCGCATGTTTTTGGGTTAATGGTTG
Organism: Pelobates cultripes; assembly: GCA_933207985.1. Classification (NCBI taxonomy): domain Eukaryota; kingdom Metazoa; phylum Chordata; class Amphibia; order Anura; family Pelobatidae; genus Pelobates; species Pelobates cultripes. The sequence continues at coordinate 350,075,373 of OW240913.1, forward strand.
CTGTATTACAGTGAAACATTGTGCAATACAAACCATTTTATTTTAAAATTAGAGGACTTAAAGGGACACGGTAGGCAATATAACTTCCAAACCATTTTCGTATGAGGATCACTTGCATCCCAAAGAGCCAACCCCGCATGAGGTGCAGCCAAGGCAGAGATTTCATACGTATTTGTAGCATACCCATTCATTCCAGCAATGGCACTGTGATAGGCTTAATATGATCAGCTGAGACGTTAAGCCAATCACAGCCATCTAGTGCTGCTTAGGCTAATGCTTAATTATTAACCCAAGCAGTACAGAGAGGATCGGTCCATTGTTTAGCAATAAAACATTAAAAATGGTGTAACAATAAACAGAAGCTCCAGGAGACTCCAGACACTACAACCATTTAAAATCGACTAATGCAGTTATGGTGCCTACAGTGTCCCTTTAAACCTCAAATGTTCACTTGGAAACATTCAAAAGCTATTCCAAGAACATTTTTCATGGGTGCACATGAAACATTTTGGCAGGGACGTGTGTATGCCAATCACTAAGGTTAGAACAAGGGAATTTTTGGGACACTTTTATAAGATTAGAAAGCTTTTCTGCAAATTTGTGATTCACAAAAAAAAAAAAAAACAAGTATAAAATCTATGCATGTAGGATATAGCGGAACATTTCATCTCTTGTAACTGTACTAATTATGCACACTTACATTATTTTGTGCATATCTGTCTCCAGTTATCCTTTTTCATGTTTATTAACATTACCCAGGACATACTTGAAAATGAAAGAAATCTCAATGTATCTTTCCTGGTAAAATATTTTATAAATAAATAATATAAATAAATAAATTACGTCCCAGAAGAGAGCAAAGATGGTGAACGCAGCAGTAGAACAAGTACATCACCTGTATTTCTGTATTTAAATCACAGCACAGGTGAACCCAATGTGTACCAGTACTCAGAGGTTCTAAAGATTTATTATTACGTACTGGACACTAAAATGAAGCTTTTTTTGTTGTTGCAAATATGAAGTATGTTTCAGCCTGCAAACTGCGGGATGCTCAAGATGAAAAAAAAAATAGACTTATGATACACAACGTATTTAGAGAGGTTGTGTGAGTCTTAGCTAAAAAGTGTGGGTAAGACTGTGTAAAAAAAAAGTGATTTAACTCCTACATGGCAAAGAACTGAGCAGTGAGGCAACAGGGGCATGATATATATACACCAAAACTACTCCATCAAGCTAAATTTGTTGAGGTGCTTAGTGTGTCCCTTTAACAGTGGAGATCTCCTACTGGTTAATTGAAGGAGATTCAATGAGTGAAGTGCATAATGTTTACAGGCATGCACCGCATATGGTATGAAGACTGTCTTTGTCACACTCTACGTGTAAAAGGGAAGAGTAAATATCACTCTCTTAATTTGCTTTCATTCCTGTAGGCATGGTGGATGCGCGTGTAAGGTGCATCCACAACGATGCACAAAGACTCCCCCTGGGGTCACATGTTTGTTTGCAAGTTGACCTCTGAGGGGAGAAATAATAAAATACTTGCATATAGTTTTTCCACCTCAGAACCGACATGTTTTGGTTTTTTTGTGTCTAAGCACGCATTTTGCATTTCAGTTTCCAAAAATAACCTGCTGATGATATTAAACATTAAGTTTTCTTATGACTTTGTTAATCAATAGCAGGCATCACTTTTGTTAATAAAAAGGTTTAAAATGAGTAAATGAAAACAGAAGATATTGATTAGTGTTATATTAAACAGATTATACTGATTCACTCACAGAATGCTAATTTTACCTGGAGGAATTGACACAGATCAGATCTTTGTTGGAAACTATTGACAGGTAACCTGTTTTAACAGGGGTACTCCAAGCACCATAACAAAGTTATTAAAACTGCTGTAATTTTCTATAAGCCACCCCCCTTTTGTGACAGACATTTGTCAAGCCATTCATTAAAATGAACACTATAGTGTCAGGAATTCAAACATGTATTCCTCACACTATAGTGCCTGTATGTCTTTCTAGGTTTCTTAGCCCCACATAGATTGCTCTGTAAAGGTGATTTTATTCTCCATTTTTGCCATGCCGGTGTCGCTTTGGCTGGTCCTGCCTCGCTCTGACTCCATGACTGAGATCATCAATTTTAATGATCTCAGCCAATCCAATGTTTTCCCATATGAAATCATTTGGTGGCTATCAACACTTCCTCATAGAAAAGCATTGAATCAATGCATCTCTATGGGGAATGTTCAGTGCCTCCATGCAGAGCATGGAGATGCTAAACGCCAGTGCTGCACACAGTGCAGCACTGACACATGAAGTACCGCTGGTGGCCCTCTGAATTATGAATGGTGTTACTAGGCAATAATGTAAACACCAACGTTTCACTGAAAAGACAGCGGTTACAGTGCTCAACCTCCACGGACAGGTTATTGACACCAGAACTACTACATTAAGCTTTACTTGTTCTGGTGACTATAGTGTACTTTGAGGCTTACTAATAATGTATGACTGGGTATGAATAGATTCACAGACACTGGAAAGTACTGGAGAGAAGAGAATATACCACCTCATTAATCCATTAATTATTTAGTTGACCTGACATTTCTGGATATATTCCCTTAAATCATCAAAAGATTATTTGCTGCCAAATACATTGCAGGTGTGTTCATAAACGACAAGCTAATTTGGAAGGGAATACACTATATTTTGCATACAGTATCAATTTGCCCAAGCAGAAGCCCTATAAAGTATGTATATTCAGGTGAGTTCAGGTCTTTCTGTTTTTTAGAGCAGAATTCACCAATGCTAAGCGCATACCCAACTCCTGCTGCTTAATACACACACACTTTATATACTTAAAGACACGCATAGATAGAAAGGAGCGACATAAAGATAAAAGATAGACAAACACACTGATCAAACATACGAGTGGATTCAAGATGGGAGCACAGAGGCAAGTACACATCCAGATGCAACAGTTGAACAAAGGCACTTAGCCAAGCAGATGGGAATGGCTTGAAAACTTTATAAACAATCTCACCCCTCTTACCTGAGACCAGATGCCACCTGGCAACCATACTTCATAGAACAATTTAAATTGGGGGCTCTGATGGTCATTATTAGCAGGCATGCGCATGCAGAGGAAGTGCTCAGAAGAAGTGGTAAGTAGAAGCAACAGATAGCTGTCAAATGACGGCAGTGAGACCGAGAGTTTGAGAGCAAGCTTGAGCTGTCCATTCCATTCCATTACCGGTATATGTTCACTACCTCACTACTGTCCACACGTCAATGAATGCATCTGTGTGAATACATGCCTGCATGACTGTGATTGTGTGCATATGTGACTATGTGATTGTAATTAGGGATCGACCGATATTGATTTTTTAGAGCCGATACCGATACCGATATTCTGTGAACTTTCAGGCCGATAGCCGATATAATTTGCCGATATTCTGTACATTTACCATTTTGGAAAATAAAAACTATTTCTAAAGGTAAATGCACAAAATATACATGCCACGTGTAGTGGATGCAGTGTGACAGGGGAGCTGTGTGTGTGTGTAGTGGATGCAGTGTGTGTCTTTGTGTAGTGTGTGTGTAGTGGATGCAGTGTGTGTCTTTGTGTAGTGTGTGTGTGTGTAGTGGATGCAGTGTGTGTTTGTGTAGTGTGTGGGTTGTGGATGCAGTGTGTGTTTGTGTAGTGTGTGTGGAGGATGCAATGTGTGTTTGTGTAGTGGATGCAGTGTGTATTTGTTTAGCGTGTGTAGTGGATGCAGTTTGTATTTGTTTAGTGTGTGTAGTGGATGCAGTGTGTATTAGTGTAGTGTGTATATAATGAAAGCAGAGTGTTTGTGTAGTGTGTGGGTAGTGTGCGTAAAGTGAATGCTGTATATACTAAATGCAAAGTGTGTGTGCATATAATGAATGCAGAGTGTGTGTGTATTTGTGTAGTGTGTGTATAGTGAATTTAGTGTGTGTTTGTATAGTGTGTGTATATAATGCAGTGTGTTTGTGTAGTGTGCATTATATAAACACACTACGCAAATACACTGCATTATATACACACACTATGCAAACACACTGCATTATATACACACACTACACACACAAACACTGCATTATATAAACACTACACAAACACACACACTGCATTATATACACACTGCACAAACACACACTGCATTATATAAACACACTACACAAATACACTGCATTATATACACACACTACACAAATACACTGCATTATATACACACACTACACAAACACACTGCATTATATACACAGTGTGTTTGTATAGTGTGTGTATATAATGCAGTTTGTGTGTGTTTGTATAGTGTGTGTATATAATGCAGTTTGTGTGTGTGTATATAATGCAGTTTGTGTGTGTGTATATAATGCAGTTTGTGTGTGTTTGTATAGTGTGTGTATATAATGCAGTGTATTTGTGTGCATTGTATACAAACACACACTATACAAACACACACTGCATTATATACACAGTGTGTTTGTGTAGTGTCTGTGTATATAATGGAGTGTGTGAGGGGGAATTTTTTATTAAATTATTTTTATATATATATATATATTTAATTATTATTTTTTGTCCCCCCTCCCTGCTTGTTGCCTGGCCAGGGAGGGGGGATATGACAGTCCCTGGTGGTCCAGTGGTATTGGCTGAGCTTTGGGGGGGCGGAAGCAAGCGCTTACTCACCTCCCAGCAGCTCCTCCAGCTCCCCAGTGCAACTCTCGCGGCCAGCGTGTCGCGCGGAGCGTTGCCATGGTGATCCATGGCAACGCTCTGACGGCCGCGGGTCTCGCGAGAGTTGCACTGGGGAGCTGGAGGAGCTGCTGGGAGGTGAGTAAGCGCTTGCTCTCCGCCCCCCCAGGACCGCCGGGCTTGTAATGAGCCTGGCGGTCCTAGGAGGTATTATCGGCAATATCGGTATCTGAATTGGCCGATACCGATATTGCCGAAAATACCGAATATCGGCCGATTATATCGGTAAAACCGATAATCGGTCGATCCCTAATTGTAATGGTGGATCAGTCCGCAACTTGTTATCCATAAAGCTCTAAAAAACAATTACACCACTTGAAAAGAATGCATTAACAACAAAAACTTTAAAACTGTATTAAGCTTTTGATAAATTAATCTAAGTGTGCAAAAGGCTACATAGATGATTGATTCACTTCAATATAACACACAAATGCAAAGCCATATAAAAAGTGTTAATGCAAACAAATGACATCTGCCAACAAAGCAATGAGATTAAGAATATTAAAATTTCCCCAAAGATGAACTTGTCCATTGAAGGAATAAAAATAAATAAAATCATATACATCTCTTGGGTTTTACACAGAATATTCATATTTGCAATTAAAATGTTTGACTCTGCCAGGAGGCATAAGATGAAAAGAAATCAAATCAGTCATTTTAGATCAAGACACTTTGCATTTATAATCTTCTAAAACGTCAGGCAAGTCTAACCACCAGTATGAGATAGCTCTGTCCCCTAAAATTTATCTCCATTATCTGGACAAGAGCTACATTTGTGACATTATTTATTCAGCGGATCAGGTAGAGATTATTACACAGTATTTCATTGTTTAGATAAGAAACAAAGACAGGTCAGACTTGGGCTACGGATATTGACATTTAGGAAAATAACAGGCCCCTTTCAGATGTACCTTCCTATCAAGCTAATATAGCACTGCCTAGAGCAGGCATATTTTGGACACCTCCCATGATGCTTTGCCAGCATTATGAGTGCACGAGCATTTACGGGGGATGTAGTCCACAACATCTGGAGTGCTGAAGGTTGCCTACTCCTGGCCTAGAGTATATGCATAGACCAGCGATGTTTTGAACTACACCTCCCACGATGCTTTGCCAGCATTGTGGGAGATGTAGTCCACAGCATCTGGAGTGCCGAAGGTTGCCTATCCCTGGTCTATGCATATACTCTAGGCCAGGAGTAGGCAACCTTCAGCACTCCAGATGTTGTGGCATAGACGATAATGAACTTCATACCAGTCATAGCATGAGTGCACCTGCTATCCCAACATGAGCATCTAAAAGCCCATTCTCTGCCAAGCTTGCAGATAGCATACACAGATATAACTAGTACGCACACAAGAAGCATCCAGGTCTCCATCTGCTGGGGGCACCCAGAGCTCACACACTCTGCTATTACACTAGGGAAACCTGGATCTCTCCTTACATACTGTCACCCACAACTCTCTTTTATATCCAAACAAGGCTTCATAATTTCACCTGCTAGCTTAGAATTGACCATGCTCGCCACACCGACACACGTTTTATTATCTACAATGTGGGTGTCCTGCAGTTATAACAGAGTACCCTGGAGATAGCAGATACCACTCTAATCAGTGTCAGCACAGAGCATCTTAGCGTTGGTAGATAGTATTCTTTCAGAAGTTTGGCCTAAGCAAAAATAACTTGACATTTCATCACCTGTGTCACACATTTCTCTACACTGTTGCTTATACCTTTTTATGACAATCTTTCTCCAGCAATTTCCTTTACCTACTACCAGCTACTGACATACTCAACTGACGCATTCAAAATTATATGCTCACATACAGACAGACAAACTAACACAAATACAGACATATGGACACAGACAGCTGAAATGCAAACGCGATTGACACACTCAAACACAAATACAGACAAACTGACAGGATTAAATGCTAGATCACATACTAGTGATACATACAAACAAAACTACATAACAAGACACACTCTCCTCCTGTCTGTCTTGGTTAAAGGGACATTATAGTCACCAGAAAAACTACAGCTTAATGTAGTTGTTCTGGTGAGTATTGTCAGTCCATGCAGGCATTTTGCTGTAAACACTGCATTTTCAGAGAAAAGGCAGTGTTTGTCACTAGAGGTGTCCCTAGGCACCAATGTAGTCACTCAGACGGCAACTGGAGATGCTTCCTGGGTCAGTGAAGACGCTGAACGTTCCCCACAGAAATGCATTGATTAAGTGCACCTTTATTAGGAGATGTTGATCCACAATTCTGAGGATGTCAGCCAAGGGGGCCAGCGCCGGCGACCCACGTGGCGCTGGAATATAGATAAGTTTCAACATTATAATAATGATGGTTATGAAAGTACCTGCATCTTCCTCCACTTGCCCAGATGATGTGGATGAGAAAATGGAAGGAAAGCTATCTGCACATGTATCTTTACAATGCTCATGCTGCAACGCATCGGATATGTCATAGGTCCAGGAAAGATCCAGGACACTGCTTGATTCTGACCCAATACTCTGTGCGGTGCCGCTTCCTTCCATCCCAGTATAACTGTCAAATAAAAGCAAATCAAAACATGAAGCTGCTATGTATTGAAACACAATGCACGCAAGGACAATACTAGTTAGCAATGTATTTAGGCAATAATTTCATCCTATTGTGCTATACTGTTTATTGGAGCAGACCGCCTGGCAAATATATATTCTTATTATTTTAATAGCGCAAAAATATTCCCCAGTGCTTCACAATTATAGAAAAAGGATATTTAGTAAATATTGCATGCCCATGGACTCTTGGAGGCCCCCTAGTGGAGAAAATATAGAATACTTTTAAAGGGACAATCCACTGCCCACGTACTGCCAAAGTTCAAAGAAATACCCAAATGAAATTATCCATGCATTTAATTATGTATTTTTTTCATTGGGGGTATATCTAAAAACAGCTTGCAAAAACTGCAGCTCTCTTGTCTGCAACCTTTGCAAGCCCTCCCCTTCTAACCCCGCCCAGTCATTCTGTGGCTGTCCAATCACAGTCTTCCCAAGGCACCACAATGAGAAGTCTTTGTAAGGCAGGTGCTCTGGGCAATTGCTGTTTCTTGAGTTTAGTTCCACTCAGCTAAACAAACCAGGAAGTAACAGAACTGGTTTACTTGAAAGCCAGGAGGGTGTAACAAAGTTAATTTATAAATGTGCCAATTTCTGTTGAAGTCTGCACTTTTTCTAAAATGAAAAAAAAAAAGGATGACACACCCTTCACACAGAGCTCATCAGCAAACTGAGCTGCTTTATGGGTTGCAGTATACTTTTTAATAGGGAGAATACAATAAAAAATAAAAAATAAGTTGGATTACGCCTTTTATTATTGCACTTGTCACTTCAGCACTTTATTATTGAAATTCTTGGATATATACATGTTTCATATTTATGTAATCTGTAAAAGATTATTTAAAGAAACACTATAGTCACCTAAATTACTTTAGCTAAATAAAGCAGTTTTAGTGTATAGATCATTCCCCTGCAATTTCACTGCTCAATTCACTGTCATTTAGGAGTTAAATCACTTTGTTTTTGTTTATGCAGCCCTAGCCACACCTCCCCTGGCTATGATTGACAGAGCCTGCATGAAAAAAAAACTGGTTTCACTTTCAAACAGATGTAATTTACCTTAAATAATTGTATCTCAATCTCTAAATTGAACTTTAATCACATACAGGAGGCTCTTGCAGGGTCTAGCAAGCTATTAACATAGCAGGGGATAAGAAAATCTTAATTAAACAGAACTTGCAATAAAGAAAGCCTAAATAGGGCTCTCTTACAGGAAGTGTTTATGGAAGGCTGTGCAAGTCACATGCAGGGAGGTGTGACTAGGGTTCATAAACAAAGGGATTTAACTCCTAAATGGCAGAGGATTGAGCAGTGAGGCTGCAGGGGCATGTTCTATACACCAAAACTGCTTCATTAAGCTAAAGTTGTTCAGGTGACTATAGTGTCCCTTTAAGACTGTCACAGGAAAAACTGTGTACACTATATGGCATAATCTATTATGCATATTTTTAGTGATTTAATAAAGGTCATGTTTTAGAATGTAGGCTCTGAATAAACCAATTCTTCCTTTTCAGAAGCACTTTAATCTGTTTGACAAAAAACAAGGCACTCCACATGTCATGAACAAGTTTTCCCCCAATCTCCTGGGAACGCACAAGCAATCGCTGATGAGTTAGTGTGTGCAATTCTGCATCAGAAGTTAGCACATTTAGGTTTCAGGTTAGGGTTAATGACGAATCTAGCCTTATCCCAAATTTTATTCAAACATTAATATTTAACCCAACATTAGCACTACATAATTTTAGCCCTGCATGTACCTCTAAATGTCACAAGTCCCACTAATTATTTTAACTTTAACACTGTAAGAATGTGTTGCCATTTTCCAATGGTATTCAATGTTTGTAAAAATGTTGCGAAATATGTTGGGACTCTAAAAATATGACTATAAAATGTTTCATGATTTAGAAGCTATGTCATGTATAAAGTGTAAACCCATCACAACCACTAGGTGGAAGTATAACACTTGTCTATACAGCTATCAGAGCCATTGCATGCACGTTAAATCTAATTTCCCATGTCTTAAAGCAGCTCTGTCACTTCAAACATAGCTTTCTTTAAAATGGATTCATCTTCTTTTCCTTTATCAGTCTATATTCTTCTTTTCTTATCTTCTTCTTGAAAAACACAAAAGATAAAGTAGGGACTTGACAATTTTAAGGCAAGATCCACTACCTTTGTCAAGTATAATTTCTCCACATTACTTAATCTTGTCCCTAGCCTTTATTCTTGCGATGCCCCTTTTTGCCACACAACCCTCAAAAGATGATCAGCATGCATGCAAAAGCATTTAATTAAAGTGCAAAGTATGGGTAAATGAGGCTAGAGACGGTCAGTCACTGGCAGGATCCTGAGAATGGCGGCACATGCAAAAATATAGGGGCTGCAATCAAGGATTTTAAAAAAAAAACTACTTTTTAATTGTAAAAATGGGGGGCTGTATTAAAAAATATATATATTTGGGAAGACCGAGTCAGCCAATGACATAGCCGCTTTAAGATTGTCAGACTCACCTAAAATATACCATTATAAATTAATATAATAATAATGCCACTTAATAATTACTTAAATATATGGATAAAGTAAGTCAAATATTAATTAAAAAGTTTGAAATAGAAGTTTAATATTTGTAAATGAGTATGACTATCATTTTAAAATAACATTTGAAGTAAAATAAAAATTAAATAAAGAAGTATAAGGCCTCAATGCATACTTACCAACTACACAGATTTAATTTGGGCAGTCCTGGCAGCAGAGCTTACAGTGTGACCTACTGATCGTCTTTTCTGACCAGGAGAGGAAAGACAAGGGGGCAGGGACAGTTGCCCCCTGGGCCACTAGTATACAGAAGGCTGTGAGCTGCTGCCACACAGCACAATACTAAAACGATTGTAAGTGTATTCTGTTATTATTGTATTTTACTTCTTGCGACATTAAAGCTTTCAACATGAAATTAATAGAGGGAATGAAGATGGCTGGTTGGTCTAAACTTGGGCTACTATTGTCCCCAGGCCAAGTGTAGCAAGCCCTTCACTGTTCCCAACCAATAGTGAATTGGCTAGCCTAGAACACATTCTTGGTGAATGTGGCAAAAGGGGAGCAGAGTCAGGTAGAGATGTTCAAAGTGGTTTTCACACCATCTCTGCACTTAAACATGTCCTTAACAAAGCAGCAAGGAACTTGGTGCGCGTGGTACAGCAACAATGCCACAAAGTGTACCTGCCACAAACAAGACATAGGGATGGAGACGTAAACTTCGCATAGACATACGTTAAAGGGACACTATCAGACAACAGACACATAGATCAACCATTATTGCTAAACAGCAATCTATATACACATTTTTGTTTGTACTAGGCTACTCCCAGGGCTCGCAGCCTAATACTGCCATGCAAGATTGGATGGCTTAGGACAGATAACAGAGACCTAAACCGTCTTTATCTTAATGGTAGCAGGAGGCCATTGAATGTTGGGAATGCCCCAGTATTTGTTAAAAGGTTCAAAACAATGAGTTGACAAATAAAACAGGGGGACCGCATCCAAAGACTCATTGTAACATAAGAACTGAAATACGCTGCAGTGTTTATGGTAATTAGAGTTTTACTTTAAAGGGACACTATAGGCACCCAGACCACTTCAGCAAATTGAAGTGGTCCGGTGCAGTGTCCCTTTTGCCCTTAGTGCTGCAATGTTAAACATTATAGTTCTAGAGAAACTGCAATGTTTACATTGCAGCAATAAGTCAGCCTCTAGTGGCTGTCTATCGGATAGCCACAAAAGGGCTTTCTGGTTTAAAACAGACCGTTCTATGGGGAGGTCTAATGTGCGCGGAATTTGCCGCACATGAGCATTAGAGCCAGCTCGTCGTGGGACGAAGGAGGAGGAGGAGCTTCAACCCAGTGCCAAGGGACAATGACCCTGGTATTAGGTAAGTAAATAAAGGGTTTTAACCCTTTATTTACCAGGGGAGGCATGAGGGAGGGGGAAGCGATAGTGCCAGGAATACAGCTTTGTATTCCTGGAACTATAGTATCCATTTAAGGCATTTAAATCATTTGTATTATGCAGTGATGAGCACAAATGTTGCCTTCACTTTGTAACAGTAGGCAGTTGCCTAGTTTGTGCTGGGTGTTAATGGAACACACATCTGCCCATATTTGAAAAAAATCACTGTTTAGTAGATACACCCCCAATACATGCAGGCATTTAAATGCATGTAGTCACTGGCAGGGCTCGAGTTCTGCATAAACGCGTGGAAATGGCGTTCCTGCACGTTTTCCACAGCATGAACGCCTTTCCTGTTCGTAGTCCTGCAGGACCTGCCAGGGCCGATGCTGGGCGGGTGGACGGGGTGCACCACTCCCAGGTGCCAGGAGATGGGGCCGCCATGCGGAGCAGGCTGATGGCCTGTCCCAGGGAGCCCAGCAGATGGCCACCTAAGGGCGCCCCAGGAGCGGCGCTTATTAAGTAATGCAGAGTAGGCACCTGCTTGTCCAAGAGGCAGGTGCCTACTCTGCAGCAATATCCTGGACTGGGCTGGGGTGAGAGTATGGTAGCGGTGAGGGAGCGTTTTCGGAGATGATCTTCCTGCTCCTTCCCGCGCACTCTGCCGGGAGCCAGAATATGACGTAATTCCGGCCACGCATCACTAAACAGCGCGAGGGAAGAGAGAGGAGAAGGAAGAACAGGGAGAGGTCTCAGAGGAGAAACATGCAATACAATGAATTTGTGAGTGTGTGCAAGACTGTAAATGTGTATGTGTCTTGGGTGAGTTCCCACACTTTTTTCCCCAGGACGTGACCCCTGGTCACTGGAGGTATATCCTAAAACAATTTGTAAAAGCTGCAGTCCCTATGAATAATCAATTCAGAACATGCACTTGCCCAGGGTCACAGATTTTAAAATCCTCTCATCAAGCAATGCGTTCACAAATGCAACAATAGACTGGCCATCTACTAGTGTATTATGTATTTTTTTTTTTTTTGGTGGTTGTTGTTTTTTTGCGGCCTAGTCACTTGGAGGTATATGGAGAAAACCCTCCTTTCCCTATACACAGACATGTTCATTTGCATGTGTGCCATGAATTTGGAATAGGGTTGCGTTTGGCAATGGGTTCCGCAGCACAATCACGTTAAATAATGTGCTTGCGCTGTACTAATTGGACCCGGGCCTATGATGTACCCAGAATTGGGACATCAGAGAATACTCCAACGAAAGGAGGACAGGAGACCCATACCGTGACTATTCTGCTGAATCCAGAACTGTTGCGAGGAATGCTTGTGAACTGCACATGAAAAGTACTGCCCCACAAAGTGCTCCCCATTCACTAAAAGGCTTAAGAAAAATACAATTCTCACTTTGAGCTGATTCAAGCCTGCGGTGAAAATAACAGAGCCAAGCGACGGTACTTCAGATTCAACACGTTGGGTTTAAACCATTTCATCAACAGTTAAACCCTTACGTAATGCCGGCACCTGGTGACCTCCTTGTACCATAACAATTCCATTCATATGAAGTGGTTATGGTGCCCATACTGTCCCTTTAATATGTAAAACAAACCAGTAAACAGACCAAGCATCATGTTCTAAAATAAACATAATCTTCTTCTTGAGATATTATCAGGAAGTGACAATGTTAAAACATTGCTAGTACTGCATGGGGTTAATACTTAGTGTTAGTAAAGAGCAGCACAGTGTATAAACCAGTGTGTAATGTAATATGTGTATACTGCAGCCTGCAAATTATATAACCCATGCTTGGACAATGTTATTACCGTATGTGGGTCACTACCTGGGTCTCTCTCAATTCCCCATGCTTGTCAGAAAGGCGGAAACTGGAAACCAAAATAGATGCTTGCCCTCATCAAAGATGGCCGCCGCTACGGTATCCTCACTGAGTCAAAATATATCAACCTTCAGAATGCGCATTTTTTAGAGAGTGTAATGTTATAGTTCAGATAGTGAAAGATCCAGGTTCCTTATTTTAACATAGTTTACTTATTTTGTTCATTTGCAATGATTATTAATAACTAATAATTCAAACTTAGCCTTTATAATTCAGTTTAGTTTTAGACTAATATGGATGTGTTAGTGTTTAGTATATTTGCATTGTGTTCTGTGTTTACAAATAACAGAAATAATGTTACCATAGTGTATTGAATATTTTATTTACATAAAGATTTGCATCTGATCTCATTATTGCGCAATGATCTAACACTATTTGTCATTAAAGGGACACTCCAGGCACCCAGACCACTTCTGCCCATTGGAGTGGTCTGGGTGCCAACTCCCACTACCCTTAACCCTGCAAGTGTAATTATTGCAGTTTTCATAAACTGCAATATTTACCTTTCAGGGTTAACTCCTCCTCTAGTGGCTGTCTTCTAGACAGCCACTAGAGGGCACTTCCTTGATTATAGCACACAAAAAGTGTGCTATAGTGTCGCTGGACGTCCTCACGCTACGTGAGGACCTCCAGTGTCGCTGAAATCCCCATAGGAAAGCATTGAAATAATTTTTCAATGCTTTCCTATGGGGAGGTCTAATGCGTGTGCGCGGCATTGCCGCGCATGCGCATTAGGTCTCCCCCGCCGTCGGCGGGGAGGAGCACGGGATGACGTCGGCGGGGAGGAGCACGGGTGGACCCTGACCCAGCGCCGAGGGACAAGTAAGTCACTGATGGGGTTTTAACCCCTTCAGCAACTTGGGATGGGGTGGGAGGGAGAGGGGACCTGCAGTGCCAGGGAAACGGTTTGTTTTCCTGGCACTGGAGAGTCCCTTTAACCCCTTAAGGACCAAACTTCTGGAATAAAAGGGAATCACGACATGTCATACATGTCATGTGTCCTTAAGGGGTTAAAGGTCTGGTTTATCCAAATTTCTTATGCATTGCATTGTAGGTATCCTTATGAAATGATAAATTAATATTTTATGCTTAACCTTTAACTCAGAATACAAGAATAATATCAATTAAAATCCAAATGGCAAAATTCCTGCCAAAATATCTTATCTGGAAAAATTCTTGAGTTTAGCCGTAGCTGTAACAGCCCATCTTATATTTTACCCTCAGTTTTGCTCTACAGGTTAATTTGCTACAAAGGTTTTTTGATTAACCCTGCAAAGTGTTTAAACGGTCAGTGAGTTAAAGGGAGCTTTACATTTGTGCCCAAAATTGCCAAATTAAAAACATAGTTGATTTTTCTAATTCAACTGCACCATACTAAAACATAGTTTAGTTGGTTAACTTTAAATTCCTGGCATTCACACTTTAGCGAATAGCAATGGGAATTGTGGAGAGTTGATGAGCAAGTCTGACACCACATTATCTAAACTGAAAAGATTTGGTGAATGTATTCAGTTTGGATATTGTGACCTAAAATTCCAATAGGAAAGTGTTACGTGAATAAATCACCAGTAAAGGAAACACTCCAAGCACCATAACCACTACACCATTACTACTACATAACCATTACTCTGACCTCCCAGAGTAAGTTGTCATTTTAAAGCAGATTGACAACTTACCTGTGGTTCTGTGAGCACTCATGACTGTAGCCCTGCTTCCGGATTCTCCAGCAGAAGAATCCACTGATCTAAGCAGGGCTTTGTAGCTAAAAATCCATTCGTTGAGAGCATTAAATGCACCACAGGGAATTTCTGGCACCATAACCACTACAGCCGACTGTAGTAATTTAGGTGCTAAGAGTATTTATTTTAGTGCCCTCTGATTTATTGTCCAAGTGAGGATAGCTATCAACATTGAAAGGAATGAGCTTAGGCAAGGGTTTAGGAGGACCTAAAGGGATGTGCCGGTGACACCACTTTCATTACTAGCGGTGCCCAAAATGGATGGTCCCACTCAGAAAGGGGGTGGAGCAACTCATTTCAGCCTAGTGTGAATGTATGCCAGGTTGGCTGACAGCCTCCTTAACTGTCCCTACTCAGGGCAAGTAATGCAGAGAGCACTGAAGCCCCCTCTGCATGGTCCAAGTACCCCCAGCACATCACACGCGTGTCTAGTGATATATATAGTGCCGGATTTCCCACGTGGTCACTGAAGCCCTGCTACACCCTGTATCGTTGCTGTTACAGCAGGAGTACTTATCAATCCTCATATTACTCATGAAACCCAAAATATCACTATGACTGTGGGTGTGTTACATAAGGAGAAGATTACTCTCCAACTCATATCTGTTGTTCTGATTTTTCCATGCTTTTACCAGCACAACCCCTCTATTGACTGGGTCACTGAACAAATAAAAGCCTGGGGGCCTCTCTTGTCAGGGAAAATGTCTGTCTATAGTTAAACCCATAAGAAATATAAACATTCCTACTGTTCCCCCGTTATCTTCTGTTGTACCTTCTTCGTACTGCGATTTGAAAAAGGTATTTGATAAGGGTGAAGCAGACCGTCTTCCGCCTCATAGACCTTATGAGTGCGCCATAAACGTACTGCCTGGTACTATGCCACCTATGGGTAGGGTTTATTCTCTCTCTCTGAAGGAGAATTTAGTCATGGAGGAATACATCCAGGAGGCTCTTCAAAAGGGATTTATTAGACGGTTTTCTTCACCCGCAGGAGCAGGGTTTTTTTTTTTGTATCCAAAAAAGAAGGTGATCTAAGACCCTGCATAGACTACCGAGGTTTGAACAAAATTACAGTGAAAAATGTATATCCTATTCTACTCATCACCGAACTCTTTGACCGTCTTCAGGGGTCCACATGGTTTACTAAACTTGACTTAAAAGGTGCCTTTAATTTGGTTAGGATCAAGAAGGGTGATGAGTAGAAAACTGCATTTAATACTCATAGTGGTCATTATGAGTATCTGGTCATGCCATTTGGGTTATGTAATGCATCTGCCGTGTTCCAATATTTTGTTAATGATGTCTTACGAGAGTACCTTAACAATTTTGTTATTGTTTATCTCGATGACATCCTCATACACTCACCTGATCTTGAAACACACCACATTCATTTACGTACTGTTCTTCGAACACTTCTTGAGAATGACCTGTATTGCAAACTTGAGAAATGGTTATTCGATCAAACTAGTGTAAACTTCTTGGGTTATGTTATTTCTGGTAAAGGGTTTCAAATGGACCCAAAGAAATTGAAAGCAGTGTTGGAATGGCCTCTGCCATTGGGAATCAAGGCTATCCAGTGATTTGTGGGGTTAGCCATTTATTATCGAAGGTTCATCCTGGGATTCTCTAAGATAATAGCTCCTATTACCAACATGACCAAGAAGGGTGCTAATACCAAGCAATGGGCTAAGGAAGCCAAGCAGGCTTTTGAGACTCTGAAACAAGCATTTTCCTCTCCTCCTGTGCTTGTCCACCCTGATCCTCGTAAACCCTTTGTTCTAGAAGTGGGTGTGGGGGCAGTGCGTTCTCAAAGGTCATCTCCTGAGTCTCCTTTACATCCTTGTGGCTTCTTTTCAAGGAAATTGACACAGACAGAAATGAACTATGACATAGGCAACTGAGAGTTGTTGGTTATTATTCTTGCCTTGAAAAAATAGAGACACCTCCTGGAGGGTCCTAATATACCAGTTATGATACTTAAGGATCATAAAAATTTGACCTACATCAGTGATGCTAAAAGGTTGAATTCTAGACAGGCTTGGTGGTCTCTTTTATCACACTATAACTATGTGATTACATATAGACCTGGTAGTAGAAATATCAAGGCTGATTCCCTTTCCAGGCAATTTTATGCTCCTGAATCTGAAGACCAAGAGGGGTCACCTATTGAATCGTAGCTATGACAAGAACCATTCTGTCTAGTTCTTTGATGGAGA
Source organism: Pelobates cultripes (assembly GCA_933207985.1). Classification (NCBI taxonomy): domain Eukaryota; kingdom Metazoa; phylum Chordata; class Amphibia; order Anura; family Pelobatidae; genus Pelobates; species Pelobates cultripes. The sequence continues at coordinate 350,092,556 of OW240913.1, forward strand.
ATATACAAAGGGCACAAACACAGGCTCCTCCTGACACACCCAGGGGAAAACTGTTTGTCCCAATATAGGGGAGAGAATTAATGTCCTTAACAATTTACATGACACCAAAACTGCAGGACATGCAGGTATAAATAAGATTGTTCATTTGATTTATCGTGATTTCTGATGGCCTTCTTTCCGGAGAGAAGTTAAAGAGTATGTCCTGGCATGTACTGTATGTGCACAAGCCAAGTGCACATGCAGAGAAACGCCATGCTCCAGAAACGTTATGTTGATCGTCACCGTAGGGCAGCTCCTTCCTATCAAGTGGGTGATAGGGTTTGGCTCTCTACACAAAATATCTGTGTTTGAATCCCCTCCAAAAAGATGGGACATCACTTTATTGGTCCATTTACGATCCTGAGTAAAGTGAACCCTGTATCCTATGCTTTAGATTTACCTCGTAATCTCCGTATTCCATACCTCCTTATTGAAGCCTTTACTGTGCAACTGGCATACTTCAATGACCCCTCCTCCTCCTGTTTTGGTTAATGGAGAGGAGGAATACGAGTTCCAGGAACTTGTAGATTCCCAGTATTCTAGGGGTTCCCTCCAGTACTGTAACGAGAATATACCCCTACACGCAGGATCCAGCTAAACAGAGGCAAATACAGAGGAGAGATACGTCTACCGGACCTTAGAATGGCCGGACTCGACGTATATGAGAGGAGACAGAGCCAGGAACAAACCGAGGTCAAGGGCACAGAGAGACAGCGTAAACTAGGACAAGCCGGGGTCTGGTACACGGAAAACAGCAAGCCGGCAAACAGTACAGATAAGGATAAAGCGAAAACGAAGTCAGAATACGAAGCCAAAGTCAATACGAGAAAACACAACTGAACACCAAAAGCGCTAAAGGGAACTGAAACAGAAACCACGATAGGGCAACGAGCTAAGGGAAAAAGGTAAGTTTAAATAGCTTTTAAACGAAAGTGATTGGCTCCTGTCACTTCCACACCCCCTATAGGTAATTGTACAGGGAGTGTGGTATGACAGGAGCCAATGGGAGCCTTTTGGCAATTAGGCTCCCACTGTCTCTTTAAGAGCGCGCCCGAGACTCGCGGCGCGCTCTTAGTTTCAGGCGGGACACGTGACCGCTTCCATCTAAAGCAGTCGGATGAGCCGCGCGCAGCTCGTGCAGCCGCAGGACCGCGCGCGGCTTGAAGAGAGGACCGCGACCGGCCCCCGGTTAAGGTAAGTAACGCTACAGTACCCCCCCCTGAGGACACGCCCTCCGGGCGGGTAGGACCAGGCCTGGCAGGAAAACGAGAATGGAAAGAGCGCACAAGACGGGGAGCATGGACAGCATCAGCCGAAATCCAACTGTGCTCCTCAGGCCCATAACCCTTCCAATGTACCAAGTACTGAAGTCGACCCCTAAGGAAACGAGAGTCAAGAACAGCAGACACTTCAAACTCCTCATGACCCTCCACCGAGATAGGAGGGGGAGGAGGAGTATGCCGGGTATAGCGGTTGCGTACGAAAGGTTTCAACAATGAGGTGTGAAAAACATTAGGAATACGTAGATTCTTAGGCAGGCCTAAGGCATAAGAAACAGGATTAACCTTATGTATAATACGATAAGGTCCAATGAAGCGGGGAGCCAATTTCATAGAAGGCACCCGGAGACGAATATTCCGCGTGGAAAGCAAAACCCTGTCCCCCACAACATAGGACGGAGCTGCTCTGCGATGCTTGTCAGCCTGAGCCTTCTCTCTGATGGGAATGTTGTTTCTCTTTATAAAGCCAGAGTCTATAAAATTTTCAGCTGCCCCAGAGTCAACCAGAGCATATATGTTGTCAACTATACAAATCTCTCCCATATATAAAGAAACCGGAGAAGCAAGCGGTTAGGAGGCAATTTAGGAGACTTAGATATCACACCCAAGGCCAGTCCCCTATAAGGTCTTAGGTGCGAGAGTTTTCCGGGAGTAAAGGACATTCCTTTACCATATGGTCTCTCCTACCACAGTATAGGCAGAGTCCCTCCCTTCTCCTATGTAATTTCTCAGTATCAGAGAGTTTGGCAACCCCTAATTGCATAGGTTCCTCCTCAGACACTTTAACACTCTCTGGTATATTAACTCTGGGGTTAATGGGTGTAACAAAACGTCTATTCCTGTTCTTGGTATAGAGCCTGTCACGAATTCTATTATCTATATCAATGAGGTAATCGATAAGGTCCTCTAAGGCAATAGGAAGCTCCTTAGCTGCTACCTCATCCAATATCGTATCTGACAAACCTTCCATAAAGGCAGTAGTTAACCCATTGTTGGTCCAATCTACCTGCGAAGCAAGAGTGCGAAACTGAATAGCATAATCAGCCACAGACCTAGAACCCTGTTTAATTCTCATTAATGCTCTCGCGGCATTCTTTGACCTTTTCATTGTGTCAAAAGTTCTACGAAAAGCCGTAAGAAAACTGTTGAAATCATGTACCATAGGTCCATTAGCTTCCCAAATAGGATTTGCCCACTCAAGTGCCTTATCGGTAAGTTGGTGCATAAAGAACCCAACCTTAGACCTCTCTGTGGGAAATGAACGTGGATACATTTCGAAGTGGAATTCAATTTGATTAATAAACCCTCTGCAAGTCTTAGAGTCCCCTCCATACCTAGGAGGAGGTGTTAAATGGGCCGAAGTATTAGGCAAAGTAGATACTTCAGGGAGAAGGGGCGTAGGAGGGTTAGGTGTGGTTGCTGGAACGGTTCTAGCTAGGAGCGTCTGGAGAGCCTGAGCTATCTGATCCATACGGTGATCCTGCTCTACAAATCTTGCCTCATGGGACGCCATCTGTTGAGCTAAATCTGCGGGGTCCATGGCCCTATCGTAATGTAACGAGAATATACCCCTACACGCAGGATCCAGCTAAACAGAGGCAAATACAGAGGAGAGATACGTCTACCGGACCTTAGAATGGCCGGACTCGACGTATATGAGAGGAGACAGAGCCAGGAACAAACCGAGGTCAAGGGCACAGAGAGACAGCGTAAACTAGGACAAGCCGGGGTCTGGTACACGGAAAACAGCAAGCCGGCAAACAGTACAGATAAGGATAAAGCGAAAACGAAGTCAGAATACGAAGCCAAAGTCAATACGAGAAAACACAACTGAACACCACAAGCGCTAAAGGGAACTGAAACAGAAACCACGATAGGGCAACGAGCTAAGGGAAAAAGGTAAGTTTAAATAGCTTTTAAACGAAAGTGATTGGCTCCTGTCACTTCCACACCCCCTATAGGTAATTGTACAGGGAGTGTGGTATGACAGGAGCCAATGGGAGCCTTTTGGCAATTAGGCTCCCACTGTCTCTTTAAGAGCGCGCCCGAGACTCGCGGCGCGCTCTTGGTTTCAGGCGGGACACGTGACCGCCTCACGCGGTCACTGCCCGCTCTCCATCTAAAGCAGTCGGATGAGCCGCGCACGGCTCGTGCAGCCGCAGGACCGCGCGCGGCTTGAAGAGAGGACCGCAACCGGCCCCCGGTTAAGGTAAGTAACGCTACAAGTACTTAGTGCACTGGACGGGTTTTGGCCCAGAAGAGCGTTCTTGGTTTCCGGCTGCTGTTTTCCATGCTCCAGTCCTACTTCGTAGGTTCCATGCCAGGTTTCCTTCGTGTCCTGGTCCTATCCGCCCAGGAACAGTCCTGAAGGGGGGGTAATGTCACAATACCTGTCCCTTGCGGCACCATGCGATCACAGAAATTATGTATTTTCTGAGTTCTGATGCACACATTCATCCCTAACTTCCGGGGCCCCTCCCGTTAGTGTCCTTTTATAGTGTCAACCCATGTGTCGCTTTTTGATGATGTGTACAGGCTTGTGACATCATGGTCCTCTGTGATTAAAAACTACCCAGCATAGGGTATACATACTTCCTGGTTGTCCTTGTTTCCTTGCCTTGTTGTGTTTCTTGTTACCTGAGAGTGTGTTTACGGTATATTGAATTTCCTGCTCTCTGACCTCAGCTTGTTTGACTATTCTTGGTCTCTGTAATCCTGATCTTGACCTGGCTATCGATTCCATGTATTTCTGTAATCTCGATCTCTGCTTGCTTGCAGACATTTCATATATCTGTCTCAGGCACTAAGTGTCAGGATTACAGAATGATCCAGCACGTAGAATTGTGTAACACAGAGGACTGATAGGTAACGTATACCGGACCTTAGAATGGCCGGACTAATGTACCAAAGAACAGTCAGGAATAGCCAAGGTCAAGGGATACCGAAAGAGACACAGCGATAAGGAAAAGCCAGGGGTCAGGGATGCCAGAAAACAGGGAAGCCAAAAACAATGCCAAAGTCAAATACCCAGAATTACCAGAATCAATAACACGCTCTCGGACAACCACAAGGGAAACCACGACAGGGCACTGAGCAGGATGTGAACTGGGCCTAAATACCCCGTCTGTGGATCTGATTGGTTGTAACCAGCCTTTGACCCAAAAGGCAGTTACCAGGTTCCTATTTGCATGATTGCTACTCAGCACAAACCCTCCTGTGGATTGATTGCTGCTCGGCACAACTTTTCCTGTCAGGACAGTAATGTTGCTCGGCACAACTTTTCCTGCCATAACAGTAAATGCCATTAATCACATTTTTATGTGATGAATACGTGACACTAACCAGGCCACTCTAAAGACCGGTACGTTTACCTTTACTGTTACCTTTAGGTTTGCGTATTAGGGTAACTCAATTCCTTGCACAGATATACACACACATATTCACTGACAGATACACACAGACACTCACTGACAGACCTGCACACACATTTATTAACAGACACTCAGTAAATGTGTGTGTAGGAATTGAGAAGATATATATCCTAAGATTTCTGAAGGCTCTTTTTTGGCTCCAAAATGTGAGTGGCCAATTGGCACCTAAATATACACCATATTGGGTTACACAGCTAAAATAATTAGGAAATAACTGACTGTATCTTCTCAATTTCAATGTTATGCACTTAATCATCATAATCCATATGACCAGGAAAGAATATATTAAACTATGTGAAGTTAAAGGGACATGAAGTAGAATGAAAGTGCCAAAAGAACATAGAAGTCTTTGACAGTGCAGTACTAGGAAATTTATCTGTGACCAGAGAAAACAGAATTCTTCCTTGGAACACCTCTCCAAATTCACAGAAATACAAATTGCAGTAATGAGATACAAAGTTCCTACATTATCTTTTTGTTGGTGGCTAGCTAAGGTACTATGGTAAGGTAATGTGATAACTGTGTCTGGCCCGTACAATGATACAGTCTAGGACCCAGTATACTAAGCAGTGTATTGTTGGGGTTAGCATTAGTTAGGGCTAGTAAAGCTTATCTTGAATTAGTTAGGGCTAGCTGGAGTTGGGGTTAGGGTTGGCTAGAATTAACTGGGTTAGTTAGAACTAGTTATGGTTAGGGCTATTTAAGGTATGCTTTAATTAGGGTTAATTAGGATTAGCAACGCATCATGGGAGTTGTAGTTATCCGCTTAACAGCTTGAAGTTCAGCCTTTAAGGTACCTCTGATGTGCACTGAGACAGCACAAAAATGCAAACTTAAAAAAGCAACAGGGGGGGGCGGAGCCTGACGACCAACCTGTATAGACGCCATCTCACGCAGCTCCCAGATTGCCGACCACAATCTTGCTAAAATCACCCGACACAGGGGCCATCCGGCAAAACAAAGCGCATTTCCAGCACCACGACGATGGGGCGAGCAGTTTGATGCCCTTTTTTCAAGCCGCCAAGCAACCCAGGCAGCGGCGCAAAACCGCGGCCTACCGTGCCACACCAATCCTTAGCACTCCTCGGCGGACAGGGAGCGGGTCGCGATTACCCAGTCTGCCCCCTGCAGGACGCACCAACCATGGGCCGACGCACCCCTAAACCCACGGCTGGAAATACTACCCAAGGTAGGGACATAGGGGAAATGCTGCTCCGATCAGCGCAGACCGCGCCAGCATATGAGGATTTCCTGCCAAACATGGCCCCCGTCCCGGAGAGAGAGGGAGAGGAGACCCTCCACACGCAGAACACCCAGGTGGGACACACAACACCCCCAGCCTCGCCAGAGGACTCAGCCCCCACCACTAAAGGGGACCTGAAAGCCCTCTTGGCTGACATCCAGAAGCTACTGGCGGCAGATGTAGCCCTGATTAAAAGGGACATGCAACGAGTCACAGACCAGGTCACAAACGCGGAGAGGGACATAGCAGGCGTCCATACCACTATGACCACACTGAAAGACTCAGTCCAACAGCTGCACATGGAACAACACGTCCTAGCAACCCAAATAATGTCCCTGGAAGACAAACAACGCCGAACACACATAAAGATCCGCGGCATACCCAACACCATCACCACTGAAGAACTGCCGCACTATACGAGACGTCTCTTGACTACAATCCTGTCACAACCAATAGCTAAGAAAATCACACTGGATGGTATGTACTGAGTAACAGGCTCAGCACGCACCGCACCGGGCACCCCCAGAGATGTCATCTTACGATGTGTCACCATACATGACAAGATTCAAATAATGACTGCCCTGAAAGGCAAAACGCCACTGGAATTTGAGGACGCAAAGTTATTATTTTTTCAAGACCTCACCAGAGCCACGTTACTTAGACGCAAATCTTTTGGCCCAGTAACGTCCACTCTACGCAAATCGAACATACTATATAGATGGGGGAACACCGGCTCCTTAATTGTCCATCATGCTGGGACCACCCACAACCTTACCTCCCCCATGGGAGCCCCAGCCTTCCTGTCCGCAATGGGCTTGCAGCCGAATCAACCGCCTACCACAGACAACAATCAAGATGTCACCTGGGACCCAACACCCAACACCTCAACCGGACAACGGGCGGAATACCCACAGCGCCCCAACACCTGACCCTTATCTGGGACTGAGTCAACCTGGCCGCTGAACAACCATCTAGCCATCGAAAACCACGCCGACCAACTACTTGCTTGGACTTTTACCCACACCAATTGAGAGTTTCTCATGTTCAGTTACTATGTTTTTTTTGTTTTTTTTTTAATTTTATTTTCTTGTATGCACATGCTAACAACACACCCCAACTTCTGGCATAGGTACCACTACCCCCAAACATAACGGGGTTTACACACTTCTCTCACCCAGCAAGCCACTGGCCTCTGAGACCCAGGCAATCTGGCAACAAGAAGCGCCTTAAACACCCCCCCCCCGCCACCCCCTTAGGTTAGGGGTAAAACTAAGCGTGCCAGTCCACCACCAAGTCATCGACTGGATCAACGTCCACACGAACATGAATATAACTCAGCATATAGTACCCAGTAGGTACACACACCCTGGCACTACTAACGCACATAGACGCCAACCTGACACCACACATGTGTAGGCTCCTACGCAGCCCTGCAGCCTCATGCACCACAAAGGAGCATACACCACACCCCAGGCCTGTAGTACCCCGGGAGCGCAACACAGTCCGATCACTAACCTGCAGACATCTAGCTAGCCCCGGGTTTGTTCCCAAACATGGCCGAAATAAAAAAAAGTGCTTACCATACGCATTTCACTGTAAATCCTAACACCAACCCCACATGCTAAGAGATTACCTGCTACTGTTGAATATTTGCAAACTTATGATCTCATGAAATGCTGAATGTAACTCGCATGTACAACTGCGCACAGAAAAATAAAGAATAAAAAAAAAAAAAAAAAAGCAACAGACATTTATATCTTTAGAAAGTCAAGCAAGAATTTAATTACAAAGCACATTCTAATCTTGTTTGCCCTTTAAATTAGACTAGTAAAATGATATGACCACTCTACAATAAATGATCATGTACCCTTTATATCACAAGACTGTCTGGCCTTCAAATTGCTTAAGACATCTGTTTTGCAAGAAAGCTCTGTTTGTGACC
>OW240913.1:350104178-350119925 GCA_933207985.1 Pelobates cultripes
AAATGAACAAAATAAGTAAACTATGTTAAAATAAGGAACCTGGATCTTTCACTATCTGAACTATAACATTACACTCTCTAAAAAATGCGCATTCTGAAGGTTGATATATTTTGACTCAGTGAGGATACCGTAGCGGCGGCCATCTTTGATGAGGGCAAGCATCTATTTTGGTTTCCAGTTTCCGCCTTTCTGACAAGCATGGGGAATTGAGAGAGACCCAGGTAGTGACCCACATACGGTAATAACATTGTCCAAGCATGGGTTATATAATTTGCAGGCTGCAGTATACACATATTACATTACACACTGGTTTATACACTGTGCTGCTCTTTACTAACACTAAGTATTAACCCCAACTAGCAATGTTTTAACATTGTCACTTCCTGATAATATCTCAAGAAGAAGATTATGTTTATTTTAGAACATGATGCTTGGTCTGTTTACTGGTTTGTTTTAGATATTAAAGGGACAGTATGGGCACCATAACCACTTCATATGAATGGAATTGTTATGGTACAAGGAGGTCACCAGTTGCCGGCATTAGGTAAGGGTTTTTAACTGTTGATGAAATGGTTTAAACCCAACGTGTTGAATCTGAAGTACCATCGCTTGGCTCTGTTATTTTCACCGCAGGCTTGAATCAGCTCAAAGTGAGAATTGTATTTTTCTTAAGCCTTTGTGGGGCAGTACTTTTCATGTGCAGTTCACAAGCATTCCTCGCAACAGTTCTGGATTCAGCGGAATAGTCACGGTATGGGTATCCTGTCCTCCTTTTGTTGGAGTATTCTCTGATGTCCCAATTCTGGGTACATCATAGACCCGTGTCCAATTAGTACAGCGCAAGCACGTTATTTAACGTGGTTGTGCTGCGGAACCCATTGCCAAACGCAACCCTATTCCAAATTCATGGCACACATGCAAATGAACATGTCTGTGTCTAGGGAAAGGGGGGTTTTCTCCAAATACCTCCAAGTGACTAGGCCGCAAAAAAAAAACAACCACCACCAAAAAAAATAAATACATAATACACTAGTAGATGGCCAGTCTATTGTTGCATTTGTGAACGCATTGCTTGATGAGAGGATTTTAAAATCTGTGACCCTGGGCAAGTGCATGTTCTGAATTGATTATTCATAGGAACTGCAGCTTTTACAAATTGTTTTAGGATATACCTCCAGTGACCAGGGGTCACGTCCTGGGGAAAAAAGTGTGGGAACTCACCCAAGACACATACACACTTACAGTCTTGCACACACTCACAAATTCATTGTATTGCATGTTTCTCCTCTGAGACCTCTCCCTGGTCTTCCTTCTCCTCTCTCTTCCCTCGCGCTGTTTAGTGATGCGGGGCCGGAATTACGTCATATTCTGGCTCCCGGCAGAGTGGGCGTGAAGGAGCAGGAAGATCATCTCAGAAAACGCTCCCTCACCGCTGCCATACTCTCACCCCAGCCCAGTCCAGGATATTGCTGCAGAGTAGGCACCTGCCTCTTGGACAAGCAGGTGCCTACTCTGCATTGTTTAATAAGCGCCGCTCCGGGGGCGCCCTTAGGTGGCCATCTGCTGGGCTCCCTGTGACAGGCCAACAGCCTGCTCCACATGGCGCCCCCATCTCCTGGCACCTGGAAGTGGTGCACCCCGTCCACCTGCCCAGCATCGGCCCTGGCAGGTCCTGCAGGACTACGAACAGGAAAGGCGTTCATGCTGTGGAAAACGTGCAGGAACGCCATTCCCACGCGTTTATGCAGGACTCGAGCCCTGCCAGTGACTACATGCATTTAAATGCCTGCATGTATTGGGGGTGTATCTACTAAACAGGGATTTTTTTTTTTCAAAATATGGGCAGATGTGTGTTCCTTTAACACCCAGCACAAACTGCCTACTGTTACAAAGTGAAGGCAACATTTGTGCTCATCACTGCATAATACAAAGGATTTAAATGCCTTAAATGGATACTATAGTTCCAGGAATACAAAGCTGTATTCCTGGCACTATCGCTTCCCCCTCCCTCATGCCTCCCCTGGTAAATAAAGGGTTAAAACCCTTTATTTACTTGCCTAATACCAGGGTCATTGTCCCTTGGCACTGTGTTGAAGCTCCTCCTCCTCCTTCGTCCCACGACGAGCTGGCTCTAATGCTCATGTGCGGCAAATTCCGTGCACATTAGACCTCCCCCTAGAACGGTCTGTTTTAAACCAGAAAGCCCTTTTGTGGCTATCCGAGAGACAGCCACTAGAGGCTGACTTATTGCTGCAATGTAAACATTGCAGTTTCTCTAGAACTATAATGTTTAACATTGCAGCACTAAGGGCAAAAGGGACACTGCACCGGACCACTTCAATTTGCTGAAGTGGTCTGGGTGCCTATAGTGTCCCTTTAAAGTGAAACTCTAATTACCATAAACACTGCAGCGTATTTCAGTTCTTATGTTACAATGAGTCTTTGGATGCGGTCCCCCTGTTTTATTTGTCAACTCATTGTTTTGAACCTTTTAACAAATACTGGGGCATTCCCAACATTCAATGGCCTCCTGCTACCATTAAGATAAAGACGTTTTAGGTCTATGTTATCTGTCCTAAGCCATCCAATCTTGCATGGCAGTATTAGGCTGCGAGCCCTGGGAGTAGCCTAGTACAAACAAAAATGTGTATATAGATTGCTGTTTAGCAATAATGGTTGATCTATGTGTCTGTTGTCTGATAGTGTCCCTTTAACGTATGTCTATGCGAAGTTGACGTCTCCATCCCTATGTCTTGTTTGTGGCAGGTACACTTTGTGGCATTGTTGCTGTACCACTCGCACCAAGTTCCTTGCTACTCTGTTAAGGACATGTTTAAGTGCAGAGATGGTGTGAAAACCACTTTGAACATCTCTACCTGACTCTGCTCCCCTTTTGCCACATTCACCAAGAATGTGTTCTAGGCTAGCCAATTCACTATTGGTTGGGAACAGGGAAGGGCTTGCTACACTTGGCCTGGGGACAATAGTAGCCCAAGTTTAGACCAACCAGCCATCTTCATTCCCTCTATTAATTTCATGTTAAAAGTTTTAATGTCGCAAGAAGTAAAATACAATAATAACAGAATACACTTACAATTGTTTTAGTATTGTGCTGTGTGGCAGCAGCTCACAGCCTTCTGTATACTAGTGGCCTGGTGGGCAACTGTCCCCGCCCCCTTGTCTTTCCTCTCCTGGTCAGAAAAGATGATCAGTAGGTCACACTGTAAGCTCTGCTGCCAGGACTGCCCAAATTAAATCTGTGCAGTTGGTAAGTATGCATTGAGGCCTTATACTTCTTTATTTAATTTTTATTTTACTTCAAATGTTATTTTAAAATGATAGTCATACTCATTTACAAATATTAAACTTCTATTTCAAACTTTTTAATTAATATTTGACTTACTTTATCCATATATTTAAGTAATTATTAAGTGGCATTATTATTATATTAATTTATAATGGTATATTTTAGGTGAGTCTGACGATCTTAAAGGACCACTATAGTGCCAGGAAAACATACTAGTTTTCCTGGCACTATAGTGCCCTGAGGTTGCCCCCACCCTCAGGGTCCCCCTCCCGCCCGGCTCTGGAAAAGGGGTAAAACTTACCTTTCTCAAGCGCTGGGCGGGGAGCTCTCCTCCTCCTCTCCTCCCATTCGGCTGAATGCGCACGCGCGGCAAGAGCTGCGCGCGCATTCAGCCAGTCGCATAGGAAAGCATTATCAATGCTTCCCTATGGACGCTTGCGTGCTCTCACTGTGATTTTCACAGTGAGAATCACGCAAGCGCCTCTAGCGGCTGTCAATGAGACAGCCACTAGAGGCTTTGAGGGCTGGATTAACCCATTCATAAACATAGCAGTTTCTCTAAAACTGCTATGTTTATAAAAAAATGGGTTAACCTTAGCTGGACCTGGCACCCAGACCACTTCATTAAGCTGAAGTGGTCTGGGTGCCTAGAGTGGTCCTTTAAAGCGGCTATGTCATTGGCTGACTCGGTCTTCCCAAATATATATATTTTTTAATGCAGCCCCCCATTTTTCAATTAAAAAGTATTTTTTTTTTTAAATCCTTGATTGCAGCCCCAATATTTTTGCATGTGCCGCCATTCTCAGGATCCTGCCAGTGACTGACCGTCTCTAGCCTCATTTACCCATACTTTGCACTTCAATTAAATGCTTTTGCATGCATGCTGATCATCTTTTGAGGGTTGTGTGGCAAAAAGGGGCATCGCAAGAATAAAGGCGAGGGACAAGATTAAGTATTGTGGAAAAATTATTATTGACAAAGGTAGTGGATCTTGCCTTAAAATTGTCAAGTCCCTACTTTATCTTTTGTGTTTTTCAAGAAGATGATAAGAAAAGAAGAATATAGACTGATAAAGGAAAAGAAGATGAATCAATTTTTAAGAAAGCTATGTTTCAAGTGACAGAGCTGCTTTAAGACATGGGAAATTAGATTTAACGTGCATGCAATGGCTCTGATAGCTGTATAGACAAGTGTTATACTTCCACCTAGTGGTTGTGATGGGTTTACACTTTATACATGACATAGCTTCTAAATCATGAAACATTTTATAGTCATATTTTTAGAGTCCCAACATATTTCGCAACATTTTACAAACATTGAATACCATTGGAAAATGGCAACACATTCTTACAGTGTTAAAGTTAAAATAATTAGTGGGACTTGTGACATTTAGAGGTACATGTATGGCTAAAATTATGTAGTGCTAATGTTGGGTTAAATATTAGTGTTTGAATAAAATTTGGGATAAGGCTAGATTCGTCATTAACCCTAACCTGAAACCTAAATGTGCTAACTTCTGATGCAGAATTGCACACACTAACTCATCAGCGATTGCTTGTGCGTTCCCAGGAGATTGGGGGAAAACTTGTTCATGACATGTGGAGTGCCTTGTTTTTTGTCAAACAGATTAAAGTGCTTCTGAAAAGGAAGAATTGGTTTATTCAGAGCCTACATTCTAAAACATGACCTTTATTAAATCACTAAAAATATGCATAATAGATTATGCCATATAGTGTACACAGTTTTTCCTGTGACAGTCTTAAAGGGACACTATAGTCACCTGAACAACTTTAGCTTAATGAAGCAGTTTTGGTGTATAGAACATGCCCCTGCAGCCTCACTGCTCAATCCTCTGCCATTTAGGAGTTAAATCCCTTTGTTTATGAACCCTAGTCACACCTCCCTGCATGTGACTTGCACAGCCTTCCATAAACACTTCCTGTAAAGAGAGCCCTATTTAGGCTTTCTTTATTGCAAGTTCTGTTTAATTAAGATTTCTTATCCCCTGCTATGTTAATAGCTTGCTAGACCCTGCAAGAGCCTCCTGTATGTGATTAAAGTTCAATTTAGAGATTGAGATACAATTATTTAAGGTAAATTACATCTGTTTGAAAGTGAAACCAGTTTTTTTCATGCAGGCTCTGTCAATCATAGCCAGGGGAGGTGTGGCTAGGGCTGCATAAACAGAAACAAAGTGATTTAACTCCTAAATGACAGTGAATTGAGCAGTGAAATTGCAGGGGAATGATCTATACACTAAAACTGCTTTATTTAGCTAAAGTAATTTAGGTGACTATAGTGTTTCTTTAAATAATCTTTTACAGATTACATAAATATGAAACATGTATATATCCAAGAATTTCAATAATAAAGTGCTGAAGTGACAAGTGCAATAATAAAAGGCGTAATCCAACTTATTTTTTATTTTTTATTGTATTCTCCCTATTAAAAAGTATACTGCAACCCATAAAGCAGCTCAGTTTGCTGATGAGCTCTGTGTGAAGGGTGTGTCATCCTTTTTTTTTTTTCATTTTAGAAAAAGTGCAGACTTCAACAGAAATTGGCACATTTATAAATTAACTTTGTTACACCCTCCTGGCTTTCAAGTAAACCAGTTCTGTTACTTCCTGGTTTGTTTAGCTGAGTGGAACTAAACTCAAGAAACAGCAATTGCCCAGAGCACCTGCCTTACAAAGACTTCTCATTGTGGTGCCTTGGGAAGACTGTGATTGGACAGCCACAGAATGACTGGGCGGGGTTAGAAGGGGAGGGCTTGCAAAGGTTGCAGACAAGAGAGCTGCAGTTTTTGCAAGCTGTTTTTAGATATACCCCCAATGAAAAAAATACATAATTAAATGCATGGATAATTTCATTTGGGTATTTCTTTGAACTTTGGCAGTACGTGGGCAGTGGATTGTCCCTTTAAAAGTATTCTATATTTTCTCCACTAGGGGGCCTCCAAGAGTCCATGGGCATGCAATATTTACTAAATATCCTTTTTCTATAATTGTGAAGCACTGGGGAATATTTTTGCGCTATTAAAATAATAAGAATATATATTTGCCAGGCGGTCTGCTCCAATAAACAGTATAGCACAATAGGATGAAATTATTGCCTAAATACATTGCTAACTAGTATTGTCCTTGCGTGCATTGTGTTTCAATACATAGCAGCTTCATGTTTTGATTTGCTTTTATTTGACAGTTATACTGGGATGGAAGGAAGCGGCACCGCACAGAGTATTGGGTCAGAATCAAGCAGTGTCCTGGATCTTTCCTGGACCTATGACATATCCGATGCGTTGCAGCATGAGCATTGTAAAGATACATGTGCAGATAGCTTTCCTTCCATTTTCTCATCCACATCATCTGGGCAAGTGGAGGAAGATGCAGGTACTTTCATAACCATCATTATTATAATGTTGAAACTTATCTATATTCCAGCGCCACGTGCGTCGCCGGCGCTGGCCCCCTTGGCTGACATCCTCAGAATTGTGGATCAACATCTCCTAATAAAGGTGCACTTAATCAATGCATTTCTGTGGGGAACGTTCAGCGTCTTCACTGACCCAGGAAGCATCTCCAGTTGCCGTCTGAGTGACTACATTGGTGCCTAGGGACACCTCTAGTGACAAACACTGCCTTTTCTCTGAAAATGCAGTTGTTGTGGTTTAAATTCAGCAGACAGCAATGTTTTCTCTCAGGTATGAAGACAAGGAATGGACACAGCAGAAATACGAGCTCGGAGGGCAGTACTCATTCACACAAGTGTATGGCAGAATACTACACCTAATTTTAATGGGGAAGACACAGATCTTATAACAAAATTCTATACACATCCAAAAGGGGTTGTCTTCACATAATACAGTCATGTCCTGTCAATTGCATATTAAAAGAACTTAAAGCACATTTGGCATTAGCTGGTCAAAAGGTGTTACTCGATTACACAAACACTTCCCAACAAGGTGTTATCAGGATATGCAGTGCAGGGGGGGAAATAAGAAGAAGATACAAATCAGGATCAAAGGCCAGCTGTTATAATAGAGCATCCTGACATTACTAAATCTACTGTGTAGTGTGACACAGGATATAAGGGGAAAGGTGCTCATTAATCCTTATCAGCAGTGTTTACAGCAAAATGCCTGCATGGACTGACAATACTCACCAGAACAACTACATTAAGCTGTAGTTTTTCTGGTGACTATAATGTCCCTTTAACCAAGACAGACAGGAGGAGAGTGTGTCTTGTTATGTAGTTTTGTTTGTATGTATCACTAGTATGTGATCTAGCATTTAATCCTGTCAGTTTGTCTGTATTTGTGTTTGAGTGTGTCAATCGCGTTTGCATTTCAGCTGTCTGTGTCCATATGTCTGTATTTGTGTTAGTTTGTCTGTCTGTATGTGAGCATATAATTTTGAATGCGTCAGTTGAGTATGTCAGTAGCTGGTAGTAGGTAAAGGAAATTGCTGGAGAAAGATTGTCATAAAAAGGTATAAGCAACAGTGTAGAGAAATGTGTGACACAGGTGATGAAATGTCAAGTTATTTTTGCTTAGGCCAAACTTCTGAAAGAATACTATCTACCAACGCTAAGATGCTCTGTGCTGACACTGATTAGAGTGGTATCTGCTATCTCCAGGGTACTCTGTTATAACTGCAGGACACCCACATTGTAGATAATAAAACGTGTGTCGGTGTGGCGAGCATGGTCAATTCTAAGCTAGCAGGTGAAATTATGAAGCCTTGTTTGGATATAAAAGAGAGTTGTGGGTGACAGTATGTAAGGAGAGATCCAGGTTTCCCTAGTGTAATAGCAGAGTGTGTGAGCTCTGGGTGCCCCCAGCAGATGGAGACCTGGATGCTTCTTGTGTGCGTACTAGTTATATCTGTGTATGCTATCTGCAAGCTTGGCAGAGAATGGGCTTTTAGATGCTCATGTTGGGATAGCAGGTGCACTCATGCTATGACTGGTATGAAGTTCATTATCGTCTATGCCACAACATCTGGAGTGCTGAAGGTTGCCTACTCCTGGCCTAGAGTATATGCATAGACCAGGGATAGGCAACCTTCGGCACTCCAGATGCTGTGGACTACATCTCCCACAATGCTGGCAAAGCATCGTGGGAGGTGTAGTTCAAAACATCGCTGGTCTATGCATATACTCTAGGCCAGGAGTAGGCAACCTTCAGCACTCCAGATGTTGTGGACTACATCCCCCGTAAATGCTCGTGCACTCATAATGCTGGCAAAGCATCATGGGAGGTGTCCAAAATATGCCTGCTCTAGGCAGTGCTATATTAGCTTGATAGGAAGGTACATCTGAAAGGGGCCTGTTATTTTCCTAAATGTCAATATCCGTAGCCCAAGTCTGACCTGTCTTTGTTTCTTATCTAAACAATGAAATACTGTGTAATAATCTCTACCTGATCCGCTGAATAAATAATGTCACAAATGTAGCTCTTGTCCAGATAATGGAGATAAATTTTAGGGGACAGAGCTATCTCATACTGGTGGTTAGACTTGCCTGACGTTTTAGAAGATTATAAATGCAAAGTGTCTTGATCTAAAATGACTGATTTGATTTCTTTTCATCTTATGCCTCCTGGCAGAGTCAAACATTTTAATTGCAAATATGAATATTCTGTGTAAAACCCAAGAGATGTATATGATTTTATTTATTTTTATTCCTTCAATGGACAAGTTCATCTTTGGGGAAATTTTAATATTCTTAATCTCATTGCTTTGTTGGCAGATGTCATTTGTTTGCATTAACACTTTTTATATGGCTTTGCATTTGTGTGTTATATTGAAGTGAATCAATCATCTATGTAGCCTTTTGCACACTTAGATTAATTTATCAAAAGCTTAATACAGTTTTAAAGTTTTTGTTGTTAATGCATTCTTTTCAAGTGGTGTAATTGTTTTTTAGAGCTTTATGGATAACAAGTTGCGGACTGATCCACCATTACAATTAGGGATCGACCGATTATCGGTTTTACCGATATAATCGGCCGATATTCGGTATTTTCGGCAATATCGGTATCGGCCAATTCAGATACCGATATTGCCGATAATACCTCCTAGGACCGCCAGGCTCATTACAAGCCCGGCGGTCCTGGGGGGGCGGAGAGCAAGCGCTTACTCACCTCCCAGCAGCTCCTCCAGCTCCCCAGTGCAACTCTCGCGAGACCCGCGGCCGTCAGAGCGTTGCCATGGATCACCATGGCAACGCTCCGCGCGACACGCTGGCCGCGAGAGTTGCACTGGGGAGCTGGAGGAGCTGCTGGGAGGTGAGTAAGCGCTTGCTCTCCGCCCCCCCAAAGCTCAGCCAATACCACTGGACCACCAGGGACTGTCATATCCCCCCTCCCTGGCCAGGCAACAAGCAGGGAGGGGGGACAAAAAATAATAATTATATATATATAAAAATAATTTAATAAAAAATTCCCCCTCACACACTCCATTATATACACAGACACTACACAAACACACTGTGTATATAATGCAGTGTGTGTTTGTATACAATGCACACAAATACACTGCATTATATACACACACTATACAAACACACACAAACTGCATTATATACACACACTATACAAACACACACAAACTGCATTATATACACACACACAAACTGCATTATATACACACACTATACAAACACACTGTGTATATAATGCAGTGTGTGTTTGTGTAGTGTGTGTATATAATGCAGTGTGTGTTTGTGTAGTGTGTGTATATAATGCAGTGTGTTTGTGTAGTGTGTGTATATAATGCAGTGTATTTGTGTAGTGTGTGTATATAATGCAGTGTAGTGTGTGTGTCAGTGTGTGTTTGTGCAGTGTGTATTTGTGCAGTGTGTATATAATGCAGTGTGTGTGTGTAGTGTTTATATAATGCAGTGTTTGTGTGTGTAGTGTGTGTATATAATGCAGTGTGTTTGCATAGTGTGTGTATATAATGCAGTGTATTTGCGTAGTGTGTTTATATAATGCACACTACACAAACACACTGCATTATATACACACACTATACAAACACACACTAAATTCACTATACACACACTACACAAATACACACACACTCTGCATTCATTATATGCACACACACTTTGCATTTAGTATATACAGCATTCACTTTACGCACACTACCCACACACTACACAAACACTCTGCTTTCATTATATACACACTACACTAATACACACTGCATCCACTACACACACTAAACAAATACAAACTGCATCCACTACACACGCTAAACAAATACACACTGCATCCACTACACAAACACACATTGCATCCTCCACACACACTACACAAACACACACACTGCATCCACAACCCACACACTACACAAACACACACTGCATCCACTACACACACACTACACAAAGACACACACTGCATCCACTACACACACACACAGCTCCCCTGTCACACTGCATCCACTACACGTGGCATGTATATTTTGTGCATTTACCTTTAGAAATAGTTTTTATTTTCCAAAATGGTAAATGTACAGAATATCGGCAAATTATATCGGCTATCGGCCTGAAAGTTCACAGAATATCGGTATCGGTATCGGCTCTAAAAAATCAATATCGGTCGATCCCTAATTACAATCACATAGTCACATATGCACACAATCACAGTCATGCAGGCATGTATTCACACAGATGCATTCATTGACGTGTGGACAGTAGTGAGGTAGTGAACATATACCGGTAATGGAATGGAATGGACAGCTCAAGCTTGCTCTCAAACTCTCGGTCTCACTGCCGTCATTTGACAGCTATCTGTTGCTTCTACTTACCACTTCTTCTGAGCACTTCCTCTGCATGCGCATGCCTGCTAATAATGACCATCAGAGCCCCCAATTTAAATTGTTCTATGAAGTATGGTTGCCAGGTGGCATCTGGTCTCAGGTAAGAGGGGTGAGATTGTTTATAAAGTTTTCAAGCCATTCCCATCTGCTTGGCTAAGTGCCTTTGTTCAACTGTTGCATCTGGATGTGTACTTGCCTCTGTGCTCCCATCTTGAATCCACTCGTATGTTTGATCAGTGTGTTTGTCTATCTTTTATCTTTATGTCGCTCCTTTCTATCTATGCGTGTCTTTAAGTATATAAAGTGTGTGTGTATTAAGCAGCAGGAGTTGGGTATGCGCTTAGCATTGGTGAATTCTGCTCTAAAAAACAGAAAGACCTGAACTCACCTGAATATACATACTTTATAGGGCTTCTGCTTGGGCAAATTGATACTGTATGCAAAATATAGTGTATTCCCTTCCAAATTAGCTTGTCGTTTATGAACACACCTGCAATGTATTTGGCAGCAAATAATCTTTTGATGATTTAAGGGAATATATCCAGAAATGTCAGGTCAACTAAATAATTAATGGATTAATGAGGTGGTATATTCTCTTCTCTCCAGTACTTTCCAGTGTCTGTGAATCTATTCATACCCAGTCATACATTATTAGTAAGCCTCAAAGTACACTATAGTCACCAGAACAAGTAAAGCTTAATGTAGTAGTTCTGGTGTCAATAACCTGTCCGTGGAGGTTGAGCACTGTAACCGCTGTCTTTTCAGTGAAACGTTGGTGTTTACATTATTGCCTAGTAACACCATTCATAATTCAGAGGGCCACCAGCGGTACTTCATGTGTCAGTGCTGCACTGTGTGCAGCACTGGCGTTTAGCATCTCCATGCTCTGCATGGAGGCACTGAACATTCCCCATAGAGATGCATTGATTCAATGCTTTTCTATGAGGAAGTGTTGATAGCCACCAAATGATTTCATATGGGAAAACATTGGATTGGCTGAGATCATTAAAATTGATGATCTCAGTCATGGAGTCAGAGCGAGGCAGGACCAGCCAAAGCGACACCGGCATGGCAAAAATGGAGAATAAAATCACCTTTACAGAGCAATCTATGTGGGGCTAAGAAACCTAGAAAGACATACAGGCACTATAGTGTGAGGAATACATGTTTGAATTCCTGACACTATAGTGTTCATTTTAATGAATGGCTTGACAAATGTCTGTCACAAAAGGGGGGTGGCTTATAGAAAATTACAGCAGTTTTAATAACTTTGTTATGGTGCTTGGAGTACCCCTGTTAAAACAGGTTACCTGTCAATAGTTTCCAACAAAGATCTGATCTGTGTCAATTCCTCCAGGTAAAATTAGCATTCTGTGAGTGAATCAGTATAATCTGTTTAATATAACACTAATCAATATCTTCTGTTTTCATTTACTCATTTTAAACCTTTTTATTAACAAAAGTGATGCCTGCTATTGATTAACAAAGTCATAAGAAAACTTAATGTTTAATATCATCAGCAGGTTATTTTTGGAAACTGAAATGCAAAATGCGTGCTTAGACACAAAAAAACCAAAACATGTCGGTTCTGAGGTGGAAAAACTATATGCAAGTATTTTATTATTTCTCCCCTCAGAGGTCAACTTGCAAACAAACATGTGACCCCAGGGGGAGTCTTTGTGCATCGTTGTGGATGCACCTTACACGCGCATCCACCATGCCTACAGGAATGAAAGCAAATTAAGAGAGTGATATTTACTCTTCCCTTTTACACGTAGAGTGTGACAAAGACAGTCTTCATACCATATGCGGTGCATGCCTGTAAACATTATGCACTTCACTCATTGAATCTCCTTCAATTAACCAGTAGGAGATCTCCACTGTTAAAGGGACACACTAAGCACCTCAACAAATTTAGCTTGATGGAGTAGTTTTGGTGTATATATATCATGCCCCTGTTGCCTCACTGCTCAGTTCTTTGCCATGTAGGAGTTAAATCACTTTTTTTTTACACAGTCTTACCCACACTTTTTAGCTAAGACTCACACAACCTCTCTAAATACGTTGTGTATCATAAGTCTATTTTTTTTTTCATCTTGAGCATCCCGCAGTTTGCAGGCTGAAACATACTTCATATTTGCAACAACAAAAAAAGCTTCATTTTAGTGTCCAGTACGTAATAATAAATCTTTAGAACCTCTGAGTACTGGTACACATTGGGTTCACCTGTGCTGTGATTTAAATACAGAAATACAGGTGATGTACTTGTTCTACTGCTGCGTTCACCATCTTTGCTCTCTTCTGGGACGTAATTTATTTATTTATATTATTTATTTATAAAATATTTTACCAGGAAAGATACATTGAGATTTCTTTCATTTTCAAGTATGTCCTGGGTAATGTTAATAAACATGAAAAAGGATAACTGGAGACAGATATGCACAAAATAATGTAAGTGTGCATAATTAGTACAGTTACAAGAGATGAAATGTTCCGCTATATCCTACATGCATAGATTTTATACTTGTTTTTTTTTTTTTTTGTGAATCACAAATTTGCAGAAAAGCTTTCTAATCTTATAAAAGTGTCCCAAAAATTCCCTTGTTCTAACCTTAGTGATTGGCATACACACGTCCCTGCCAAAATGTTTCATGTGCACCCATGAAAAATGTTCTTGGAATAGCTTTTGAATGTTTCCAAGTGAACATTTGAGGTTTAAAGGGACACTGTAGGCACCATAACTGCATTAGTCGATTTTAAATGGTTGTAGTGTCTGGAGTCTCCTGGAGCTTCTGTTTATTGTTACACCATTTTTAATGTTTTATTGCTAAACAATGGACCGATCCTCTCTGTACTGCTTGGGTTAATAATTAAGCATTAGCCTAAGCAGCACTAGATGGCTGTGATTGGCTTAACGTCTCAGCTGATCATATTAAGCCTATCACAGTGCCATTGCTGGAATGAATGGGTATGCTACAAATACGTATGAAATCTCTGCCTTGGCTGCACCTCATGCGGGGTTGGCTCTTTGGGATGCAAGTGATCCTCATACGAAAATGGTTTGGAAGTTATATTGCCTACCGTGTCCCTTTAAGTCCTCTAATTTTAAAATAAAATGGTTTGTATTGCACAATGTTTCACTGTAATACAGCAACCATTAACCCAAAAACATGCGGCATGTATTGGGTACAGAACTTAATATAGAACTTGCTTTTGTTGTGCGATATTTGAGGTTTGCTTGCAACCAATTAAATGGTTGTCAACCAATGATCCGCAACATTGATTCACTAGGTGTCCATTGAAAGGCATAGCGTGGATAAAGCAGAAACCGGGCTTGTCAGATCCAGAGCTTGGTTTTCATAACGTCAAATTGCACTACATGATAAATGATCACTGTAAAAACATGTTGGAAACGCAACATTCTGTTTACCTCCTCATGATAGCCAGACAATGGATTGGTATCTGAACAAAATATATTCCGTTAAACATGGATCAAATATAGGGATATCTGATTTTCTTTTTGACGTGTGTAATATTTAGGAAATAAAAGATTAAAATCAGCAGTAAAGGGCAAACATTGCCTGTTGAATTCTAACCGATTAATAGGAATTATAAGTATGTAAATCAATATTTACATAATGTTTGTATTAGAATAATAACCTCTAATTTTAATTGATACGTTTTGTTGTGTTATGTTTTTGGACAGGTTTAGATTTTTTTCAGTACCACGTTGTGGGCTACTTTTTCAATGCTGGGATCTCAGCCACGCTGCATTCAACTAACGGGGACTCTGCTGAATTGGTCTCACAGTGGTTCTAAGCTGGTGGGGGCAATGGCGTACACACAATCCATGGGGCCCTGGTGAGAAACTGATGCGCGGGCCCCTCCCCCCAGACACAAACAGACAGACACACACATACACCCCCCGACAGACACACACATACATACACCCCCGACAGACATACACACAGATACATAGACACAGACAGACATATACATACAGATACATACAGACACACACACACACACATACAGTCTGTATGTATGTGTCTGTGTGTGTCTCTGTATATATGTGTCTGTATGATACAGACACACACACATACAGAGACACACACATATACAAAATGTTTAAGTCACCCTCCTGTTTCGTACCTTTTGCAGGAGGGTGACTTTCCCTTGGGTCCAGTAGGGGCTCAGCCTGATGGGAGTCAGAGTTCCCACTCTGACTCCCTCCTCCTTCCTTCTTCCTCCTGCGTGGCTCTCTGGTAGCTGGGAGGAGTGACTAGGGCAGTCACTTCCTCCCAGCTATGTCTGCTGTCCTCACAGGGGGCCCGGTCACGCTGGTGGTCTGATGGTGTCTCCAGACCTACTGGTGCAGGACGAGAGCTCTGTTTTCACAAGCTCCTGCACTACTCTTTGCCTCTCAGAACTCGCGGGAGATTACATTGCAGCCTCTCGACTTTACTTGACTGATCTCCTTGATGCTGGCGTGCGCCCGTGGCTATTGTGGCCCACCGGGCATTTACTGATTGCCGGTCTAGGCCTGTGCATAACTTATTCAGCCTGACAACTTCTTTGCTTGGTCATTTATTGGCCAAGGAATGTGAGTCA
>OW240913.1:350129681-350187181 GCA_933207985.1 Pelobates cultripes
CTGAGTTGCCTCCCGGAAGTGTGAGAAGAGGACGCCGCGCTGTGCGGGTCCGGCGGGGAAAGGTAAGGTAAAGTATCGTTACACTATGTACAGATTTTGGGGTGTTTTGGGAAGATACAGGGTCAAATATAGCATGTTAAATTTTTCAGTTCTTTCACATTGAAATTCGCCAGATTGGTTACATTGCCTTTGAGACTTTATGGTAGCCCAGGAAAGAGAATTACCCCCATGATGGCATACCATTTGCAAAAGTAGACAACCCAAGGTATTGCAAATGGGGTATGTCCAGTCTTTTTTAGTAGCCACGAACACTGGCCAAAATTAGTGTTCAGTTTCGTTTTTTGCATTTTTCACACACAAACAAATATGAATGCTAACTTTGGCCAGTGTTTGTGACTAAGTGGCTACTAGAAAAGACTGAACATACCCAGTTTGTAATACCTTGAATTGTCTACTTGTGCAAATGGTATGCCATCATGGGGGTAATTTTCACGGGCTACCATTTGGTCTCAAAGGCAACATAACCAGTCTGGCAAATTTCAATGTGTATAAACTGAAAAATGTAATGTACTATATTGACCCTGTAACTTTCAAAAACACCATAAAGCCTGTACATTGGAGGTACTGTTTAACTGTGAGACATCGCTGAATACAAATATGTGTATTTTGTTGCAGTAACCGCAAACAGTATTATGACATTCACAGTTAAAATGCCATGCAGAACTAAAAAAAACAACAATTTCTTAATTTCTTATTTTTAAAAATATTTTATTCATATTAAATTGTTTAATATAGAAATATGTGATGTGCCATGAAAGCCCTGTTTCCCCTGAATAAAACTATATATAAGTGTGGGTGCACATAATATGAAAGAGGCAAATTACGCCTGAACAGACATACAGTGCAAATGCAAGGTTTTGTTTACCGTACGTTTTGTTTTGATCACAACTTGTACAATTGGCTCAGTCCTTAAGGGGTTAAGACTGAAAATATGGCTTTATTGCTACCCCCTTAAGACAAACATTAGCATCAAGTATGGGCTGATTTCTACACTGCTGTCATTAATGGAGCTGTTCGCTTGTAAAAGTCAGGTGTGAAGCAATTACAGCTTTTAACCTCTGATCTTTGCATCCTCCGCTGATACTGTCCACCGCTTCACATTTACCGTTTTGCAAAGTAAACTATGTCAAGAGAATTAATTAGACAGTTTTTGGTAAATGTAGACTGTGATTGAGAGGTTTGCAGCTGTACGAGAGACTTGAGATGTGAGTGGAAGGGACATTCCAGACCCAGATAGACATATAAATAGGCATCCAGACAGAGACGCAGACAGGCATCCAGGTACACAAGTTAATAGGTATTTATGTAGAGAAGTTGATAGATATCTAAATAGAGACAGACATACAGACACCCAGATATACAAGTTCAATGAAAAATATAGTGCCAGTAAAACAAAGTTACAGCTGACGCTGTATGTCCTCGTGCATAGCATGATTACGTCCAGCGTCAGTTAGGTGATAGCCAGTAGAGGTAGACAGCCACCAGTGGTGGAGTTAACCCTCAAAGGTAATTATTGTAGTTTATTAAAAACGGTAATTATTACCTTTGCAGGGTTAAGGGACCTAGAACTATAGACCGGTCTCAATGAGCTGAAGTGGTCTGGGTGCCTATAGTGTCTTTTTGATACGCATACAGACAAGTTGCTAGATATCCAGATAGAGTATTGGTGCAATGTGTTTCCATTTAAACACTGCATTTCCAAAGTCAATACACTCAGAGGCACTCTAATTAGGCGGCCGCCTAAGGCCTCGCACTTGCTGGTACCTTGTGGCCGCCTAAGTCACCTTAGGCAGAGTGACATGTCGGGTCCTCGGTTTTCACTGTATGTATTAGAACTACAGAGAATATTTGCATAACTATTATGACCTTTTGAATTTTCTTATACCCCACAGTCTGTTCTAATGAGTACATGGATGCTACGTTTTTGTCCAATTCTCTTAAGAGCAGTTACTTTTAGCAGGTAAATTTGATGGCTCTGGAAATGGTAAAAAAAAATAGTATTCAAGTATTGTTCTTTAGCATGATGAGCGGAGAAAAGCAATTTAATGAGAATACTTTTATTATGCTTCGCTAACTAGGTGTCTAGGGTTACATTTGCTAGACTTTTTATATCTATTCTGGAAAGTCTTACGGTTTTCTGACCAACACCGCAGCTATCAAAAGAGAAAATATGTGAATTTCTAGACAGTTTCTTGCTATCCCAGTGATTGTTATTACAATTTTTATAATTTCCTTTGTTGAAGGATAAAAGTTATAGGTACATGTATTTTTGAAAAGGATTCAGTAATATTTTGTCTTGGTGCAAAAGGATTTGGTCAAGCCAGGAACTATATATCAAAGAAAGTGTCAACGGTGCAAAAAACAAACGTATGTGAGAATTGGTAACCAGTGTTAGCACACTAAAGTGCAGTCGAAATGTGGTTGTATTTAACTTAAATATATAAGGAACTACCTCGGTTCTCTTCCTTAAAGCTGTTTCCTCTCACTGATGAAACGTTGACAGTTTGGTTCATTATCCCTATATCCACCTTGGCCAAGAAAATTCTGATGCCTTTTGGAGGCCTGTACCTCATTCAAGGACCGGACCATGTGGTTAGTGAAAGAGAAGTTTCTTACTTGTTTCAGGCGTGATTGTTTGCAGCCAAGTCCTTGTGGTGCGATTCAGTCCTCATTAAGGCCAAAGATGCACTGTCTGGGTCAAGTTCTAGTCGGTAGACTTGTTAAAATTTTCAGGGCAAGGTCCTTTGTGGATGCCGTCATTTCCTTGTCTTATCTAGCTCTGAGAGTGTGCCTCTGGATCCTTGCTCTTCCCTGATCTGATCCTGCAGCATTTGTTAGTTCAAATATATTGTGCCTTATGTATGTGTATATATGTGCATACCAATGGAGTTGTGGTGGGGGAAAAAAGTGTGGATGAAAACCCCTTCCACCTGAAGTAAGTGGATAGTTAATACATTGCTAAACACAAATACACACACCAGTCAAGCCAGAAGACTTGCTTTTCCCACAGAAATCTCACTTGAACAGTGCTCTCACTACTGCAAAAGATTCTGGGTAGGCGTATGCAAATGAGCTCAACAAAGAACAAAATGTTTGCCTCATAATTCCTCTTTGTACATGTATAAAACACTACTGCATTCAGACACAAACACTACATACAAGTACACCACTACATTCCAATGGCAACAGTACACACAAATACACTCATACATCCACACATATACTTCATACAAAAACATGCTTACATTCAAACGCTCCAACACTGCTTACAAATACAACCCTGCAACGGTGGGCAAATGGTAGATCCCCAGCTGGTGTAGCATTGTTAGAGTTCTCCAACAGATGAGGATCTACCATTTGGATACTCAACGTGATAAAGAGAGGGACTTCTGAGTCTGAGAGTAATTAGTTGTATGCCTATAAAACTGAATGCCATGATGTACCAATTTTATGCCTCTAAACTGCCATGACATGCCAAAATGAAAATTCTAAAACTACAATGAGATGCCTCTTTTATGCAAATAAAACTGGTTGCCATAAAGTGCCAGGTTAAGGCATCTAAAACTGATTGCCTTGATGTGCCAATTTTATGCCTCTAAAACCAATTGCCATAGTGTGACATTTGTATCCATCTAAAGCGGATTGCCATAGTGTGCCAAATATATGCCTCTAAAGCGGATTGCCATGGTGTGCCAATTGCATGCCTCTAAAACTGATTGCCATGGTGTGCCAATTTTATGCATTAAAATGGATTGCCATTGTGTGCCAATTGTATGCATCTAGAGCTGATTGCCATGGTGTGCCAAGTTTATTTATTTTGAAAATATGCATTAAAAGCGAGTGGGTCTCAAAACATTATAGTTTTCAAAACTGGGTCTCGTCCCGTAAAAGCTTGGAAAGCCCAGCTACAATAAATGTGTTTAGAAATCAGTCTGTGTAAATAAGATACATTGTTCTTGTTCTAAATTACAATTTAGTTGCATAAATTGTTTTTATTAAGTCATCTAAAATTGCTCAGAACAACTCTTACTTACACCCCTAAAATTAAAGTGTCTGTCTTTCTCCATGTGAAATATTGTGAGGTATGTCCTCCTGGATACCATATGCCATTATATGCACCTCTCTGTGGGCGAGGACGTGGCTTCATGGACATATCCCACTCACCCAAAATCAGACCTGCCAAAGTTGACAGGCCTACTGGTCTGTTTTAATCGTCTCTTATTCCAATCGATTATTTTCTTTAATATGCTCATTAATCAATGCGTAATTAATTTCCTTTATAAATTACACTGTATGAAGGTGCTACATTAGTAATATAAAAAGTAAATATTATACATTCTTCCTGCACTTAATATCACTTTACAAAGGCAACAATGTGGGAGAAAACCAAGATGTTTTAGCTTTGTAAATAAAATGCAATAATAATTTAGCAGTGTGTTCTTGATGCAATTTGAATATATTCTGTGGCCCCTGATAACAAGGTTAAAGGGACAGTCTAGACCCATAGTTTCGATTGCTTAAATGCTGTCAGGTTACCTGTAGATTCTACCTCTGAGGAGGTCAGTCTCTCTTCCAAAGGGGCTCCTATGCCCAAGCATTTCGGCCGTTTTCGCGCCGGCCGCGCTAGCTCCTCCCCCTTTTATGACGCGACGGCTAATCGTCGACGTCATGACGTCATCATCACGTAAACCGCCGGGAACCGCAATTCCGGACCTTTTGGGGGCGTGGTCATAATTAAGGTGACAGGGTATTTAAGGGAAGCTTTTACTACTGCTCATTGCCCTGTCGTGGTTCTAGCTTGCTAGTCACTCAGCGCGTTCTCTCTCTTTGTGTTTTTCGGTTTTGACCTAGCTTGTACCTTGTCCTGTTGCTCTCTCCTCTCCTTTGACCCGGCTTGTTCCTCGCTTACCTGTCCTCCGGCTCCCTCGACCTCGGCTTACCTTTTGACCATTCTTGTCTTGTCTATACGTTAGTCCGGCCATTCTAAGGTCCGGTATACGTACCTCCTCCTGTCCGCACTCTGCGTATTGGATCCCTGTCACGATCCTGACATTACGACAGGGCCATATGGATCCTGCAGGTGCTAGTCCTCCTGACCCTAGATTTGAGGCCATGGACCATAGAATGGATCAAATGGCTCTAGCGTTGCAATCTTTGCTAGCACGTCCCAGTACCCAGTCAGAAGAAATACGTTCCACAGCTAGCCATCCTCTAAGTACTGGTTTGGAAGTAGCCACTGTAGGCGCATCTTCCCATGTCACTTCCCCGTTACGATATGGGGGTTCGCCTGATACTTGTCGAGGTTTTTTAAACCAGATAAGCATACATTTTGAACTTCAACCCCGGGCTTATCCTACTGACAGGGCTAAAGTAGGGTTCATTATAACACTGCTAATAGACAAAGCACTTAGATGGGCCAATCCCCTTTGGGAGAATGATAACCCTTTAGTCTACAACTATACTGCGTTTGTCACAGCTTTCAGAAGGACTTTTGACCCCCCAGGAAGGAAGGTTAATGCAGCCAGATCTCTGTTACGCCTTAAACAACAAAATAGAACTAGAATATGCGTTAGAGTTTAGATCCCTGGCAGCAGAGGTGAAATGGAACGAACAAGCTTTTATGGATGTATTTTTGAATGGGTTGTCTGATGAGATTCTAGATGAGATTGCCACAAGAGAACTTCCAGAAAATTTAGAAGATTTAGTGTCTTTTATTTCCAGAATAGATGAACGCATGAGACAGAGGCAGAACACTCGAGAAAGAGCTAGTAGACCTCCTATGAGACTTGCTCCTTCCTTCCAGAACCCTGACTCCTACAATCCTACTCCACCAGAACCTATGCAGATAGGTAATACTCGCCTATCTGAGGCCGAGAGACAGTACAGAAGAAGGGAGGGTCTCTGTTTATACTGCGGGCGGAGAGGTCACCTACGTCTTAATTGCCCTAATCGCCCGGGAAACGCTCGCACCTAAGTTCCCCTAGAGGACGGGCCTTGGGTGTTTCTATATTGTCCTCTATGTATAATGATAAAGACCATAGGCTTCTGATTCCTGTCTCTTTAGCTTGGGAAAGTGGCGCTATATCTACGATGGCTTTGTTAGACTCTGGAGCAGCAGAAAGCTTTATAGACCAAGCTCTCGCTAATAAGCATTGTCTCCCATCCCAACTGAGAGACACACCCTTGGCCGTTGAGGCCATAGATGGTAGACCTTTGTCTGAACCAGTAATATTCCATGAGACTAAACCCGTTAAACTAACCATCGGTATCCTCCACGAGGAGATGATGTCCCTCCTGTTAATATCCTCCCCGGCTGTCCCAGTGGTTCTAGGATATTCTTGGCTCAAGAGACATAACCCCCAGATTGACTGGGAATGTGGAGAAATCGTTTCTTGGGGAACTGGTTGTAGGGAGAAATGTTTGCTGAGAGTCACTTCTGTTTGCCCAGTAAACTCCTCTACCAACTCTTCTCAATCCACAGACTTGCAGATACCATCTCAGTATCTGGATCTCAAGTCTGTATTTGACAAGAGTAAGGCTGATACTTTACCTCCCCACCGGTCTTATGACTGTACTATTAGACTTTTGCCTGGTACTATGCCTCCTAGGGGTACGGTGTACCCTCTGTCTACCAAAGAAAATTTAGTTTTAGAGGAATACATCAAGGAAAATCTAGACAAAGGATTTATTAGAAAGTCTTCATCTCCGGCGGGGGCGGGTTTTTTCTTTGTAGAAAAGAAAGACGGTACCTTACGTCCTTGCATAGACTATCTGGGATTGAACAAGATTACCATCAGGAATGCTTACCCCATTCCTTTGATTACTGAACTCTTTGACAGACTGAAGGGCTCCAGTATTTTTACCAAACTTGACCTGAGAGGAGCATATAACTTGGTGAGAATTAAACAGGGAGACGAATGGATGACAGCATTCAATACCCGTTACGGACATTATGAGTATACCGTAATGCCGTTTGGGCTATGCAATGCCCCGGCCGTCTTCCAAGACTTGATTAATGAGGTCCTCAGAGAATTTCAACACGAATGCGTGATAGTATATTTGGATGATATACTAATACATTCTAGGGACCTTCACTCACATCACAGACAAGTCAGAAGGGTGTTACAGAAACTTTTACAACATGGATTGTATTGTAAATTGGAGAAATGTAGCTTTGATCAATCCCAGATAACTTTCTTAGGCTACGTAATTTCCAAGGACGGGTTTATGATGGACCCAATTAAACTAAAATCGATTTTAGATTGGCCTTTACCCAAGGGACTCAAAGCCATACAAAGATTTATTGGATTTTCTAATTATTACAGACGCTTCATTAAAGGGTACTCCTCTGTTATTGCTCCTATCACTAATATAACTAAACAAGGAGCCAATACCAAAATGTGGTCTACTGAGGCTTTATCTGCTTTCGAAACGCTCAAACAGACTTTTGCTTCAGCACCCATACTAGTTCATCCTGATACCTCTCTGCCCTTTCTACTTGAAGTTGATGCTTCTGAAACAGGGATAGGCGCGGTATTGTCCCAAAGACAAAGTTTAGATAAACCTTTACACCCATGCGTTTTTTTTTCCAAGAAATTATCACACACAGAAAGGAGATATGATATTGGTGACAGAGAACTCTTAGCTATTATTATGGCATTAAAAGAATGGAGACATCTGTTAGAGGGCACTGTTCTCCCGGTTACCATCTTGACTGATCACAAAAATTTATCTTACATTGGAGAGGCCAAAAGATTATCTGCCAGGCAAGCACGTTGGTCTATGTTCCTTACACATTTCAATTACATACTTACTTACAGGCCTGGTTCTAAAAACACCAAAGCAGACGCATTATCTCGTCAACACGAACCTAATACCATCACGGAAGACACATTGTCTCCTATTGTTCCTGAACATAACATTATCGCCAACACCAATGTCAAAATACACTCTCCATTGCTCGCAGATATAATGAACGAACAATCTCTTGCTCCCGAACGTACTCCTGAGGGACGGTTCTTCGTGTCTCCCAAATTCCAAATGGACATAATTCGATGCTTTCACAATAGCAAGTTTGCCGGTCACCCCGGCATCCACAAAACTTGCTGTCTGATTTCCAAAGACTTCTGGTGGCCCAGTTTACGGAGGGATGTGGAAGACTTTGTCAAGGTCTGCGATATCTGTGTTAGGAATAAACTACCACAGGCCCTTCCTTGTGGTCTTTTGCAACCCTTAGTCATTCCCAACAAACCTTGGGCTAGTCTGGCTATGGATTTTATTGTTGATTTGCCGGTTTCCAATAAACACACAGTTATTCTCACGGTTGTTGACAGGTTTACCAAAATGGCTCATTTCATCCCCTTGCCTAAACGTCCTTCCTCACCCGAATTGGCCGTGATATTTGCTAAGGAGATTTTTCGCTTACATGGTATTCCCAATGAGATTGTGTCTGACAGGGGGTCCCAGTTCATTTCCCGTTTTTGGAGATCCTTCTGTTCCCAGTTGGGCATCAAGCTGAATTTTTCTTCTGCCTATCATCCTCAATCTAACGGGGCAGCCGAACGCACTAACCAGAAAATTGAGCAATATCTACGCTGTTTTGTTTCTGAACACCAGGACGATTGGGTCGGTCTGATTCCTTGGGCGGAGTTTGCTCACAACAACCTTGTTTGTGGTTCCACTCGTAATAGCCCCTTTTTCTTGAATTATGGCTTTAACCCTACTATTCTTCCGTCAGTATCACCTTCTCATGGTTTACCGTCGGTTGATGTCCATATAGCCAACCTGAGAAAGTTGTGGGATCACTCTCGACAAATTCTTACTCGTAGTTCCACGGTGTTTAAGATGCATGCTGATAGGCGTAGACGGCCCGCCCCTGTCTTTTCTCCGGGTGATAGGGTCTGGTTGAGTACCAGACACATTCGCTTGAAAGTTCCTTCCATGAAGTTTGCTCCTCGTTACATAGGTCCTTACAGGGTGTTGAGGAGGATCAACCCGGTTTCTTATCTGCTGGACCTGCCTCCTACTCTACGTATCCCTAACTCTTTTCATGTGTCTTTATTGAAACCTCTTGTTTGTAACAGGTTTTCTTCACACCCTGCTCCTCCTTCTTCGGTTCAAGTTGATGGTCAAGAAGAATATATTGTCAGGTCCATTCTTGATTCTCGTATTTCCAGGGGGAAGTTACAATACCTCATAGACTGGAAGGGTTATGGCCCTGAAGAGAGATCTTGGGTTCCTTGTGAAGACGTGCATGCTCCTCGTCTTCTTCAAGCCTTCCACGTTCGATTTCCTTCTAAGCCCGCTCCCATCCGCCCGGTGGGCGTTTCTAAAAGGGGGGGTACTGTCAGGTTACCTGTAGATTCTACCTCTGAGGAGGTCAGTCTCTCTTCCAAAGGGGCTCCTATGCCCAAGCATTTCGGCATTTTTCGGCCGTTTTCGCGCCGGCCGCGCTAGCTCCTCCCCCTTTTATGACGCGACGGCTAATCGTCGACGTCATGACGTCATCATCACGTAAACCGCTGGGAACCGCAATTCCGGACCTTTTGGGGGCGTGGTCATAATTAAGGTGACAGGGTATTTAAGGGAAGCTTTTACTACTGCTCATTGCCCTGTCGTGGTTCTAGCTTGCTAGTCACTCAGCGCGTTCTCTCTCTTTGTGTTTTTCGGTTTTGACCTAGCTTGTACCTTGTCCTGTTGCTCTCTCCTCTCCTTTGACCCGGCTTGTTCCTCACTTACCTGTCCTCCGTCTTCCTTCGACCTCGGCTTACCTTTTGACAATTCTTGTCTTGTCTATACGTTAGTCCGGTATACGTACCTCCTCCTGTCCGCACTCTGCGTATTGGATCCCTGTCACGATCCTGACAAATGCTTTATGTGAGAAGAGTATACCCACTTTCTCTCTTTTCTTTTTTTTCATTTTACAAAGATCTCAATAGATATTGGCTCTTTTATAAGTTAAACTTGTTAAATTCCTCAAGATGTCAGTCAAAATTGCCTGCGCATAGCTGCTAATTGACAATTAGAAGTGGCATGTGTGAGGCTTGCATTCTCAGAAGATCATTTTATAAATTAACCTTGTTACACCCCCCTGACTGTCAATCAGACAACCGCTTCTGTCACTTCCTGGTAGTTTAGCCCAACTCATGAGGCAGCAATTGCCCCAGAGCACCTGCCTTGCAAAGACTTCTCACTGAGCTGTATTGGTAAGTCTGTGATTAAACAGCCACAGAAAGTGTGGGATGGGTCAGCTTTTTTTTCCAATTATTTTCATTGTTGATATTATTTGAGAAATTTATTACAAATTAATATAAATCATAAAATCACTTATAAGTTGTAAAGTCTTGGATGATGGCGGTGTAAGCAAGATTTGTATTCCATTGTTTTAAAATTCCAGCTGTACTTTAAAATGATTACTAGTGTGAAATCGTTAAATATATTGGCTCTTCCCAAGTGCACATGTTAACGTTTATTACTTGTACTGCACAAAAAATCTTTAAAGGACCACTATAGTGCCAGGAAAACATACTCTTTTTCCTGGCACTATAGTGCCCTGAGGGTGCCCCCCTCCCGCCGGGCTCTAGGGGGTGGAAGGGGTTAAATTTACCTCTTTCTCCAGCGCCGGGCAGGGAGCTCTCCTCCTCCTCGGCTGAATGCGCATGCGCGGCACGAGCCGCGCGCGCATTCAGCCAATCCATAGGAAAGCATTTCACAATACTTTCTTATGGACGCTGGCGTCTGCTCACTGTGAAAATCACAGTGAGAAGCACGCAAGCGCCTCTAGCGGCTGTCAACAAGACAGCCACTAGAGGCTGGATTAACCCTATTATAAACATAGCAGTTTCTCAGAAACTGTTTATAGAAAAAAGGGGTTATCCTAGCTGGACCAGGCACCCAGACCACTACATTAAGCTGAAGTGGTCTGGGTGCCTATAGTGGTCCTTTAACTGAGTGCTATGAATCCAAAGAGACTTGTATTATTCATGGTGGAGGTTCTTTGATTCACTAACTTAATTACCCATAATCTGAAACTTCATTCTGTGATTATTACTGTTATTATTTATAAAATGCCAAGATATTTTGCAGCGCTGTTCCTTGGTAATTCAACATAACACATTTGAGATGGTGAGCATCCGAGCAAGCTTACTATAGAAGACACAGGTTAACATTCCCACAAGTTACAATGCTGAAGATCATCTAAAGGTGAAATATAATTAATCTCATGAGATTTCGAAACTTTACTCAAATTTCAGTAAAGATAGGAGAAGACTTGCATTCTGTTTACAGTATTTTGCTGCCCTGGCTCTCTGTTAATCATCGCCATTCCAACTGGGCAAAATCTAATTTGTTAATATGAAAATGTGATTTCAGCAATGCATGGTCTGACACCCTGACACCATTCAGCCCAGTTAGTGTGTCGAATCATTCTCTTGCATTGATCTTGTGGGGACAGTTTCCTGTAATTCTCAGATTCAGGACACCTGGAGAACTAAGTGGGACAGCACCCTGAAATCAGGAGGATCTCGATGGATCCAAGGCTCTTGGGAAAGTATGCATTATGTAATGTGAAATAAATCAAATTAACATCAACAATTGCCTAGTTATACAGTTGCCTAGTAATAGTTTTAGCATGAATTTTGTCTCGAAAACATATGCGCAAGCTCACAAAATGCGTTGTTGTAACCAGTGGTAGTCAACCTTTTTCTTCTTACCGCCCACTAATGCATCTTTCTTGATGGAAAAATTTCCTTACCGCCCACCAGTTTTCACGCAAGTGCGGAATATTTTTTAGAAAGGAGGGCGTTTTACAAAAAATAAATGTATGTACATTTATCTTTTTATTTCTACTTAATGCATGTTTATAATGTTTTTAAGTTTATAAAGTTTAATGAGAAAACAAAGTAAATTGAAATTACCTTTACTAGTGATTAATGAGATCCTTGAGGTTGATGCTGCGAGACTAAATATTTGATATCTGGTTTGATTTTCGTAAGGAACAAACAAAGGTCTCCTCTTTCGGTGATATTCAGACGACTTCTCTGTTTGCGCATAATATGATTTCTCATCTGTGCGTCGGCTCCCCTGCTCTTCTTCAGTTCCCCTCCCCACCTTTTTTCCCCCCTTTTTTCTATTTTTTAACCTTACTTATAGCAATGCCCAGTTGAAAGGCTGAGCTAGGTAGCCCACTTACTATAGCCCACTATAACAGACAGGCACACATACAAGACACACATACAAAAACATGTACATACAAACAGACAGGCGCGCACACACACACACACACACACACAACACATACATACAAACAGACAGGCACACATACACACACGACATACATACAAAGACACACACACATACATACAGACACATACATAAGACACACATACATTCAGACACATACATAAGACACACATACATTCAGACACATACATAAGACACACATACATTCAGACACATACATAAGACACACATACATTCAGACACATACATAAGACACACATACATTCAGACACATACATAAGACACACATACATTCAGACACATACATAAGACACACATACATTCAGACACATACATAAGACACACATACATTCAGACACATACATAAGACACACATACATTCAGACACATACATAAGACACACATACATTCAGACACATACATAAGACACACATACATTCAGACACATACATAAGACACACATACATTCAGACACATACATAAGACACACATACATTCAGACACATACATAAGACACACATACATACAGACACATACATAAGACACACATACATACAGACACATACATAAGACACACATACATACAAAGACACATTCACATACAATACATACAAATACAAGACATACATACAAAGACACATTCACATACAATACATACAAATACAAGACATACATACAAAGACACATACATAAGACACACATATACACACATACAGACACAGACAAGACATGCATACAAAGACACACACACACACAAACACACACATTATATTTAAGTCACCCTCCTGTTTCCTACCTTTAAGGTGCAGGAGGGTGACGTTCCCTGGGATCCAGTGGTGGCTCAGGTGGATGGGAGTCAGAGTTCCCACTCTGACTCCCAGGTCTTCCTCCCGTGCGGCTCTCAGTGTTAGCTGGGAGGAGTGACGTGCAGTCACTTCCTCCCTGCTCTGTGATGTAATCACAGGGGGCCCGGTCGCGCTGTTAAAGCGCCCAGCGCTGACCGGGCCCCCTTACAATCCACATCCATCGGGTGGCCCTGACAGCATGGGCCACCTGATGGACCCCTTGGACGGCGGCCACCGAGGCCGCAAATAGTGATGGCAGTACCCGGTCGCAGTGCTACCGCCGGCTCGCACCTGCCCACCCAATCTCTCCAAATGAGGAAATCCCTACCACCCACCTGGAATCCTGAAACGCCCACTAGTGGGTGGTAGGGACCAGGTTGACGACCCATGCTTTACACCATCTAGCCCAAAACTGCTGAAACGTGTTTATTTTTTTGTACTTTAAGCTTTTTTTTTTTTTGTATATATTTTTTTTTGTTCTGTGTATTTTTCGATGAAGATGTCATTAGTGACCGTATTTAAGCAGACTGAATACAATTGTTTTAATGAAGATTTAAACACAGCTGTGCTCTTGGTTAAAGTGTGACACGTGTTCTTTTATTGGTCACCAATGGCTGTGAAACTAGACACACAAGCAATTTTCTAAAGGTAGCTTGTTTGCAATCTATGAACCTTACGTTCCCCCTTGCTAAATCACAAATAAAGAAAAACTGAAGTTTATGCCTAATGCTTGTAAATACAATGAAAATGCTATTTGTACTTTTTCTCCTATGCGATTTTAGGTTAGAAGCAAAACTAACATTAATATTTAAAATTACAGTCAGAGAAAATAAACTGTTCTATGTAATTGTTCTACGTAAACTTTACAGAATTTTCACTAATATCTGTATTTCTCTACTAGCAACAGAAAGGTGGTGGGGGGGGGGCTCTGCAATTTCTAAAATACTCTGGTATATGAGACAAGTTGGATTAACTGAATTAGGCTTTTTTCACAACCTGTGTATTATCTTAAACTTAATTCTGTAATTATTAGTATTACTCATACTGCCCACGACATGGTAAGGTGGATGGGAGGCTGGATTAAGACCTGAATATTTTTTTAGGGCACAACCCTTTTAGCAAATATTTTTCTACAGTTTCTAATTTTGGGTAAATCAATATACACGCTGGCTGATTAACCCTTTTAAACATGTGCCATTTATCTCATTGCTGAAGGCGTTTGGTCTTAAGCTTCTTCCTTCATCCTGCTCCCTGTATTAAACAAGACATCAAAGGTTCACACAGCTAGGCAGAATACATGCAAAGTTAACATTTTCAGCTCCCACACCTCCTAAAACGATCACTAAGTGCCCTATATATTTCCCCTCTGCTCATTATCATGCAGTCTTGACTATGACTCTGTTCCACATTATGCATTTTATATTCAGCTTCCAAATATCTCCTTCGTAATGAGCAGAATACGATTCCTTCTTTCCACCCACATGAGAGAATTCTGTATGCCCTTTCGCTGTGGTTACTACATCATGCTGTTAGTCGTGAGAGATAACTTATTTATATCCGTCCTGTATGGGTAACAGGAATTTTATAAAAATCCATTTATATATTGGAAATAAATATATTACACTTGTGTTTTTTTTCATATGACATTTGTTGTAAATGTTCTCAACCTGATGAAATTTCTGTGGTCATGTGTCCATACATTAAACCAAAATAACTTCCTAGGCAGCATTTATCCCACAATTCCGACTGTCAGAATTTCCCTGGACGAAGTACTGGTACGAGCATTGGCTGCTCACTATGAACTCGCTGACCTGCGTTTGCAGGTGTGAAATGTTAGTTTATTGCAAGGAGCTGTGATCTGTAAGAATAGTATAGATTTGTAGCTCTCCAGTACAGCTCTTGTTGCAAGGTAGCTGCCATTGCAGATCTGAGCGCCTCGTTGACGTTCCATTCAATTTCTGAGTTAGAGCAACACTCCAAACACCATAACCACTACATCACACTGTAATAGTTATGGTGCCAGACGTATCCTGCCCCATACTCCTAAACACATACATGGGGTCCACTAGGTGCTGCTCCCAGCCTCCTCGGTGTGACTCTGTACAGTGATCTGGTGCCAGTGCACTACTGGCTCCAAAATCTCTACGGTGCGCTGCAATGGTTGTAGTGCTTGGAGAGTTCCTTTAACCCCTTAAGGACACATGACATGTGTGACATGTCATGATTCCCTTTTATTCCAGAAGTTTGGTCCTTAAGGGGTTAAACAGGTTTAGAGTACCCAAAGTGCTTTCATGAAAAACCCATGCAAAATGTAGCACGCATCTCTTACTCTTCCTTCAGTAGCGCACACGCAAGCAGAAAGGATTTATTTATTGGAGATAAGTGGAAAACCGCAAAACAATATGTAGAATTATGTTTCTTAATTCTGTAATTTCTATACTGATTTAAAAGGGTACTTGTCATTGTCTGCACATCTTTAAAGAATCCAAAACAATAGGCAAGTATATATTTTCTTTCTGTACATTGTTCAAAGAATGTATCCGAATGGCTAGTATACGTTAGATTTTAAGAAAAATCTATTTGAAAGACCTGTATTAATAAGTCATATATGTGCTGGCTTTTGAGTGACAAACGAGAGCAGAAAATCTTGAGACAGGGGGTTCTCCTCTTCTCTATCACAGCAACTACAGTGCCTGTGCTGTAGTTGCTGTTATTTCTCTGGAATACTTTAATGTATTCGCATGTTATATATTCACAAAATGGCTCTCAGACATTGTACTAAAATAGAACTTCTCTTTACTTCAGTACACACACATAATGACATAACACAAGAGAGACTAACAGAACAGAACAAGTGCATAACTTCGCTATGTTGCTATCTACTGGAAGGTGGACTGCATAAACCCCAATTCATAACAAATACATATCTTGTACATTGATGACAGATGGCAGTAAAGCCATTAGGAAATGACTGACAGATGGCAGTAAAGCCATTTTCGGTTTCATGGGGCGAGGTACAACCTACTTGGGGAAGTATTTGAAAGCTGGGCTCATCAAACTGTGGAGGGGCTGGGAATACGTGGATGTGTGTGTTGCACTGATGTAACATTCACATCTTCCAGATAACAATTCAGACAGCACTGTAAAGGAAGTAGTATCATTTCCTTAAGAAACAAAACATTTAATTTATCACTATGACAAATGATATGTTGATTGCATAAGGAGATGTCATGGCCCAAACTGAACCTGTCGCAATGGGTTAACATTCCTATTATTTCTTATTATTAAACACCAGAATATATGGAAACTGGCGAACGGTCAGTATGCAGGGTTTATGTACAGCCGTTAGTGTCAGCAATAATTTATGTGGTTTTGAGAAATCACTGAATTTTTCCCCTGCCATCTTCCTAATTTGTATCGTAGAGAGCTTCCGAGATCCTCAGCTGTCAGTGCGCAAAGCAGAAAGTGGAAATGGAAGCCTAGGGATTATGCTGAGAAATAAACTGTCTGTTTTTTTTGCTTCCCATCAATCTGTATTGCCTGTGCCTGTTTGATCAAATGAAAGAGGTAGTCATGTAAACATCAATATTCTAACTAGTGAAGTACATTACATAGCATGCAAGCCCTACAATGCCATCTGACGTTAGAACTGTTTGAAGCTTTTATGAGCTGCTTTCTGTTAATATAATGTACTGTGTCATTGTGCAGGTATTGCTGGCAGTGACTCACTTGTGCGGCCGAGATAAAACCAAGCAACAGCATTCAAAGCTCGATACATAACGGCTATTATTCCTTGCATAGGTTATGGTGCGATGAGGTCTCCAGTCTTTGTCTACCTGCACGCATTGTCTTCTAATTGCTGCAGTTTACAAGAATCATAACTGCTAAGCACGGTTTTCTTCTACCTAAGAAACACATGCAGTATCATGGCTGTTCAGAATGACTTTTAGAAAAGGTATAGTTTAGCCGTTAGTTTTCTACAGTGAAAAGCAGACTCCTGAACTAAAACTCCCAGAAAACTTTTTTTTGGCGTCTAAAGCCCTGCTGTTTCGGGAATGTATGCATACCTGCCTACAGTCTTGTATTTGGTGTGACAGTCCTGTATTTGGGACTCCTGTCTTGCTCTTTCTAGGTTTTAATTTTCCCTGGGGACACCAGACAAATGTTTAATAAACACATTTTGCAGGTAGCAGAATAGAAATAGTTTACCTCCTTTGAATGGGGAACAGTCCCCTTAGCAGCTCCACTAGGAATGTATGTTTATACCAGGCAAGTATCCTCTGAGCTTCATGCGAAAGTGCTTTACAAACACTCTGTGCGTTAGAAGCCTAACTTGCCTACTTTGCCATAGTCGCTATCGTCTTGTGGCATGTCCACACCCTGTTCCAAATCCGTATCCCACAATGTTGAGAAGTAGTTTTATTAAATAATCAGCACTTCCATTGAATGTTATGGAAGCTTCATGAGTGACTGAGGAACTTCCAGGAAAGACTCACTGCAGATGCCACAAAACTTT
This sequence comes from Pelobates cultripes, assembly GCA_933207985.1. Taxonomy (NCBI): domain Eukaryota; kingdom Metazoa; phylum Chordata; class Amphibia; order Anura; family Pelobatidae; genus Pelobates; species Pelobates cultripes. Next base: position 350,147,343 of record OW240913.1, read on the forward strand.
GGTACTTACAGCAAATGTAAGAACTCAAAATATGAGTATCCTCAATTTTACACCATGTATCAAACAGAAATGACAGGCGGGATAAACAATAAAACATAGTTACATTGGTGATTACGAGAGTATTAGAGGGAGAAAGAAAGTGTAAATGGTAAAAAAATAAGATGAGAGATCAAAAACAATGTGCTTGGTTGAGTATCATGACACGTTAAACATTACTAGCATGTCCATATATGAGTGACTTATCTCAGGGTGAGCTAGGTACATAATACCAAGATGGGTTAAGCTCAAGGCCCATGAATGCCAATAAGGCAAGAACAAACGATTAAAGTGTCTTTACATGGGTTAGTCAAATGTTCTATGTGCTGGCCTTGGAACACAATCATAAAGGATATGAGCTTTAATATTAAAACCAGGCATTCGTGCCAAGCATGAAAATAAAGTGAGATTGAACAAAGGCATATTTGTTAGGCTAACCGTATGGAATCCATTGGCCAGTAAAAGCAGGAAACACAACATGCACTTATATATATAGAAATTCTAGCATTTACAGGGAGCATTGTTGTGTAACAGGGGTTCTGCGGCCTAAGCAGCTGATGCCACAAAGGGGAAGCAGCTTTCAACCAGAGCACCCAAGTCCGGTCAGCCGTATAGATGCGCTCCACAAGTCCCAAGTATTGGTATAATCCTGCACAATGCTTGCAGGATCTCAGCAACTATCCGTGACTATTTCCGGTTCTCTGATTCTTCCGATTGTAGTGTTGTGTGTTGTGCGTGGGTATTCAACCTGGTGTGGATCTCAGCTTAGGTAAGTGAAGGCAAGTGTGTAAACTGGTGATGAAATGCCCCTCTTTTGCAGCTAATCATCCGTGATGCCTCACAGCAATCATATGTGACAGGCTGTCTGTTGTACCATTGAACAGAGTAGATGTGCTGTCAGGCCCTGGATTGGCTTGTAAGTTGCTTGTCAAGTATTCGCATGTGGAGCCAGTCCCAGAAATGCGAGACACGACAAAGTCAGTCAAAGGCTTGTAGAAGTGGTTCCACTTGGAACTTGTGGTGTATCAGGCCTCAAGGCTGCGGCCATTTAGCAGTCTAGGCCTCCATTTCCAATCCTTTTGGTACTGTTCCTAGTCATCTAGGGGATGCTTCAACACTGTATCAGTAAGGACCGGGATATCCCCAGGCGGTCCGAAGGGTTGGGACAGAGATCAGCCTCGGATATGCCAACAAACCTCAGAACAATCTAGCACACGCAGAGCCTACGAGGAATGGCATATGTAGGTCAGACCCTCAGCAGTGTGTGCCACAGAAGGTATAATTCAGTTGTTGCGGAGAAGAAAGGGTTTCTGCCGAGTAATAAGCTTATTTATTGGTGTGCTCCAGCCCTGTGCGACCGTCTCAATCAGCTGTCAGGTCCTGCCCTCCATGTATTTGTTTTTATTTACGGCACTGTCAACAGAATGTTTTATGCAGAAATGCCAAATGCCTTGCTTCATTTTTACATTTTCTGCCTGTATGTGGGGGTATTTCCCCTTTCTGCTTGTGTGACTGCCTTCAGTTAAACAAATCGAAACAGAAGAAGTAATTTTCTACGTGCTGAATGTTTCTCATCATTGTAAAATTGGGAAAGATAAATAAATTTGACCGCAAATAGACCTTTTCAGTATTTGCTAAATGCAGTTCTGTTCAGTCATATCCAGTGATTGGAGAAAGTGTTTGTTTTAGGGCATCCATTTTTAAAAAGTGCACTCAAATGTCTCTCTGAATTTATTGCACAGTGTAGGTGTCTGACGAATCAAACAGATTTGCGTTAAATTTGTTCCTTTCAGATTTATGAAAACATCAAGCCTTCATTACACCTTTTCTAAATTCAGATTCTGTTACAACTGTCTCATCTTCTCTATTTTACACTATTGGAAGAAAAAAAAAAAAGATTTAACAATAGCTCAAGCCTATTCTGTTACTACCATTGTGTCAGCCTCTTTAATTTTCCAAATTGTTTTAATTTGCCTTTCTTTACCATATAGCTATCCTAGCAAACTGGCTTTGAGAAAGCATGCAGAGCGATACAAGTAGAGATATTTTAACAACAGAAACCTTTTCTGAGATCCTGATGAAAGAAAGATCTGTCAGATGAGAAGCGAACACTTCCCAGTTGATCTACACACAATAATTTCCGTGAATGGAATATGCTTTGTCATAACTGCCAACTGTTACTAGACCTGTCTATCTTAAATAATAGCCCACTCTGCTAGAAAACGTACATTTCGTCATCTTATACATTTGATGTGACAATCTTTTTTTTTTTTTTTTTTTCGTAGATTTTGTATTTTTTATAAACCTAAAGGAGGACACTGTATGCACTGCTTCATCCCATTAAAATGGTTATAGTGTCAGCAGTCCCCTGGTGCTGTCATTCAATTCAGCATAACAACCTTTTTAAACGAGAGTCCTTTGGAACTCAGCCCCTTAGCGCTGCTTGAGCCAACTAAGTTTTATGTGATTGGCTGAAATACAGTGAGGGAAAAAAATGTATTTAATCCCCTGCTGATTTTGAAGGTTTGCTCACTGATAAAGAAATTATCAGTCTATAATTTTAATTGTAGGTGTTTTTAACAGTGAGAGACAGAATAACAAACCAAAAACAAATCCAGAAAAATGCATGTCAAAAAAGTATATCGATACATTGATTTGCAAGTCAATGAGTGAAATAAGTATTTGACCCCTTCGACTTAGTACTTGGTGGCAAAACCCATGTTGGCAATCACAGTGGTCAGACGATCTTGTAGTTGGCCACCAGGTTTGCACACATCTCAGGAGGGATTTTGTCCCACTTCTCTTTGCAGATCCTTTCCAAGGTTTTGAGGCTGACGTTTGGCAACTCGAACCTTTAGTTACCTCCACAGAAATTCTATGTGATTAAGGTCTGGACAAAATGCATCAATGGTGTTCTCCAGCCTTGCCAGGATATCAGGCTTTTCCTCACAGTGGTGTGAAGTGCACGTGGTGTCCGCCATTATGCGCAACTCTTTTTTTGCAAGTAGCCTGTGTGGACCAGTCTATTGCATTCTCTATAGCCGGGCTGTCTCCCAGGGCTGGACCGGAATCACCCCCACCAGTCCGGGAGGGTGGGGGAAGTATGATGTCTGTTGATCCGCGGATGAGAGGACGAGGAAATAGGCAGTCTCCCCAGTTCCGTCACCATCAGGCCGCGGCCAGACACCTCGGGCTCCTGTGCACCAAAGTACTTAAGTAAGGTATCAGGAGATTCATCAAAACACCCTGGACACGGGTTTGGCACCCCGACGTCTTCCTGAGCTTGGTATCAGTATTTATGTTCGATTAATCTTCAGATGCAGTGGGAGCCCAATGAGCACGCGTCTGTTCAGCTAGCAGGTCAGGCTCCGCCCCCCAATTTATAACTCTTCTGACATGCGTTTTTCTGGATATCATTATAACCATTAAAATTATAGACTGATCGGTATGACTGTGGGAAGCTAGGTAACTTCACTCAGTGTTAAAGTGCTCAAGAGTGGTTTAGCAACGAATGGAGGGACAGTGCCAAGGGACTCTAAGCGCTATATCTACTACAGTGTTTCTTTAAACGTTGAGTTTCTTCAATATACAGAAAGAAAATAGGAGGGTATTTATCAAAAAGTACGTACAACAAAACAATGAAAGTTGCATATATCATAAGCAGTGGCCAAAGTACAATTTATACATTATCATCTCTGTGCCCAGATATGTATTTTGATGAACTATATCAATGTCAATTTTATTAAAGGACACGGGGGCTCATATTAGGCTTCTCTCTTTCTTTTATTTCCTCAGCAGCAAAGAAAAAGCTAAGGTGTTTATTTGTATAGGAAAAAGAAAACATGCATAACTACCCTCACAGGGTTAACATTACATCACCAACTTCCCACCAATAGGAACAGTCCTTCTCTCATATCCTCTCCTGTATCCTCCGCCTCTTCCTCTTTCTTTGCTGCTGCCTCAGCTAAGTATCACTGTTTTTTCTCTGACTCCATTTTGTGACTGTTTAGTTTATGTGTTTATGTTCTTCACTAATTGTTGTGCTGATACTTGATTTTGCTGCATTTTTCTTCTAGCTAGCTTTGAGGGATTCTCCCTCTGTATATTTCTGGTTTGCCCGTGTTCCTTGCAGGTGCCCCGCCCCCCCCCGGCGGGGTTCCGGCTTCCATGCAGACCGCCGGGTAGTCTATTACCCAATCCTCCCGGTTTCTTCTCAGGGGCTTCCCCCAGTCACACTACCCCGCACGCGCGGTCGCAATCTCCAGCGGTCATCTTAAAGGGGCGGTACCAAAATTTTGCCGCTCTTTTTTCCAGCTCTGCTCACAGCCCACTATCAGGGCGTGAGCTGATTGGCCAAGTGGCTTGCCTGTCAGCCTGCCTGTGTCCCCCAGAGGCCATTCCTGGGGGAACACTCGGTAAGCTGACAGTACAAGCTGCTGGTTTGTTACTGTGCTTTTTTCTTTTTTGGTCTGTTTGCCTTGTCAGCCTCTTGTCCAGCCTGCACACTCTAGTTTCACAGTACATTTAGTTACCCTAGTGCTAGTTTGCCTCACTCACTTTTGGCCCAAGATGCAGACCCCTACTGAATGCTCTGCCCCTGGCCCAGGTGGTAAGGGGGACGCCAGCAGGTCCTTGGTGGCTGCACCCCCCAACCAGCAAGGGGACGTGGTGGCCCCCCTGGAGCAGTTGGACTAAGAGGAGTTCCACTCGCTCCTGGAGGCCACCATGTCTAAGTCAGTGACCCAGGCTATCTATACCGCAATGGGGGTTATGTCTGACAACATATCCCACTCTATTTCCACTGCTATTAAGGCAGCCAACCCGAAGGGAGTCCTGGGCAGGGTCACAGACGAGGGCCTGGTACAGAAAGAGGGCCGTAAGGCTGTGAGAAAAACCCACTACATGGGAAAGCACACCTCCAAAACTGAACTGACGGACAGGGTACGTCCTGTCACACCTGAGGTCGTGGGGCCCCCACGAAAACGAGCCACCCGCCGGGCAAAAGCGGCGAGGACATGGAAGTGGGCAAAAGCCCAAACTGACGCTTCCTACTCTGGTTCGGATACGGAGGAGGTTTTGAGGGAGTCCGATGAAGTTGACTCCAATGATTGGGAGGTGTCCTCCCCCGACCGTAGTCCAGCACGCAACCCGTCTAATCCTTTGCATGATACTGCGGATGATTCCGCCATATTGGATCCGCAGGGTGAACCTCTGATCGACCCTGATACTCTGCAGAACCCTAGGTCGGCGGAGTGGTACCCAACCGACCATGTAGCACGGTACATTGCGGCCAGAATCCGCAAACCCTTAGATAAGGCCGCCAGACAAAAACTACGGGCGGAGTGCCCGCGCCCGACAGTGCCCGACATGGCCTGCATCACACCAGACATAGACCCCAAAATAGCGCAGTTCCTGGGGAAATCAGGCTGGAAAGCCAAAAAGGCTCTTGATTATTCCCTGCGGCAGTGCCAGGATAAGGTGCTGGATACACTATGCCCTAGTGCCAAGATATTTGAACTGGTTGAGTAGGCATTAAATGAAGGAACACCCCTTGACATTCTGGCCATTAGGGGCTGGGCCCAGAGATCCATATGCCTCATCGGCAACGCAAATGCTGCGATAGCCACTGAGAGGCGCAAGACTATTCTGATGAAAATCGAGCCCAAACTGGTTAACATGGCCCTCTCCGAACCGGGACCGCAAGCCAAGGGCCTCCTGTTCGGAGACAGTTTCGTTAAGGAATTGGGCACGTACGTGAGTACCTTTACGGCCCTTGACAAGGCACAGACGAACTTAAAACGAGTGTTCTCCCCCAGAGTTTTTGGCGGGGCCGGCAGACACCGGGGCCGTCTGCCCGGCCGCTCCTCCCGCGGTTCCTACCGGGGATACAGAGGTCCCGCCACGGTTCGAACCCAGCCACCGGAGACTAGAGCACCTTCTCCCTTCTTTCCAGTCAGAGCCAGGCCATGGCAGCCGCGAGGACCCAGGGGCAATTCTTCCGGCCGACGTCCTTATGGTGAGTGTGCTAACTTTCCCCTCCCCGGGTATACCGACTGTGGGGGGCAGACTGTCACACTTTCTGGGGAACTGGCAACGCCTGACGATGGACGCCTGGGTCCTCAATACTGTCACGGGGTATCACATAGAGTTTGTACAAACCCCTGTCCAAGCAGGCAGGCCACACCCAATAGCTTTTTCAACACAAGACAGAGGATTAGTGGACAAGGAGATTGCCGCCTTACAAGAAAAAGGCGCCATATATCAGGCCCCGTCACCTTTTCCCGGGTTCACGAGCAACCTGTTTTTGGTACCCAAGAAAGGTGGCGGAGTACGCCCAGTCATCAACCTGCGCCCACTAAACGCCTTTGTACGGTACCACCATTTCAAGATGGAGGGTATCCATTGCCTTCGGGACCTACTCAGACTAGGGGATTGGATGGTCAAACTGGACCTACAGGATGCCTACCTCACTGTCCCGATGGCGGAGGAGTGCCATCGGCTGCTCCATTTCCAATGGGACAGAGTGACGTGGAGGTTTCGATGTCTCCCCTTTGGTCTTTCATCGGCCCCTTGGTGCTTCACAAAATTAATGAAGCTGGTGGTCGCCTTGCTCCGAAGCAGGGGTGTCCGGATGATCATCTATCTGGACGATATGCTGATCATGGCGCAAGGGATCTCCCAACTGCGGGAACACCTGACATGGGCACTGACGTTGCTCCAAAACTTAGGATTTCTCGTCAATTGGGAGAAATCGGTACTGACACCGTCCCAAACCATAGAGTTCTTGGGTTTCTGTATCAATGCAGTCACGGGGACACTCAGCCTACCAACGGACAAGGTCAAAAGTATAAAAAAGGAGATCCGCAGGTCGCTCACACGACCAGTGTTGACACTACGGCAGTTGGCCAGGATTATCGGACTCCTATCGGCCTCCATTCAGGCAATTTTCCCGGGTCCACTCCATTACAGGGCCCTACAACGACTGAAAGCCACACAGCTGCACTCAGGGCACTCGTACTCAGACTCAGTGCCGCTCGATTGCGCAGCCAAGCAGGAACTCACATGGTGGCTGCGTCATATGGAAGCATGGAACGGCAGAGCAATCTTTGGGACGGCCCCGGATTTCATCCTCGAGTCCGATGCGAGCACTCACGGTTGGGGAGCGCGTTGCTGGCCTATCTCCACCGGAGGAATATGGTCGTGTGCAGAAAAAAGCCTACACATCAACGGCTTGGAGCTGATAGCGGGGTTGTTCGCACTGAAGAGCCTTCTCGGGGGCGCGACAAATTGCTCCATAATCCTGCACATGGACAACATTTCAGCGGTCCGGTACATCAACCACCTGGGTGGCACGAAATCAGAGATTTTGACAGACCTGGCCAAGGAGTTCTGGCAATACTGCCTGGATCGCAATATTTCAATACAGGCGGAATACATTCCGGGTTTATCCAACGTCGTGGCGGATTGGCATTCGAGACATCTGTACGATGCCAGTGATTGGCGACTGAACCGCAATGTGTTCTTACGACTTCAGACGCTCTGGGGCCCACTGCAGATCGATTTGTTCGCATCTCGGTTGAACTCCCAATTACCAACATTCTTCAGCTGGAGACCGGATCCGGACGCACTGGCGACGGATGCTTTCCTCCAACACTGGCCGGACGGCCGATTATACGCCTTTCCACCGTTCGCCCTCATAGCCCGGACACTGGTGCATCTCAGACGGACCCAGGCAACACTGGTCCTCGTAGCCCTGTTTTGGACAGCTCAACCGTGGTTTCCAACACTCATGGAGATGTCAATGGACTTCCCGCGATTACTCCCGGATGCCTTATTCCTTTTATCGGACCCGGAGGGCAATCCACATCCCTTACTGGCTCAAGGGCAGCTCAAGCTTGTGGCGTGGCTCCTTTCCGGGGACCCTGGGTTGTGCCAGATGTTCCACGAGAAACTATCGAGTTACTGACAGGAGCTTGGGCGCCCGGAACTAGAAGGTCCTACCTCCATGCCTGGAACGGATGGAGTCGTTGGTGCCTGGAGCAACGAGTGGATCCCGTATGTGCGCCTATAGCTCCTTTGTTACGTTTCCTCACTGACCTGTACACCCAAGGCTTCGCATACCGAACCATTAATGTTTATAGATCGGCGATTTCCGCAGGACATAGAGGGATAGATGAAACCCCGATGGGACAACAGCTGCCGGTATGCCGTCTCCTACGGGGAATTCGGTTTGCACGGCCCCCGCAACCCAGGTACACGGCATTATGGGACGTCACTTCAGTCCTACAATTGTTGGAATCTTGGCCACACAATGATGCACTCTCGCTTAAACAACTGTCAGCGAAACTGACCATGCTTTTGTGCCTGATTTCCTGCAAGAGGGTGTCGGATGTTAGAGCACTGGATGTTACGGCACGCTCCTTTACCCCCACGGGAGGCTCCTTCAACATCTCCAGGCGTACTAAGTCGGCAATTACTTCAGTTTCTTATCCCTCGTTTCCACATAACATCAAACTTTGTCCAGTAGACTGCCTACGGGAATACGAGAAACGAACCTTTGGATTCAGGAATCCGATGCACCAGGAATTATTTTTGGCTATCAAACAACCTCATCATCCGGTATCCACGGTGACTCTCGCCCGGTGGGTGAAATGGGTAATGACGATGGCGCACATAGATACTGCTGTCTATGGGCCACATGCTACCAGGGGCTCTATGGCGTCCAAAGTTTTCAGTTCGGGCTGTAGATTGGAGGATCTTTTGAGAACAGCGGATTGGTCGCGTGAGTCGGCGTTTAAGGAATATTACTTTCGACCCACAGAGCACGTGTCCAGCGTAGTTATCTCGCAGCTTTAAACTAGCCTAATATGAGCCTCCGTGTCCTTTAATAAAATTACCAGATTTTACTAATAACATGACGTAAAGTCATGATTTTATAAAGGACACGGAGGCGAGTATTAGCCCACCCGGATTAGAAGCGCTTGGAAATGGGTATCCCGGCCCAGGTACGTAATAGATAAGGTATTGGTGGGAGTGATCATTGGCTCAGTTGGGTATTTCAATTAATATGACGGACGAGTGACGATTGTAGGTTGATATGTACAAGATTACATGACTAGCTCGGTTTTTTGTAATGAGTGATGAAACGAAAATAGTTGGCAAGGACACATTTTATCATTGTTTTTTCTTGTCCTTTTCAGCCTGATTGGTCCTCCAGATATGCATCGTTGAAGAGGCCGGATCACGCAGTTAAAGACGATGTGCTCCGGAAGTTTTTCTGTTCTGTTTTGTTTCTTACAATGACGTTATAGTTTGTCGCTGTTGAGGACATTGTAGCTTCGGCAACATCAAAAAAGAGGAAGAGGCGGACGATACAGGAGAGGATATGAGAGAAGGACTGTTCCTATTGGTGGGAAGTTGGTGATGTAATGTTAACCCTGTGAGGGTAGTTATGCATGTTTTCTTTTTCCTATACAAATAAACACCTTAGCTTTTTCTTTGCTGCTGAGGAAATAAAAGAAAGAGAGAAGCCTAATACTCGCCTCCGTGTCCTTTATAAAACCATGACTTTATGTCATGTTATTAGTAAAATCTGGTAATTAACACACACTGTCAAGGTGAGGACTTCAAAACACCAGTCTCGCCCATGCCCTTCTGGACAAAATTGTGCTTTATCTTCCAGATCAACTGGCAATCTCCTCTGTTTGGATGAGGAACATGAAACATTTTCTTAAACTTAGTTGGTTTGAAGTTATAGTGGTACAAGTTTGAGATTTATACCTTTTTTTTTTTCACCATCTTGTTAACTTTCACTTTCAATATTTCGGTAACCAGAGCACATTTAGAAGTGTTCAGAGGTTTTCGAGAGGTTTGGAAGAGCTCTTTCTGATGATATTATGGCTAACCTGTTTCTCAGCATCACAAATTGTAGATTGTATACTTACATTAGTAATGTTGTGAGAACGTCTTCTGTCCCTGTCTCCTGGCATTCTTAATTCTAGAACTACAGCGATTTGCTCAAAAACATTCTGTTAAAAACACTATCCCCAATGCTTACTGGCATCATTATCGAAAGCTATTTCATTTTAATGTGGAACTGACACGTCTCTAAAAATAACGCAGTTGAAAAAAACATTGAAAATCACCTTTAACGTTCTTGTAAATTTATATTAAAGGTTCACTATAGTCACCAAAACAACTTTAGCTTAATGAAGCGGTTTTGGTGTTTAAATCATGCCCCTGAAGTCTCATTGCTCAATTATCTGCCATTTAGCAGTTAAATCACTTTGTTTATGCACAGCTCCCTGCATGTGACTTTCACAGCCTTCCAAAACACTTCCTGTAATGTCATCTAATGTTTAAACGTTAAGGAAGCAGTAAGTAACCTGGGGAGGTTCGTGGACACTGGCCTCCCTAGTCACAGACTGCAGCACCAAATAGACACTCCGGTGGTGTCTTGGGGCTTAAACCCTAGGTATATCAAACGTAGTGACAATCTACTTGCTAGAGTAGAAACTCTCTGCAAGTAAAAGTCAACTGGAATTAGTAACAGAATCTATATTATAATATTGTAAATATGTTAACCCATAAATTCCACAAAAAGCTGAAAGGTCAGAAAGAGAAATATCCAAAGCCTAAATGGCTATACCTCTGTTACTCAAAGTTGAATCTTGTCCTATTTGCCAGGATTCAGACTTTAATAATTATGGTCTCTAGCTGGGGTAGGATTAGGGTATAAAAGTGAGTAAAGGAGTCTGAGACATTACACATCAGATTACTATATTAGAGTAACTGGTAGAGAATTGTAGGTAGATATGGAAAAATAACCTAATGTATAGTCCAGCAAAAACTCTTTAAACCTAGTAAAGGAAAATAGCATCATTGTTCATGTTAGGTGATCTCAAAGTAACCTAATGTAGCTGCTTATACACTACTGTTAGCTCTTGAGAAATGTTGCAAAAATAGTTGCAATTTATAGCTTTGTGTTCATACAGCAGTCCTATTGAGAGGAGCTGGTATGGCCTGACTATAAAGCTACAGTCTATGGATATTCAGGATATGTTGCCTCAGCAATTATTTGATGTATAACAGACCCATGAAGGGGAGTGTGGACTCAGTGTATAATAGAAACTCTATTGCCTGAATGTGGTCCAGAGGAAAAAGAAATGATAAAAATTAAACTAAGTGCTAAAGTGCAGAACCATGCTTAGGATGCTGGTTACCTGCACTGTGAAAAGAAGTGCCCTGTGAGAAACACTAGCACATACAAAAACTGTGTAATTTTATTTTATTTTTTCCCGGAGGGAGGTTGGGGTTGGGGTTTTGGGGTTTCACGATGTTGATACACTATGTCAAAGGGTTCCACTGGAAAAAATGTCCAGTCACAGCCAGGACAAACCTGCAAGGGAAGAAGAGGAAAAAAAATAGAAATGTTGTTTCATTGTTCCCCTCCTCCATATGCTTTCCCTGTGTTGACTGCCAGAAGTGAAAGATAGTGCTTATAACAATGATTGTCAGAGAGCTAAAATGGCGGAGTTAAGTTGCAGAGTAAAAAGTTCTACATGTAAATTGATTTCACACCTCAGAAATACATATTTGGTAAATTTTAGGGATAAGTAAACAAATTTTTTTTTTTTTTAAATCCTGGGAAGTGAGTTTCCCTTTAAGTGCTTTGACAATTCTTTTCACCGAATTAGAATTTAACTCACTGTTTTCAGTTGAGGAACTCAAATACTTTTAACCCCTGTATAACTTAAATAGTATTAAGTAAATAAGTATCAGCCACTGTTTTGTAAAGTACAATGAAATATAAACCCCCTTTTCCGATCCAGAATTTATTTGTGGAGCACTGTTGTCCTTTATTTATTTTTGTAACTTTAATATTTTAAATCTACCTTTGCAATCTTTAATATGGTGCACAAAACCTTTTTTTTTTTTATGAAAGGAAATTAAACTTTGCACATGAAAAACAAAATATACTAGCAATATATATGCTGTACCTCGAAAGGCAGGATATTGATATGAGAAACATAATTAGATTTGGTCCTTTTCTCTGGCTGTACGTCTGAATGCCTGAAAGAAAATTTGTGCAGATGGTCTTTATAAAATGTGAACTGATACAATCGCTGGCTCTATATCTGTGCTGTTACTGTGCGTACATCTGCTTCAAACTAATTGCCTTTTGTTGTTTTTTTTGTGTGTGTCTTTTCCCCCCAACCTTTTCCCCCCTTTCACCAGTGTTAATGTTTCCCTCTACTAGAATTGTACAAGTGGGTGATTAAATGGTGACTGTAATTTGATTTATTGAGATGTTGATCATAGCCAAAAGTCATTTTGTAACAGCTTTGTGCTGGTAATAACATTTATCTTTAGCTAATGTGAAATTTAAAGCCAGTACCCACAGGCTTTTCCTAGGGCTTGCCACTGTGTTTGGACGATTTTGATTTATTTACATTTTTTTAAGATCTCCACTGCACTTTCTGCTTTGATTAGCACAATCCTCTGGATCCCATTGTTTGTCAACACTGATCAGCCACAACATTAAAAGAAAACAAAAAAAGACAGGTGAAGTGAATAAGATTGATTCTACTGTGACAATGGCACCTGGCAGCAAGTGAACAGTCAGCTCTTGAATTTCATGAATTGGAAGCATGAAAAACAGGCAAATGGAAAGACATGAGTGACTTTTGCAGGAGCCAAATAATGATGGCTAGATGACTGGATCAGAGCATCTCCAAAATGGGCAAGTCTTGTGGGGTGTTCTAGGTACGCATTGGTCAGTATCTACAAAAAGTGGTGCAAAGAAGTACATCCAGTGAACTGGCTTCAGGGTCATGGGTGCCAAAGGTATATTAATGCACATGGGGAGTGAGGGCTAGCCCATCTGGTCCGATCACAGAAGAGCTACTGTACCCCAGACTGCTGAAAAACCTAATGCTGGCCATGGTAGAAAGATGTCAGAACAAACAGTGCAACACTGTGGTGCGTATGTTGCTTTGTAAGGCTATGAAGACCTCTGTCCACTGCTGAAAGTGCCTCTAATGAGGACGTGTGCATCAGAACTGGACAATGGATCAATGGAAAAAGGTTGCCTGGTCTGATAAATCATGTTTTCTTTTAGATCAGGTGGAAGGCCTGGTGCGTGTGCGTTGTTTACCTGGGGAACAGATGGTAGCATGATTCATTATGGGAAGAAGGCAGTGTGGTGCCCATGGCAAGGTTCTCCTGGGAAACCTTGGGTCCTGACATTCATGTGGATGTTACTTTGAAACGTACCACCTACCTAGATATTGCTGCAGACCACATACATCCCTTCATGGTAATATTGTTCCCTGATGGCAGTGACATCTTTTAGCAGGATAGTGCACCCTGCCAACTGCAAAAATTGTTATGAAATGTTTTGAGGAAAATGACAGCCTTCAAGGTGTTGCCCTTGGCCTCCACATTCTCCAGATCTCAGTAGGATTGAACATCTGTGGGACTTGCTAGTACAGCAAATCCAGTCCATGGAGACCCCACCTCACAACCTGCAGGACTTTAAGGATCTACTGCTAATATCTTGGTGCCAAATACCACAGGACTCAACATGTCAGAGCTGTTAGGTCAGCACGAGGGGGGCGTAAACAATGTTAGGCAGGTCTTTTTTTTATGTTGTGGCTGATCAGTGAATATGCAACGTGTTATGTTCAAGTAGGAAATAGACCACAAAACTAGGCACTAAAGAGCGGCGTTGGCTTAATTCTGATGAAGCGCTTTAGACCGTGTTGAGCATTAAAATTTTACTGCAAATGTTTCTCTCTCCCACTGGATATTGACAAGTGAATATTCTGCTCTGACAGGTGATCTGTGGAACCCCACTGCCTGTGAGGATCCTCAGTGCTCCTTATTTTGTTTTTGCAGTCATTAATGCTCTACAACTACCCTCTTTATTCTCAAATGCCATCTTCACTACTGAAAGAGGTTTTCAAACATTTTAGATCTGACCAGAAGCATAGGATTAAAAAATTTGAGTTCTAACACTAGCATGAATATATCTGAAAACATGTAGAAGCCAAGAAGCCAGGCAAAACAGTTTAAAGGCAGAGAGTAAACCAGTAGCAGTAAGATGTGTGTGTGGTACAAAGCAATTATGAAAACAAAGTAGGTTTTTAATTTAAAGAAGGTTATAGTTAAACGTTCCCTGCTTTTCAGATCTGGGTAGTGCAAGGTGCTGAATAAGGACATTATATCTGCACATTTGGCCCCTTGGAAGATCTTACGTCAGCCAATATGTTGGGTTGAAGTAGGGAGAGGAGAGATCTGTGGTCTGCTCTAGGAGGGGACGATTAGCTGCATGCTGCGTTATCATGTTGTAACTATAACAACCCCCAAAAGCCTGCACCTCCCTCGTGTGTGATCTATATAGATTGAGTAGTAGTGGTCTCTTTCTCTTCTAGATCTCAGTCCTTTGTGGGGAATTACTTACATTTTGCTCAAAGCTCATTACCTGCTGGGTAGAGCTACATAAATTTATTCCCAAGGGACTTGTGGCAAGAGGGACTTTTTTGGTGACAATTTTCCATTATAGAAAAAAAATGCAAATATTTAACTGTTGTACACTATATAAGGATGGTCAAATATTATGGTCCCAAAACAATTGGGCATCCCTGATGTTGGTAGTACTATAGTATATAAAAAGAGTAAATAGACCATGCATTTCAGACTAAATTGTATTGTTGCTTAAATACATCCATTCCAGATCAGTTGCTTTGATTAAAGGGACACTCCACTGCCCAAATAGTAATAAGTGTTTAGTAGATATACCCCCAATGAAAACATTAAAATGATTTAATTATGCCTTTTTTCATTGTGGCTATATCTAAAACAGCTTGCAAAAAGCTGCAGATCTCTTGTCTGCAGCCTTTGGAAGCCCTCCCTTTCTACCCCTCCCAGACTTTCTGTGGCTGTCCAATCAGATTTCCCAATGCAACTCAAAGAGAAATCTTTGCAAGGCAGATAATCTGGGCAATCGCTGAAACTTGAGTTTAGCTCCACTGGGCTTTCCAAACCAGGAAGTAATAGGACCGGTTGTCTGAAAACCAAGGGTGTGTAACAAGTTCATTTGTAAAAGTTCTTAAGAAATATGCATTTTTTGTAAAATGAAAAAGGGATCATTCTGCACATATAACGCATGCTGAAGTGCTTTAGGGGTCTCAAGTGCACCTTTAAGCGTAATATTAGCTATTCTGTTCTTCGCAGGGTTCTGTTTTGATAAAACTAGGACAGGCCATTGTAGTTGTGTAATTACCCTGCCTCCTCTATCCTCTGACATTGCTATTATCCTTGTATATCACTGACATCATCCATTTTTAGAGTGGGGCTTGCAGCTATTGAGTAGTAGAGTGTTACATTTCTTTGAAGCATGTTGTTTTTTTAGCAGTCTGGGAACAGAAAGTCCCAGAGCTAGTGCGAAAATATAGCAGATATTTAAATTTAAAAAACATCAAACAGTCAAAATTTATTATTTTCTTTGCTCACCATTCCCAAAGCGTAGAGAACTTTCTCTTTCAGAGTGAAACTTTGCAATATTCAAATAATTGTTTGTATCCATTTATTGTTAGGTTGGATGTTCCATAAGTGGCCTGTTTAGCCACGATCATGTCAGCAGCTGATCTGTGCAAGACCTCCCTGCCACGAACACGCCAGCAGTTGGTTACATCAGCAGTTGGTCTGCAGTTGCATTTGCCCTAAATATCTTCTTAAAGGAACACACTATAGGGTACATGTATTCTTGACCCTATAGTGCAAAACCCACCATTAAGGTGGCTTGCCTTCCCTTAGCCCCCTTAAAAGCATGAAAAACTCACCTTATTTCCAGCGCCGTGCGGGGAATCGTTTAGCAGTCTGGGAACAGAAAGTCCCAGAGCTAGTGCGAAAATATAGCGTATATTTAAATTTAAAAAACATCAAACTGTGAAAATGTATTATTTTCTTTGCTTTGATTAAAGTCTGCCAGCACTGGCCCTGCCCCCTTGGTGACATCATCAGAATTGCAGATTTTTAGCCAATCCAATGCTTTCCAATGGGGAAAGCATTGGATTAGCTAAAATCAGCAAGGGGCGGGGCCTGGCGCCATTTTGGCCAACCCGCACCTCCTCATAGAGATACATTGAATCGATGCATCTCTATGAGGAAAATTCAGCGTCTCCATGCAGAGCGTGGGGACGTTGAACGACAGAGCTGCCTACTGTGCAGCAGTGAGCCAGGAAGCACCCCCAGTGGCCATCTGAGAAAGGCAGTGTATGAATGAAAATGCCTGCATATAATCATTATACTCACCAGAACAACTACATTAAGCTGTAGTTGTTCTGGTGACTATAGCGTCCCTTTAAACTTCTTTTTTTTTTTGATCACCAAATACTTGCCAATCTTCCTTGCCCACCTTCTGGGACGAGGGTGGGCAGGTAAGAAATTAGGTTCTGTGCAGGGAGTGAGCTCACTTATCACGGGATCAGGTCCACCCCATAGGTGGCCAGGCTGCTGTCAATTCTGTGCATATTCTTTGAACAAAGGGTCACACTAAAAGAACTCAGCTGACGCATATCACCCAGCATCAGAGGCTTGGCGACCCAGGTAAGAGCCAGTTTATTGGCTGAGAGCATCATCTGAATGCTGTCTGCTGATGAGCTAAGCTCTGCATCAGGCTGTACCCAGGTACACTTTTAAACCATTTGCAAATGGTTTGACTACTTATCCTGGAGTCCACTCTGGCATCATAACCACTACAGTGCACGGTTCTTAAAAACTGCTTATTCTTATGGATCCCAGAATTTGTGTGATACCTGTTTACAATTAGGGCACATGCTCAGGATTACTTGTTGAACTTTTAAATATGATTTTTTTCATCTAACCGAAATATAAATGTATTTATTTTTTTAAATCTCTTAATACTTCCAAAACAAATTCTTTATTTGATGATTCTAAATTGTCTTGTCCTACATCTACTCTACGAATCCATTTATAGAACATATGAACTAGATTAATAACAATTCTCATCTTTTGTTTTAACTTACTAGCTTGCTGAAGTGCTTAAGGTGTCTGTTACTTTAAGAACATATACGCAGGACATCTATATAATCTCTAAAAGAGTGCTTCATGTTTGTGTAATATTTTTATGTTTTTGTTAAGATTTGCCGTCATGTCTGTTGCGTATGTTCTGTTTCAAAGTGAATGTCTCATTACTTTCCATGACATAAATATGCCTAAGGGACAGAACAAACCTAGCCGAGGCTTTGATTCCCATCAGTCAGCTTGGACAAAGAAGTACAACAGCTTGTTCTATGACACACAAATGATACTTCCATGGAAAATCTTAGTGTGGCTGTAGGGATAGGCATAGCCAAGCAAAATATATTCGCTGTCCAGTTTTGTAATGCAAGCTAAGAGTTTGTCTATTGATCTGGGCTGATTACTAGTAGTAATGAAGATTTTGAAATTAGTCTTATTTTGTTCCTCTTTGGTCTACAATTGTTTGCCAGTAAATTATTTTGATGTGAAACTCAGGGCAATGATAAATGTTAATATTATGGATAGTAAAAGTCATAAGAATAGTAATAGTATGTTCTGGTCTATAAATACTGTCAATATTTTTGCAATATAGTATCTAGGTCAAGTGATTCTTAAAGCTCCATGAACATTGGTTGTGGAGGAGAAATTATAACTTGAGGACTCGTTGGCATGGGTCCTAACTTTTACAATTTTTTTTTTATACCACCTTAAAAAAGTTTGTTGAAAGTTCCACTAATAAGTTGGAATGGTGTCAAAATAGACTTTTACATCTTGGCATTTTGTCTGCGCATGTTGGCGGTTTGCATAATTCCTGTGTCCATGTTGATGCTGCACCCATATTGACAGCGTGCATCATTCCTGTACCGATATTGATGCCACGTATTACTCTGTTGTTCCTAATGGCCTTGTCTTGCACGCCCCAGGGCTTATGTACTTTTCAGACACCATAGAATGCTTCATCAATCTGGTGTCATTGTTCACACATGTTCTGGTGTTGCTTTGTCATGGTTTCTTTATCCAGAGAATACGTTCCTTGTGTTATTGATTTATATGGCCTTTGATTGTGGATTGTTTGACTATTGTTGACTTCCGTATTACTGACTCTGTACTCCACTTGACCTTGGCCTGTTAACGGTTACGCTCTGCCCACTTGCAGACATTCTGCTAGAGGCGTAGCAAGTTCATGAGGTGTCCATCGGCAAGTCCTTTAGTTGTCTCTTCCCCCCCCCAAACCACACGCCACACTTGCTCATATGATTTCTTGACTCTGGTGTCCCTATAAATTAAACACTAGAGGACAAGAAAGATAGGGCCAAGAGAGGGTTATGTGTATACTAATTGTGGTGTTATCTATGTGGAGGTTGACTGCCTGTGGCTGGCATTGTGTGTGTAGGCTGCTTGTAGTATTGTGTGTTTGGGATTCTGCTTGTGTGCATGAGTCGTGATAGGGAATTTGTGTATGTCTGTAAGCTTGGGAGGATGGAGCCATTGTGTCAGGGGTAGTGGCTGTAGGATATTATTATAGTGTAGGGGAATAGGAGAAATGAACTGTAGAGTAGATGGATGATGGTTGTAGATTGAACTTTAATTACACACAGGAGGCTCCTGCATGGCCTAGAAGGCTATTAATAGCGCAGGACATAAGACATTCTAAATTAAACAAAAATTTCAATAAAGGAAGTGTAAACACCATATCTAATTTTACAGGAAGTATTTAAAGGACCACTATAGGCACCCAGACCACTTCAGCTTAATGAAGTGGTCTGGGTGCCAGGTCCAGCTAGGGTTAACACTTTTTTCTATAAACATAGCAGTTTCAGAGAAACTGCTATGTTTATAAATGGGTTAATCCAGCCTCTAGTGGCTGTCTCATTGACAGCCACTAGAGGCGCTTGCGTGCTTCTCACTGTGATTTTCACAGTGAGAAGACGCCAGCGTCCATAGGAAAGCATTGTGAATGCTTTCCTATAGGACTGGCTGAATGCGCGCGCGGCTCTTGCCGCGCATGCGCATTCAGCTGAGGAAGCGGAGAGGAGGAGCAGAGCTCCCCGCCCGGCGCTGGAGAAAGAGGTAAGTTTAACCCCTTCCTCACCCTAGAGCTCAGGGCACAATAGTGCCAGGAAAACGAGTATGTTTTCCTGGCACTATAGTGATCCTTTAAGAAGGCTGTGCAAGTTACATGCAGGAAGGTGTGACTAGGGCTGCATAAACAAAGTGATTTAACTAATAAATGCCAATTAATTGAGCAGTGAGACTGCAGGGGCATGATCTACACACTAAAACTGCTTAATTTGGCTTAAGTTCCTTTGGTGACTATAGTGTCCCTTTAAACATTAATAAATAACCTTAACACTTCTTTCTTGCCAAGTTTTATGATTTATCCTTGAGTCAAATTGTGTCTTTTGACACTGCTCTATTGCATCTTTATATTTTTTTCCCTATTATTTATTTTAACAATGATGCTGAATGCTGAACAGCTTTTCTAAATTGTTGCAACATGTTCTCTTTTATGATTATTAGTTTTAACCAACCTGTCATTTGGCACAAAATCCAGTCAAGTTTAAGATATTTTTTTTTTTTTTTTTTTACAGTCCTTTGTTTTTTTTCAATTAACCGATTGTTCTTCAGTTCTCTTGGATAGAAGTAAAGACCAAGAAGCATGGAACAAGTTAGGCTGGTTGTTTGAGGACTAAGTTATTATCTTTTTGTACTCAAGCCATTTGAAATTTTTACAAATTTTACCTGTTGAAGCAGATTCCTTTTTTTTCCAGCAGACAATATTAGCAGACTATTCCTCCTTTTTTGGTTCTCGACAGTTTTGCCAAGTGTGACGAGACCAATCTCGCCACATTGCATTGGAGAAGCCTGGTTGCTCGCCTGTTGCCTTTGGACTATGGCCCCATGTTAAAAGCCTTCTTTTCCCCTGAAGAAAAGGTTTATTTAACCAGATGCCTGTTCATTCGGTAGTTTAAACGTATGAACAGCATTACCCCAGAGAGCCATCCCGTGGAGTCTATTCGTATGGAGAACAGACTTTGTGAACACTTTAACTCCACGGCGATTGGACTGTGTGCATAGGATCTGAGCGCTATTCGTTCTTTTGTGCGCTCAGATCTAAGCTATCTGGGGATAGGTAGAATGTATATGTTTTGTGCAACAGTTGTAACTTTATACATTTTTTTTGTCTTTTACTGTCTTTTACTGCCATGTGGTTAATGGAGTTTTTCCTCTGTCCTGGAAGATAATTGGATTACTTCCCAATTATCTCCAGGACAGAGGGAGGGAAGTTAGGATGCATTGTGGGGAGGTTTTACCTCTGTGTGTCTGTCATTGGTTCATGTCTATCCTTTGTCACAGTCTCCCATTTGGTCCCCTAGGGGAGTGTCCACCAGGTGGGAGACCTGCATAAATACTGGGCAGGTAGCCCTCATTAAAGAGACCACTGTTTGACCCCCAACACGGAGCCTTGTCTCGTCTTTGGGGGGCATTTACTGTATGCTGTTGGAGACTGATTGCCAGGAGTGTAAGCCGCTTGGGTGCTTTTCCGTTTCGTCTGCTAGCAGCTATTCGTGAGGTTCCAGTTCGGGAGTTTGGAGCATTCCCTTGTATGCAGTTCAGGAGTTTGGAGCATTCCCTTGTATGCAGTTTGGGAGGTTGGAGCATTCCCTTGTATGCAGTTCGGGAGTTTGGAGCATTCCCTTGTATGCAGTTCGGGAGTTTGGAGCATTCCCTTGTATGCAGTTCGGGAGTTTGAAGCATTCCCTTGTATTCAGTTCGGGAGTTTGGTGTTCTGCAGTAGCTGTGCCTGTGCATCTGAAAAGGGGAATATCACTTAAACGGTTTTAACCCCTGGTGTGCAAAATGGTCCGTTACACCAAGTATTAAGCATGGTGGTTACGGGCATCCAGGGCCGGACTGGGAGAAAAATTCGGCCCGGGCATTTTTTTAACACAGCGGCCCACTAAGAAGGGGGCGGGGGCAGAGGAGGTGTGTTTTGTCATCACCAATGACAAACACGCCCCCTCTCAAAGTGAGCATGTTGGTTCAATGCTCTTCCAGGGCAGACCATGCGCAGAGCTCTGCTGAAGAGCTCTAGCATGATAAAAAAAGCCCTGTATTTGTTCTGCACAGTGCAAGCAAATTTAATAACATGCTTGCACTGTGTTTCCTTGCAAATTGTCTCTGGTTTCTCTATAAAGATACCAGGAAACAAAAATGCCAGGAAAGAGTATTGTGCATGTGTTTGGAGCCTGCTTGTGGTATTGCGTGTGTGTAGAGTGAGCTGATTGTGGTGCGGTATTGTGTAATAAGGTTGGTTTTAGTCATGTTGTGTTTGTGGTGTAATGTGATGCATATGTGGCTAGGGGCTGTAGAGAATGTGTATAGGGGATATAGCAAGTGTGTGCATACAGGCTATAGTGTGTGTGTGTGTGTGTATATAGGTGATGTAGTGTATGTTTAGGGGTGTAGTATGTGTTTGCTTACAAGGAATCTAGTGTGTGTATAGGGGATCCAGAGTGTGTATGTTAAGAGTGTAGTGTGTGTGTATATATATATATATAAAAATATATATTTGGAAGTATTGTGTATGTGTGTGGTGCAGTGTGTTGAGGGGGTTCTGTGTGTATGTGAGGGGTGCAGTATGTGTGTCTGAGGGGTGCGGTGTGTGAGAGTGCTCTGTGTGATGTGTGTGTGTCTGATGAGTGTGAGAGTGCTGTGTATGATGTGTGTGAGAGTGCCGTGAGTGAGAGTGTGTGAGAGTGCTGTGTGAGAGTGCTATGTGTGTGAGAGTGCGTGAGTGCTGTGAGAGAGTGCTGTGTGTGAGAGTGCTGTGTGAGAGAGTGCTGTGTGTGAGTGCTGTGAGAGAGTGCTGTGTGAGAGTGCTGTGTGAGAGTGCTGTGTGTGAGAGTGCTGTGTGTGAGAGTGCTGTGTGTGAGAGTGCTGTGTGTGAGAGTGCTGGGTGTGAGAGTGCTGGGTGTGAGAGTGCTGGGTGTGAGTGAGAGTGCTGGGTGTGAGTGAGAGTGCTGGGTGTGAGAGTGAGTGCTGTGTGTGAGAGTGAGTGCTGTGTGTGAGAGTGAGTGCTGGGTGTGAGAGTGCTGGGTGTGAGAGTGCTGGGTGTGAGAGTGCTGGGTGTGAGAGTGCTGGGTGTGAGAGTGCTGTGTGTGAGAAAGTGCTGTGTGTGAGAAAGTGCTGTGTGTGAGAAAGTGCTGTGTGTGAGAAAGTGCTGTGTGTGAGAGTGATGGGTGTAAGAGTGCTGTATAAATGTTAGAATGGATTGTGTGTGTAGGGGGGAGGGGGGTTAAATAAATAAAGTAGGCATTATGTCCCCCCCTCCCTTCTTACCTTTAGCCTGGGAGGGGGGGACCGGT
Organism: Pelobates cultripes; assembly: GCA_933207985.1. Classification (NCBI taxonomy): domain Eukaryota; kingdom Metazoa; phylum Chordata; class Amphibia; order Anura; family Pelobatidae; genus Pelobates; species Pelobates cultripes. Next base: position 350,169,794 of record OW240913.1, read on the forward strand.
GTTCTATCAGTCTGGTATACTCCGTCAGATTGCTATACCCACGTCACTTCCGGGGAGGGGAATCAGCTGTCTCCTGTGCTGCACATGCGTGCTAGCACTCCTGCTACTCCTCCACAGCAAGGTCCTGGAAGGTAAGTAAAACTAGTTTTACACTTTCATTATAGTAAGTGCATTCACTAAGCTTAGGCACACGGGACATTTAGGGTTAAGTGAGGGTACAAATTAGGGTTAGGTAAGTGATTCTAACCTCTCTCACACTCTATTCTTACCCTAACCCTTGGGGTAAGGGTTAAAATAAAGTGTGAGAAATCACTATTTAGTGATATTCCCCTAATGTGAAATATCACTAAATAGGAACAAGTCCCTAATCCTAACCCTAATTTGAACCCCAACATTAACCCTAAATGTCCCATGTCCTAAGCTTAGTGAATGCACTAACTATAATGAAAGTGTAAAACTAGTTTTACTTACCTTCCAGGACCTTGCCGTGGAGGAGTAGCAGGAGTGCTAGCACGCATGTGCAGCACAGGAGACAGCTGATTCCCCTCCCCGGAAGTGACGTGGGTATAGCAATCTGACGGGGTATACCAAACTGATAGAACACCGGCACACTGATCCCTGGGACTGGGAGGGGGTGTTCCCTGGTGGTCCTTGTGGTGAGATCCGGTCGTTGCCATGGCAACGCGCCGGATCTCGCGAGAGGAACCCGGCGGAGTTCTAATTTAGAGCTCCGCCGGGTCCTCTCTCCTAGCGGCTGTCTCCCTCCCTCTCCCCCTGCCCGCGGCCGCATTATACAGCATGTGGGCCGGTGAGGGAGATCTTTGATTTCCCTCACCGGCCCTTCATGGAAAACAGCGGGGCCGGCGCTCGGATAGTGCCGGCCCTGCATAGACCGGCAGGGGAGATCCTGGGAGCTCCCCTGCCGGCCTCGGCCCATGGCCACCGCGGCCCACCGGGCATTTGCCCGGTGTGCCCGATGGCCAGTCCGGGCCTGCGGGCATCATTGCAAAACTTATCACTGTCGGGTTTCCCAAGATAAAAGCATAAGGGTGATAATGTCTTGGCATCACCTACTGCTTTGTGCCCTTGTGTCTGCATAAGTGGGATGCCGAAGGGAAAGCTAATTCTGGATTGTGGCAGGTAACAAATTGCTTTTAGTTTCCATTATTTTGGATTCAGATTGTTGGATTTGTCCCATGCAGTACTCTTAATTTTTAGTAGTTTAATCAGAAGATGGTTTTGCTTGTGGAACATAATGAAAGCGTAATCTGGATCTGTTTTAATTTCCGCCTTAGTGTTCTGATCTAACCTTTTTATCTTAGGAAAGCCTTACCAGTTTCATGCATAAATTTTAAATATCAGGTTACCTGTTCGTTTTAGTGAAATCCAATATTCATTACTTAAAATCAGGAATCTCAGACTCTGAGTTTTCACAGAATGCCATTTGCATAATGGATCTACTGATCTATAAAAGATACCTGTGTTTAAGAATCTTTTTATATAACAGATTTATAACTGAAGAAGACTGTTTACCATTGTTAGTTTTCTGTGTCCTTTATTACCAAATTCATGCAGAAAAATTACTTGTGGAATTAAGTGCTATGTAAGTATTTAAAATAGTAAGCATACGGGCGGGGCCTGACAGCCAAGATGGCCAGACGTGTTTCATCTCAGCTTCTGCCCAACCAAGCTATATATAATCTATTAATGTCCAATATCGCACAGCCTTCAGAGAGTGCAGCCTTCAGTGGGCAGCAAATGGACACTATAAGAAGGGGAACCTCGAGCACACCTGATTATAAAGGCTCAGCTGAGTATATGCTATGTCCGACCACGAGGCCTACCAAGCCTGATGGCCCGGTGAGTGGGGGATGCGGCCAATCTCCCACTGCTGGGCCATCATCAAATATGCAGCTCGCACCCCCCCTCTGGACCAGCTGGGGATATCCCGGTCCCCGCTGAGGGAACTAACCTCCCTGCACAAGCGGAGTCTCTCATCGATTTGAACACGTAGCACCGGATAGCAAGCCTAAGATGGCCGCCGTGCCGCGGGCTACACTGTCTCCTGAAGACTCAGAGAGACAGAGCAGGCAGGCACGCTTTGATGCTCGTTTTAATAAGATATGCCAGGAGTTTTGGGTTCGCATTCAGAGCCGACCCCGTATCCCTGCAACACCTGCTCTGCCAGAGGACTGGGCTTCTGAGCAAGAACACAAGCCCAGGAAGGGTCTGAGTGGACGACTGCCCCGCCAAACAGTGGAGGAGCCGCAGAGTGATGGCATGCGGCTGGCTCGCCTCCCAACATTGAACACCCAATGGCTGGCACTAATCAGAAACTGCTAAAAGCTCTTGATGATAAGAAGCCAAAGGAGAAGAAAGCCCACCTCAAGTTTGTTCACTTACATCCCAAGCCGTCCAACACCCGCTACTGCCTTACCTAAGCGGGGGGCACAAAGGGGGATAACCCTGATGCCCATCCCACACCCTCAGAGGGAGCTACATCGAACTCAAGACCTTGCTCGCAGTGCAGAGAGCTAACAAAGCAGTGAGAACTTTACATGGGCTCTTGTTGATGCCTGGGGCCAGCAGAGGTACCAGCTTTGGAATGATGGGACTCTGCCTCATTACTAGACTCTAATAGCCACTATAGGTATTGGGTGAAGGCTTGATGTGTCGGTGAGGGAGACATGCGTTGCTACTCTGGCCAGCCTTAACTGCTACTCTCCGGGTTTATCTAACCATCCTTGTGTTTGCCACTATGGTCCTTCTCACTCATAGTTACTAGCAATTGTGATGTAACCTGTTACTCTATAAGCAAGTTCAGCATGTTTAATTTCATACGTACCTACCTTGTCTTTCTCATGTCTGGGGGGCTTTCATTGTTTATGATACTATCTCTTGCTATATGATCAGACAAGTACACCTAGCATGATATACTAGATAGAACTCTTAGTTTTCTTTGAGACCTATCAGTCTATCCCCTGGTCATGTCAGCCCTTCATGATGTTATCTTATCCTTAAAAAAAAAAAAAAAAAGTGCCAATGTTTTATTAAATCTGTTTTTGAATTGCTTGTATTTTTCAGATAGTCACAGCTTCTGCCTCTTCTAAGAAGCTTTTTGTTCTATTGTGTTATATAGGTGCATGCTTGGGATAAAACCTAATCCTACCTGTTGCATTAGAACTAAGGCACTTAGGCAAGATTTCCATGTTGTAAATGCCTATCTTGTCTATTTCCTTTGATATGTATTGCTCATAGAGTAAATGTGACAATGTTAATATAGTAGTATTGGTGCATACACCCTGTCCATACCTTCCAAGGGATAGGAGGGATAGTGGCTATTTTTTACCCAAATCAATCTGTCCCTTTTTTCTACAAGCTCCATATTATTGGTGTGTCTGAGTGTATAACAGAGCTCCACAGCACTAAAACTCCCAGAATTGTGTCTTTAGTAAGTAAATTATTATTTTTTTTGTTTGTTTTTTTTAAACCCTTGCCGGGCGTGGGTGAAGGAGTGGGGGAGAACAGTGAGGAGACACCTATAGCATTACAAATATACCAATATTCAGATCTCGTGTAGCACTGCTCACAGACAAATAGAATGGTTTTGAGAGTATTTACTGTTTATACACCTAAATATTGTGCTCTTGGTTTCAGAATGAAACACACTACAAGCTATTCTGCATTTGCTAATGATTATTTTATGGAATATACTACCTAGCAACATGTTCTCTAAATAAAATCTGTTTTTAGTGCTTTAACAGTAATTAAAGCAACATCCCGCTGGAGGGGCGGTCTTGTGGATGGGAGGATGGGAGGCAAAGGTAACTTGCCTGAACCTGTCCCTCGCATGTGCCGCCATCTTTTTCCAGCCAGTCCTCTTCTGACATCATTGCTGTACTCGCACATGTGCGAGAGTACAGCATTGAAATCTGTAAAGAGTCCTGCAAGATCTTGGGATCCTCAGACAGAGCCAATTCCCTGCAGCCTTTACTGGTGACGGCTGGAGGATTGACATTTGTAGATGGAGGTATCTCCACCCAGTGTCTAGAAGTGTCAGGCGAGTAGTCCCCATTTTATCTCCGTATATCTTTTGACTGGGTTTTAGTTGCAGTGAAAATCAAGCTCAGTCAATATGAGTATTTCATAACGATTCTATCTTTATGAAATACTTTTTTTATTTGAGGTGGTGGGGGTTGGGGGGAGTGACACTGCAGCTTAAGGTTATTTAAGTAAAGGATATCTTCCACTCTGACTTTCAAGTAAAAGTATTGAAAAGGCTAGATTTACAACTTGGGTTTCCTGGGTTCATATTAATTCTCAGACACTCTTGGTGCAGAAAGTGTATAGTGTGTGTGTTCAAAGGTCACGTCTGTGGCCATTACCAGTGATTGAAGCTTAGTCATCACCCCCTGAAAGTCTGCCTATCCATCCCTATTGCATACGTCTCAATGATGAGAAATATGCAAATTTGTTGTAGAAGCACACATCCTTTGCAAAATGTGCAATAGCAACATGCAACAAACTGTGTAATATATATTGTGAGAAGCATGTACTTCCTCTTTAAAGGGAAACTATAGTGCCAGAAAAACAAATTTGTTTTTCTGGCACTATAGCTCCCTATAGTTCCCCTCTCCCTTCCGATTGGTGCAGAAGGGGTTAATAACCTCTTTAGTGACTTGCCTTAATCAAGTACCAATGTTCCTCGGCTCGGGCTTCGCCTCTGCACCTGACGTCAGCGGGGGGGAACCTAATGCCCATGCATTAGGATTTCCCTAATGCATGGGCATTAGGATTTCCCCCATAGGAAATTATACCATGCTTTCCTATGGGGTTTTGGGTGACGCTGGATGTCCTCATGCATAGCGTGAGGACATCCAGCTTCAGTTAGGCGACCATAAGTTGTGGAGTTAACTCACAAAGGTAATTATTTCAGTTTATTAAAAACAGCAATAATTACCTTTGCAGGGTCAAAGGACCTGGAAATATGCACGCAGACCACTTCAATGCGCTGAAGTGGTCTGGGTGCCTATAGTGTCCCTTTAAGTTGGATTCACAGTACGGATAAATGAAGAGTAGGCACTTCAAATGTTATTCGCTGGTTATGTGTCAACTTGTGGAATTTATCCAGGACCCACACAAACAGAGCTTTATTTTGTATAAAAGACTTTAGAAGCCACGACATCATGTCACTATCATATCACGTAGTGGCAATCACAAAAGCCTCCTTTATTTTTTGAACACTACGGTATGGCATTGTGTGTGCATGCATGGATTGTGCAGAGTTTATTACACATGCTCCTGTTCTCCTGAAATAATCATTAGTCACTTATATCACATGCTGGAAAACAAATTCATGTTCTTTAATTAAACGTGGCATTTGCACTGCTGAAGTAGGTGTCAGTCTGAGACAGTTAATGTTTCTAATTAAATAACAATCAGCTGTTTAAATCTTCGCTTCCCTTGTTCATGGAACGTTCATCACATCTTGCTTTTTTTTTTAGCAGCGAATGCTGGCTGCAGGGATGTAAAATATATTTCTTTATTAAACTTTAACCACATTTAGCTACGCAGTGAGAAGATTTACTAAACCGTGTTAGAGAGGAAAGCTGCTGACAATTTTACATTTTTTTTCCTGGGGGAAAAGCTGCTTTAATGTCTGGGAATAGTTACAAAAGACAACTCCTTGTAGGGCTGTGTATTATATGCTTTCTCTTGGCATATCCCCCTAAAGGAACATGATAGCTTTAGGAATATAAACAAGTACTTCTAACCCTATAGTGTTCAGCTAACTCGGTGATTGGCCCCTCCGCGTGCATAAAAAAAATAAGGTTTCCTTATATTTCAGCCCTCCTATCACTATTTTTGTTCTTGTATTTTATAATTCATATTTTTGTTTGTCGATCCATATTCTTTTTGCCACGTAGTAAGCAATTTATTCTATGCTCCGTGTTCGCTACACTATCCTGACTTCTTACCCTAATCCCTTTATTTGCCCTCCTAATTTTCATTTGGCTCTGCCTCCCTCAGAATGCAATGTTGATACATTAGTAAATATAAACATTATTTGAAATTAGACAAATCTAGTGGGGTCTCAAACACCTAAATTGCCACACACTGTACATATTTTAGTAAGGGTTACTGCAACCACCATGGCCACATCTGCATTTAGAAGGTGATGTATGGACGGTTGGGCTGTTGTTGGCTGTGGATGATACTCTTAATTTCTTTTGGTTCCCCACTTCCTGTTCCTGTGTGCAGTTGGTGGAATGTTCTAATGATTTGAAATGACGGCTGCAAAAACCCCAGAATTATTTTATGAGGTCCTGTGGTCTAGTGAGTTTGCATAACCTTTGCCTAGTATGTGGCGGTATTGTATCCTGTTTGGGTCAATAACCTTTGGTTGAGGTCCAGAGTTTCTCCAGTTATCATAGGCTTATGCTGTATTAGGCATTCCACGCGCACCACTGGGGATAATAGGCTGATACTTGGACAAAACCACAGTAATATCTGAGGTCCTGGTTGGCAATGTTACTGTCCTAATATAGTCCATCAGTCTCACCATGTAATAATGTCAGTCAGGTTGGAGTAACAGTGGGTTTGATGATGTTAAGTGTCTAGAATATGATTTTGTTACATGTTTTGGTATTTTTTTATTAACATACTATAGTACGGTTTACTTTAGTTGCAGCATTTAGCAGCCGTTATTTCTTATTATGCCCTTTGCATCCTGTCTCTTTATTATTTTGTTTCAGTCGTATACTATTGTCTACGTGCCTCTACATGAAATAGGTCTGTTTTCAATAATAATCATGCTTACATCACTATGCTGTTGCTCTGTATCCACATATGACAGGTCTCTGGGATCATGAATATTGCTGTAGGTGGCCTTTATGAACTGTTTGTGTTCTGTAACGATGGTGCTCTTACTGTAACTTTGCCATTTCTCAACTTAGTATTGTCTATTTTGATTTATCTAAACAGTCATGCTGTCTCTTAGGCTTCCCCAAACTCCGGCCCTCCAGATGTTGCTGAACTACAACTCCCATGATTCTATTAATGAAATAGGCTGAGAATCACGGGAGTTATAGTTCAGCGACATCTGGGGGGCCGGAGTTTGGGGAAGCCTGAGGGTTAGCACGTATGCTGTGCACATAGGATGTTGTTGTACGACTAGTGTCCATGCTGTAGGCCACCTATAATGGTGGCAAGTAGCTGCCAATCATGTCTGAGTGCTGAGCAATTAATCTAATTTTCAATTTGATTGGTTATTGATAATTTTAGTCTGGCTCCTCTAGATATATATACTCTATATGTCTTTTGAGTCCATTTTTCATATGGCCATTTTCTTCAGCAAGTTAGATGAATATCTTTTAATTCTCTACAAGGTTGTTCCCCACGTGGGTTTTGTTTTTGTTTATTTAGTACCATGACAGCCAGCCGTGGGCGTGTGCAGCTGCACATGGTTATCACGTTTCTTGGATGAGCATACCTGTGTCACGTAATTTTTAATTTTCATGGGGGTGTGTGAAAGGGGGTACGTTTACTTGTTTATATGTTTATTGGTGTAAAGTCTGCTGTAATAAGGTATTCATTTTTGTGTGTATTATTTTAGCTCTGTCCTGATATATGCTGTTAAAACTGAAACGTTGATTATTTTATTTGAGCAAATAAAAGCTAAGTTTTAAACTACTTTTGCTGGTGTAACTTACTGTTTATTTTTAACAAATTGTTCACCTCAGTTTGTTGGTGTGTTATTGTGTGTTATTGGTTTGGAATTTAGAATGTCATGGTATCTTAATAAAATGGAACTTTCTGCCTTTCTCTCATAACACATAATTTATTATTTATTCAGTATTTATAATTCACCAGTCAGTTCTGGAAAATTGGACAATATAACGGCAGGCAAGTTGCCATACAGTGGACAATACTTGCAATTAGATTAAACTTGGTTAGTATGTGCCCTCCATCTGTTGGTCTACACTACCCATAAGTAATAAATGAAGTCGGCTAACAGCTGGAGGACCACGACAGGACATTCCTGCTCTAAACGGGATTAGGACAAGATTTGCTTTTCATTAATTCAGGGCTTTCTGAGAGATAGCCGAAATGACTTCTTTAATAGATGGAGTTTCAAGAGCGTTAGAAATTGTTAACACTGGAAGAGAGTCTAATGTGATAAAGTAATTTCTTAGTCAAGTTTTAAAGGCAAATCTTGGTCACTTGTATATTAAAAAAATTATGGGAGGCGATAAGCAAAGTCCAGGACTGAAATATTTGTGACAAAGTATTTAGGTATGAGATGCATTCAAGCCATCGTTAAAACCCATCGTTAAAACTTGTATTTTGGTCTAATGAATAGTCAAAGCCTTACAAAGACTCTGATATTGGGGCAACTCATGTTTAGAGTTTGACGAGGTAGGTTTGTCAAGTAGCAGCATTAACCTAAAAATTAATTGTATAGCAAGTGTGCCTAAAAGAAAGAATAAACCTATTTTTCACTATTTAATTCATAAGACATGGTCAAATCGTTACAATGTTGTGTGTGTTTCGCACAGGGTGCCGAAAGGCCTAAGGCTGCCTATGACCATAATTATATGTAAAGGAGATCTGTATGCGAAGACCCCCAATGGGGACATCGCAGCTCAGAGTATGGTGGCAGGGGTGGGGGCTGGCAAAGGTAAGATTTACTTACCAGAACTTGTCCATTGCGGGCGCCAGCATCTTGTTCCTGTCTGTCCTCTTTAGCTCCGGCTGATTTAGCTGCCAGGAAGGAGCCCACATCAGCACAGTACTCTTGGATCCGCTATAGAAAGAGCTTCTTTCCCTACTTTGTCTCAGTATATCTTTTGACTGAGTTGGAATTTCAGTCAATCTAAGTTTACCCTGTTCAATGCTTATATAGATTTGATCACGTCGGATTTCCAAACCGGCAGAAAAGCTCGAGTTATGCAAACAGGCAAAATTAAGCAATCAAGTACACTTGAATGCAGACAGCAGGTAGAGTAAAAATACAAAATCTTTAGTTCTCTTAATTTAAAGATATTCAGAAAGTAGGTCACCAACAAAAAATGGGCACAGTGAAAAATGGGACAAATCACAATAAAAAAAGATAAGTGATTACTCATAAGTAAACCGCTGCATTCTTTTCCTATGTCTGTTTTTGTTGGTAATATACTTAATCAATACTTTCAAATCAAGAGAAATAAAGATTTAGTATTTTTTACTAAATCTGCTGTCTGCATTAAAGTGGACTTGATTGCTTAAAGGAACACTATAGTCACCAGAACAACTACAGCATATTGTATTTGTCCTTGTAAGGTCATTACCTGCAGGCATTTTCATGTAAACACATGTTTACAGTGTTTACATTGCCCCCCTAGGGATAACTCCTCATATGGATGTGCTTTTTGGGGCAGTGCTGCAGTGTTACGGACATTCAGTGTCTCCACGCTCTGCATGGAGATGCTGAAATGCAGATTGGCTAATCAGGCGTTTGGCCCGCCCCTGTCCCGCATCCCTGCCAATTTCAGCAAATATCGTGAAGGAAGTCTGCACGAGAACGAGGGTTCCTTAGGTTGTTAAGAAGAACACATTTAGAAATGGACACTGTCTAGTCAATTGGGAATGAGTAAGAGGGGTTGTATTGACTCCAGAGCAGAGAGATTAATTGAGAGGGCTATTGCAGGACTTGATTGTTGAAAGTTTTAGTGGAGTGTGGATTCTAGGAGCATTTGAAGGAGGAGTAACCAAGAATATTTGTTGGTGAGAGAAGGATAAGATTCCAGAGTTGTGTATGTGGTGGCAGTCTGGCAGAGGAGTGGAAGATACCAAAATTGGTTTCCATCGCTTTCTAATCTCGATTGGGCTCACTGCTGGCTACAAATCCTAAGGACAAAGAAATTTTTTAAATTTTGTATTTATTTGTTTTCTGAATATGTGGTTAATGTATGAATATATTGTTGCTATACATTACTATTGTTTATGTATTTCGTATTCGTAACACAGGATGAATCTGCTGTAGTAAAAATGTCCCAGAAATTGGCTGAAATTTTGGCGTTTGTCAGTGTATGATTCATAGTTGCTTCTGACAGATATTTTTCTTCACTCAAAGGACAAGTGGCTGTCTTTCTGATTAGATCTAATTTCTCTCTCTCTGTTCATTTGTCATTACAGAGAAAGAACTCTGTGAATGCTTTGAAATACCCTTATAGTGTACAATTATTGCTACAATTTAGTTGAAACACTAAAAAGCATCCAAATCCTTATTTTACTTTTGCTAAAGGCATGTAAAATTATCGCGGTGAAAACTTTTGTTTTCCGAATCATTAGTTCAAGGTTATTCCGCTCATGTATTGGGGATTCTTTTTCATTTAGCCTTGAAACTGTATTCTGTAATTTAAATAATGGAACAAAACTCAAATGGCCTCTAGAACGAATGACAAAAACAATGTGTGGGAATGGGGATGTTCTTTTGATCTTCTTAACAAAAGTGAAACTTATTTGCATTTCATCTGGATATTCCTTTGTAAAATGTTTGCTGCTCTGTAATGTATCATTGTAATGAAAGGATAAATGGAGCGAACTAGCCACTTTTGAGAAATAGCTCAAATAAAAAAGCATTTGTTATAGCTCCATGCGCTACCCACACAAACAAATCCGTAAAATAAAATATGGAATACTAGAATTTTGATTGTGTTGTAGTTCTGACTATGTAAACTTGGACGATGTATTTGGTTTGCCTCACAGAAACACAAATGTGCATACCTGTAGCCACTTGTCCCCTATGATTGGATACACTTTGTGAGGTCATAATATGATGTCGTTGTTACCGAATTAGTGATGGTGAAACATGTTTTTTCTTGTTTATGTTTATATTCTGAAAAATTATTTATTTTTTTTGTGTTGTGTTTTTTTTTAAATTAAATACTTGGCTCTGTTTGCATAGTATGTTATTGATCACTTTATCGTATCCCTCCCAACTGTCTTGGATTCGTCATGGGTGCCCGGATTGTTGGGCTGTTCTACACACACTCAACCTGCCCCTTCCTGTCCTAATATCAGAACTCCCAATGTTGGAGGCATGCCTACTGGAAATTTAGAAATATGCATATATTTTTTAATGTAATAATCATTTCATCAGGTTTTCAAAGGAAGTAGATTTTTTTTTTTAAATGGAGTATACAACATCACAGGATCCTTCAGCCATATACATGCGCCTTTGGTCGGACAGTGTTTGAAAGGCAACAGATTTTCTCTATGATCTCAAAGATGCAGGGGCGACTATATAGACTTGGTTTTAAAACCCTGTCTGACCCAAGGTATATGTATATAGCTGAAAGATCCTGTCGTATACTAAAGGCAGGTAAGAATTATTCAAATATTTTACATATACCTCATTAATAAAATAAAAATTATGAAATGACTATTATATATAACCGTTTGATGTGGCTGTTGTCCTATTAGATTCTTTTACATTTAAATTCTCTCTGCACCCCAATTCAGCACTACACCGCATAGCTCTATTGTGATATCACTTCCTGTTCATGTACAGTGTGTTGGTCCCACGAGTGATTGGTTTAGGTATACTATATTCTTGTCACTAGTGATAACGTTCAGTATACTGTGTGTTTGCAAATATGAAAATCAACTCCATGTTTGCTGAAATTAATAATCTTTTTTTACTTTCCAGATTCATCAACATTGAAATGTAAAGAAACCGTGGCAGATGACGACAGCCAGTTTCGTAAAACTATGGACTCGTTTTATGAATTGAATTGTCAGGACAAATGTAATCAAAAAGAAGTTACAGTCTCACAGCAACTCTCTGCGAAAATATCAGACTTGCGAGTAAAGAATCATCTGTATGCACTGCGTAGCTTTCAGATGGCAAGAGTTATTCTAAATCGAGATGGAACAAATGTTTTAAGAAACCCTTCTAAAGATACTCCCTTCTCATCACAAAATGATGAACAGCTTATTGTGAATAAATTGCACATTCCGGGGATTTCAGAAGATGTTGCTAATTTTATCATACATAACAATAAAACATAATTGGTTGTTTTACAAATACTCTATTTGCGGTCAGTGGAACAAGGTTATAAACCTTCATTGGACATTCCAGAAAAGTGATTATACGTCAGGAATATGTAATTAGCATCCCTGGGTATAAACAAACAATAATGGAAATACGCAAGGGGCTGTGCAATGCTTGACAAATCATTCTAGATTTGTGTCCTCTTTTTTCCCCTTTCCCACTAGATCAAGCATGTCAAACTCAAAGGCTAGCACGGGTCAAATAAACAAGGTTTCAGTTTATGTGGGCTGCAGAAAAACCTAAAAATTAAATTTTCATTGAAACGTAGGTTTATTTTGAAAAGCACGTATCAAAATAAAACCAGCACACCCCTGTACGGAAACCTGGACCCCCCTCTACTAAATCCCAGTCCCCCCCCTTTTCTAAATCCAAGTCCCAGCCACCTCAACCTCAATTAAACCCCTGGCCCAGTATCCGACTCCGCAGTCTGCCCTCTGGTATACCCCCGATGGCACCGTCCGCACCCCGTGCCAAAGCAGATCTACCTCCTACTCCTTGAAACCATGTGAAAGAAGAGCACGTCAACATCACGTCAAAATGTGATGTGGCATTGCGTGCCTTCATGCACCTCCAGTTCCTCCACTGTCCAGTCGCGGCCATCGAAACATACCGACACTGACAGACACACACAGTCACTGACAGACACACTCACTGACACGCTCGCTGACAGACACACAGTCACTGGCACGCTCGCTGACAGATATACACACACTCACTGACACACACACACTCACTGACAGACACCCACATTTACACATTCTTGCACACACAAATCATTTTATTTATTGCTGATCGCTCCTTACCTTTGGGAGCTGGTGTGTGGCCTCTCCCTGGGGTCCAGTGGGGATCTTCTCTCTGGTGGTCTCCCTTCCTGCTCCTGCACCCGGCATCACCACAGACTGCACATGTGAGCACTGAGGGGCAAGAAGAACCGGCCTGGTACATTTCAGCAGAGTAGGCACCTGCAATGAGGGGAGAGCAGGTGCCTACTCTGTCTTAACAGTAATCAATTGCTCCGGGGGCACCCATTAGGTGGCAAGCTGTCCACCACTTGGGCCCCCTGTTACACTCCATCTACTCGCGGCGCCCCCAATCTCCTGGCCCAGGATTGGCCCTGCCCCCACCTCCCTATTAGTAGCCTGTTTTGCTAGGCTGCAAAAATATTCATTGTGGCCCACGAGTTTGTCATGTTTGCTCTAGATACAAGATGGCACTGCCATCTGGAGTGTTATATTTACCATGCTTCCTGTACCTGCTGCTGAAATGTAGGCAGGTTAACCACAACTAGTGGACTACTTATTCTCACCAGGATAGTTGCTGTCATCTTACCTATAGCATGTTATTAACCACATACATACAGTGGTTTGTCATCTATTTAACCCTTAAGAATGCTGACATATTTACACAAAGTCAGGCTTCAAATAACAAAGTGCCTGGAGTCTGTATGTGTAATAAAAGACTGCACTTGTGGAGTTTAACCCCTGTGCTGCTGGATTGTTTGTTAATGCAAATGTATATTGTGTTGCATTTTTGTCCTTCCTGTTCATCACATCTCTCCAACTCTCTTTGTGTCTCTTTACTCAAACTACCTCCTTGTGTCTCTCTTAAGGCCTAGCATACCTTCCACCTACCTGGATTTTAGTGTGTCCAAGTGGGACTGTCCTTGAGATGTAGGACACAGAAACATACCTACGCATTATCATCCAATATAAATGTTTCACAATGCTGAATGGTATGTTAAGAAAATAATACCATCACAGGGTTCTGGATACATTCACAAACCATTCAAATGTCCGTCTTGTGGTTTATTGTGACTCCAGAACCGCTCACTGGCATTATTTCCCATAATTTTCTAATACGCTCCCTCTCTGTCTGCACCTTTTTGGTATAAACATTGTTTAAATGCTTTCCGAACTGTCTATCTCTATCTAATTATATAAAGCTTTCATGGTTTCCGCAGTTAGACGTGTGATATAAAAGGGTGATAGTGTTGAAAAGGCATTTGAAATGACTCTGCAGGTATGAGATGATTGAAAGCCAGCACAATGCAAGTGAATGACAGATGGGAAAACAAAGTGTCCCTTAAATAATTAATGTATCCGGGCCAGCTGCACTTCAATACAATACATATATATATATTAATTCTTCTTTAGCTACAGGTTTGTGAGATTGATCTCCTGGACCATCTCCTACAGACCATTAAAATGTACATCTAATAGTTAGATTGCTACCTGGTAGTGGGACAGTTAGAATGTCCCACTACCAGGTAACAATCTATTTCCAGTTGATCACTTGTCAGAATGGTGGTATTGGAGAAACCAGATAACTCTGTTTATGCAAAGTCTGTTGCTTGGAACTTGAAAGATGTTTCTTATTATCAGTATATATTCAGCATGTTTCGCCTTTTGAGATGAAAAATTGTGTTGATAGTCTTTTTTTTTTTATTTGTACTCCTACCTCTTGTTAAAATGCTATTTCTGTCTTTTCTTTCGGTCTCATTAAAATGTTATCTTTTTCATCTCTGAGTAGGCAAGAGTCTTTATGTTGGAAGTAACTGATCTTTCTATACATACATACATTCACATCTGTGTTTAAATACAGCTGTATGTTGTGTAGTTCGTTGCAGGTTTTAGAATAGTCCATCCGCATGTAATCAGTACCTGGAGGTGATTAGTGTACACAGCTCTCCAGGGGAGAATAAAACATCTGGAATTTTTCATAAACCGTTGTTGATTCCGATTACTAATGAGAACCCAGAATAAAAATCTATATATAATACTGTATATTTTTAATCAATAAAAATGTACATTATTACGTGTTATTTTTATTTGTTTTATAATTAACATATGAGTAGCTGAGAATTTAAAGTGGATTTGAGATTTTAGGACCAAGTAGAAGTCCTAAAACCGCGGATTACATTTTGTAACAATTCAGTTTAACAATTCTGTGGTTTTGGCTTCAAATTTTAAATTCCTTGAATTTTCAACAATTCGCACTTTATGAATAATTCTATCAATAACAAATTACCAGTGTTATATCAAATATGTGTAGTTGCACAAACAGTAACAGGCCTGTGAGGATGCACTCTGGCAATACAGATGTTTGTAAACCTATAGATTGACAGAAGGAAAGGTAGATATTCGTAGCAATCCACTTGCCAACAGTGCCAGGGTTTGTTATCTTTGTCCTATTATGGTAATAAAATCCCTTCTAGTAATGCTGATCATTGTAAAATAGCCATCGGAACCAAGGATGAGCACTTAAACCAGGGGTCGACAACCTGTGGCACGCGGGGTGCATTTGAGCGGCACGAGAGGCTGTCGACCGATCTACACTGAGGGAAACCGGAAAGGGAACTTGCACAGCGGCGGAATATAATATATGTAACATGCGTGACAATAATCAGTGAATATTTAGTATAACATAGGCATACAATATGGCAATGGTTTAAACACAATACTGTGGTTAAAAGCAACTAGTTGTCATTAAGATTTATGATATGACCCTGTTTAGAAACCAACTTCACAGACAGAAGGCAAAACTCCACAGAACACAACAGTGCAGTGAAAAGCAATAAAACTTCAGGTTGACTGTTAGACCACACCGAATTTACCCTTTTTACTGCTGGCTACAATCCTCATATGCAATATATCCTATTATGTTGCAAATTTACAATTACAGTAATATTTATACCAGATCATTTAACCATTCCTAGAACCATCCAATAAGAATAATTCTACCAGATTTTACATTTGCCGAATTGTAACTTTCCTAAATAAGATTCACTATCTTATTTCAGAACACATCAATATATAAAAATACAGGTATAGTAACAATTTTACAGTTAATATATTATTTTTATTCCACCTGCAGGAATGGAATTTTTATAACCATATATTCCTTAGTTAACTAAGATTTCTAATGATTGAAATCTGACCAAGATTTATCCAGATATATATTCCTGCTATTAGTAAAATTAATTTATCTAAATTAATTAAATAAAACCAGCATAATTACCAGTTAGGTTGTAGATTTTCTAATCAGATGTATAGATATGTCCCAGGAATTGAATGCAAGTATAAAGTATAGAGAATTGTATGGACAGTAGAGTTCTGAAGATGTGTTAATTTAGAAAAGTGATAGTAAAAATTAAGTGTCCGGAAAGTGTTGTTTCTTAAGTGCAGTCCAAGTGTTTCAAAGAAAAAGTTTGAATGTGGTTCAAAGAGTTGAGTGTTTGAATGTCTGAATCTATGAATCCCCAATCTTCCCTTTGTCCTTACTTTTTAAAGGGCCAAACTCTCTGCGCGTCACTAATTGATAGGACCAATAGGGAATTGTAGGTGTGTCTTCCCTACAGACTATCATCTAGATTTTGGTCAGTAGCTGGCGTCATTACATCACCAAAATTTCTTGTCCTGGGGTCCATGTCATGATCTTGTGCTGGTTAGATAGGAGACTTATGCCAGGGTTATTTGAGACTTTATTGGTGCATTTAGACATATTATGCAACTTGAGGGAAAACCGACTTTAGGCAATATGCCACAAAGCAGGATACTTGCCACAGAACAGGTTACTTGCAAATATAGAAAGTCTGTGATCTCCATGTAGGGTTGATACAAAGGCGGGCTGGTAACAGTGGAAGGATGGTAACAGAGGCAAGCTGGTAAAAATCATATGTAAGAGTGGAGCAGGGTTGAAGGTAATTCTGGAGTAGGTTGGTGTGGAGCAGGGTTGAAGGTAGGTTGGTATGGAGCAGGGTTGAAGGTAATTCTGGAGAAGGTTGGTATGGAGCAGGGTTGAAGGTAATTCTGGAGAAGGTTGGTATGGAGCAGGGTTAAAGGTAATTCTGGAGTAGGTTGGTATGAAGCAGGCTTGAAGGTAATTCTGGAGCAGGTTGGTATGGAGCAGGGTTGAGGGTAAGTCTGGAGCAGGTTCACAGGCGCTAGCAACTGAAGTCTTTCAGGCAAATCACCAACTTCAATGTAAAGGCACTGTTGTGAGCAGGGTGTAGCCTTGTGATGCCTCTTCATTAGTCCAGGCAGGTAAGGATGATAAGGTGACTGAGGAGATTAGTGGCTAGGGAGGCCACTAGAGGCAAGAAACTAGTATTACATGAAATAATAACAGAATAAAATGAAACATGTTCCTGGTTGTTAGGATAGGATCCTGACAGTCCATTTGCCTTTATGCATAATGGGTTAACTGAATTTGATGATGCGTTTTACGGAATTTCTTATCTATTTTATAACTGCTATTAGTCGCAGGACATGTCACTTCAAAGCATTTTCTTT
>OW240913.1:350192181-350330033 GCA_933207985.1 Pelobates cultripes
ATTTATACTGTAAAATGCATTTAGCAACCGAGGAACCTGTGAGTGGAGGGATGGGTGCTCAGCCGAAAGGGTTCTAGACGGAATCAAAGTGTAAGAATCCTCTTTTAATAACTAGGAGTTTCTACAATAGATTATCTTTAAAATAACCTGGCAGCTGATAATTCTGGGTATAATAAATAGCAATTTCCTGTCTTTTAGAAGAAAGACGTAAGACAGACGTAATACACATCCACTAATTACAACTTATAATAGCTATTAAAATCATTGAATCATATCCCTTCCACTTAGTATGCTGTGCAAATTTAACATTTGGCATGTGAGAACAGCTTATTGAGAACTCAATAAACACTAATTGGAGTGAGTTTAAAATTGAATATCAATTCTGGTTTTATTTCACAAGATTTCAGAATTTAGTTACCAAACTCTATTAATGTTGGTTCAGTCTGTGAAGTCTGGTATGGTATAGTTGTTGGGAACCAACAGTTACAAGTCATTATAGTAACTATTGAATTGGTTCTAGTTCCTTGAGTTCCCTGGCACTGTCCCCTCCATTCAGTGTTCAACCATTTTTGAACAGTTAAACACTAAGTTAGGGTCCCTGGCCGCCCACAGCACAGCCTCCACTGGAGGTATGGCTTAGAGATTACACTTTTCAGTCGCCATGCCAATACCAGCAATGTGCAGCTATGGTAGGCTGAATATGGATGTTATTTTTATATCTACTACCTACCTAGAAATAGTTGTAGTCCACGTACACCCCTTCATGGTAATGATGTTCCCTGATGGCAGTGGCCTCTTTCAGCTGGATAATGCACCCTGCCACGCAGCAAAAATTGTTCAGGAATGATTTGAACAACATGACAAAGATTTCAAGGTGTTGATTTGGCCTCCAAATTCCCCGGATCTCAATCCGATTCAGCACATGTGGGATGTGCTGTAACAAAAAATTCTGATCCATGGAGGCCACATTTTGCAACTTTCAGGACTTAAATGGTCTGCTGTTAACCACAGGACATGTTAAGAGGTCTTGTGGAGTCCAAGCCACAACGTATCTGAGCTATTTTGGCAGCATGATGGGGACCTCCAAGATTTTAATGTTGTGGCTGATCAGTGTAGATTGTATGTTTTCCACATTAAATTCCAGATCCTGGTGCTACCTTTGTTATGATTCCAAAACACTCCAGTAACCTAATTTTAGCCATCTCTTTTGTACCAATAACCACAAAAAATATCTGGTGTTTAGAGGGGAATTGACTGCCATTTAAATGTTTATTTTGCTCATGTTTAAATATTTATATGTTGTGTCTTCTTCCAAGACCCTGTATTATGTACATAATTATGGTAAAAATTGTTTGGTGGGATGTAAATAGCCTGAATATTTGGGTCACTATATATGCAGTGTCCACTTGCAGTAAAGTTATTTTAAGTAGTAATCTATGTTCGTGTGTAAATTGTAAAGCAGTAAGATTTCTTAAGTATTATCATAAACACTTCCATTGAGGTTACTTAGTATCTTAATTTATAGTTATCTCTTACAGATTGCTTTCTTTAGAAATCTATTTTCAGCATGCTTTAGCCAAGGCTACTGCATAATTCCTGAAACACTCAAGGGGCCGTCACATTAACTTCATTAGTAATCAACAAGCATCAACTACTTTTGGGGTAATCCATGATATAAAGTCATGATTCTATTGAAGACACGGAGGTAAATGGATTTTTTGAAGTGAACACAATTAGTAGTAAGAAAATATAATTGACATCACATATTTGTCAACCAAGCACAACACTTGCAAAGTAATATAAAGCCCTAACAAACATTCTTAGTCCTTTCTCTTTGCAACCAAGCGGTGATACATGAAGAAACAGACATATAGATTAAATGGTTATCCTTCTTAATATCTTTAAATATTTCATCAATCTACTAAACTGTAGAACAATTAAACTGGTAAGATGAAGCCTCTTGTAATCAGAAGATGACATCCGAAACAGAACCAATTGAAAGGAACAGTTGGATTCATGAATGAAACGGTATTCAAGAAGCTCCTGAGGAAGTCGTACGACGAAACGCGTTGAGCACTATCTGGGACCCTGCACTTTGGTATCAGCGGCTTTATTTTGTATGTGTGCTGATTTTTTATATTGCTTATGCAAGTTATCTTTTTGGGCTTACTGTAGGTGTATGTAATATTGGCTTGGTGCACTTCTCTGTATTGGCAGTTTGCACTTTAGCACTTGCACTTTATTTTATTGCCCAGTTCAGCATTATGTATTAATTAGCTGCTATGCCTATGGGTTCCTGCTTATTATGGCTTTTTTAAACAATCTGGCACTTTTTGTTGTGCTGTGATTTTTACATTCTTTATCAATAAACTATTGCTGCTATTGGCTTGATATTGTATATATTTTTCTTTTCCCTCATTAATATATACCCATAGAGTGATTGTGGCGCCCTGTTTGTTCGAGTATTTTTGTCTGAAAAAGTATTCAAACTGAAAAAAGAAGACAAAAGAAAATATTATAGAATTGTGAAATCACCTGAATGTATTTATTAAACAATAATTATAAACTGTAGATATAATATAAGTAAGAAATATAAATGAAGAGGAAGAAAATGCAAATTAAACATCAATTCAAACAGATCAATAAAGTCAAGTAAAAAGAGGGAGGGAAGAAAAAAGTAAAGTTCCTTGAAAGTAGATTAACTAGATTAGTCTGCAGATTTCATAAAAGGAACCATCTGGGCACCATAACAACGTCATAAGAACGGTTTAATCCTAAAGTGTTGCCCGCCTCTTGGGGCGTAAGACTGGGTATTACCACATAAAGCTTGAAATTCGAAAACTCTTTTACACGATATAAGACTTACGTCACTAATTTGGTCAAAAGAAATTACACAAGAAAAGTGCATTATTATCAGGCCAACATTCAAAAAGGGTGAAATTCCATATTTAAGGGTATTTAGGTATATGTAGTGTATGTTATATGTTTGTTACTTTCTGCAAACGCAAATCAAAGGGTGTTTTCCCACAGCAATTCCATTAAAACTGTCATGGCACGCACAACTGCTTGATGATAAAGGTTGCACTATGCTCTACCTTGTTCGAAAAGACAAGTAAAAAATGGTAACATAGTAGTCACAGGTGCCAAATTGGGATCTAAATCCATTTCCTCACACCGGGTTAGACCATAGTTTCCAGGTGCCTCTTTAAGATTTTCTGGTGCCTGGAGCCAATGTTTGTTGTAAAAGTTGCATGGCTTTGTTCATAACGCCTTCAATAGTCTATATTCATAGGAAATTAGCCAAGGTATTAACTTGGGAAGACCCTCCTGTAATAGAAAATGTGGTTCACTGTCTTGGTTTGTCAACATCCTAGGGTCCATTGGTAGAAGGTTCAGAAAATTCAACAATAATTACAGTAGATCAATACTGAATTAGGAAACACTTCTAGTGGCCGTCTAAGTGACTGCCACTAGAGGCATTTCTAGGAAGCTATGTAACACTGGCTTTTCTCTGAAAAGGCAGTGTTTTCATTGCTCAGCCTGTAGGGACAGGCTATAGACACCAGAACCATATAACTACATAATGCTACACTACATTAGTGTGCCTTCAAATCTGGGTTCTTGGCAGTTAGTATATTGAACTGATCTCACACAGTTATCGATACCCTGCAGCAATCTTCATCCTTTACCTATATTTAAACACACAAAACAGGACAGTAGATCCCAAACATAAAGTATATTAATGTTTACTCATAAAGTGTCCGTTTTTCAAGTTGGGAAAAAGCATGACATAGAGAAACGGATAATGTTTTATGGCATCGAGAAAGCTGATGATTTCAGCTCTGGAGAAATGGGCAAATTTCTCTAACTGAATGGCCCAGTGACAGAAATGAAAATTGGATGGGTTTTGCCGTTTAGAAACATAGAATGTGACGGCAGATAAGAACCATTCGGCCCATCTTGTCTGCCCAATTTTCTAAATACTTTCATTAGTCCCTAGCCTTATCTTATAGTTAGGATAGCCTTATGCCTATCCCACGCATGCTTAAACTCCTTTACTGTGTTAACCTCGAACACTTCAGCTGGAAGCCTAATACATGCATCCACTACCCTCTAAGTAAAGTAATACTTATATCATTATTTTTAAACCTTTGCCCCTCTAATTTAAGACTATGTCCTCTTGTTGTGGTAGTTTTTCTTCTTTTAAATATAGTCTCCTCCTTTATTTTGTGGATTCCCTTTATATATTTAAATGTTTCTATCATATCCCCCCGTCTCGTCTTTCCTCCAAGCTATACATGTTAAGTTCCTTTAACCTTTCCTGGTAAGTTTTATCCCGCAATCCAGGAGCCAGTTTAGTAGCCCTTCTCTGAACTCTCTCTTTAAAGTATCAATATCCTTCTGAAGATACGGTCTCCAGTACTGTGTACAATACTGAAAGTGAGGTCTCACCAGTGTTCTGCACAATGGCATGAGCACCTCCCTGTTTCTACTGCTAATACCTTTCCCTATACAACCAAGCATTCTGCTAGCATTTCCTGCTGCTCTATTACATTGTCTGCCTACCTTTAAGTCATCAGAAATAATCACCCCTAAATCCCTTTCCTCATATGTTGAGGTTAGACTCTATCAAATATTCTGTACTCTGCCCTTGGGTTTTTACGTCCAAGATGCATTATCTTGTACTTATCCACATTAAATGTCAGTTGCCACAATTCTGACCATTTTTCTAGTTTACCTAAATCATTTGCCATTTGGCTTATCCCTCCTGGAACATCAACCCTGTTACATATTTTAGTATCATCAGCAAAAAGACATACCTTACCATCAAGACCTTCTGCAATATCACTAATAAAAACATTAAAGAGAATGGGTCCAAGTACAGATCCCTGAGGTACCTCACTGGCAGCAATGATGATTGTTTGAATTCAGAAGTAGAATATTTATCAACAATGCATTACATTTTATGAACAGGAAAACTACTTCATTAGCAGTATCAGCGCACCCCCTTTGGTTGATACATTGCAATCCATCTGGGGTAGGTATAAGAGATTTGGGAATGGAGTGGCAGTTATATAGTAATAGGAACAGATCATTACTACTCCTAGAATGGCCCTGCTTTACTGCTGGCTGATAGTGATGTCCCGAATGGTTCGCCACGGACTCATCATTGAGTAAACTTTGACCCTGTACCTCACAGTCAGCAGACACATTCCAGCCAATCAGCAGCAGACCCTCCCACCTCCTGGACAGCTCACTAAGAATGCAGCTTCACAATGAATGTAAAATGGATGCTGTCCAGGAGGTGGGAGGGTCTGGGAGGGAGCGTCTGCTGCTGATTGGCTGAAATGTGTCTGCTGACTGTGAGGTACAGGGTCAAAGTTTACTCAATGAAGAGTCCGTGGCGAACCGTTCGGGACATCACTACTGGCTGAGGGTGCCAAGACATGCTTTAGACTTATTGTTGACAGAATGCCTCTTCCAAAAAAAATATGGAAACTGGAAATGATCGCACTGGATAAATTAATTAATTTATTAATTTATTTATAAAATATTTTGCCAGGATGGATATATTGTGATTTCTCTCGTTTTCAACTATATACTTGCTAAATCAGTGGAAATTCATGGAAATGTAAATTTGCAATACAGAGTAATGTAGGAGTATTCAGTAAAATTGTATGTGTTGCCACACTCGTAAAAGCTGTTGACAGGAGAAGAACTAATATAGACTTGGTACGTTAGTGACAGGAAATTAAGTTTAGTCCAGGGGCTTATTGCTAACCACTGTCAACTGGGACACGCAATAAAAATTAATGTGGTGGCTGTTTCTAAGGTAGGTTCTAGTGGGTTTAGTAGGCA
The DNA here is from genome assembly GCA_933207985.1 of Pelobates cultripes. Lineage (NCBI taxonomy): Eukaryota > Metazoa > Chordata > Amphibia > Anura > Pelobatidae > Pelobates > Pelobates cultripes. The sequence goes on from OW240913.1 coordinate 350,198,041, forward strand.
TATGGGAAGTACATGTAGAAAGTCAATAACACAATGGCTTACTATAACTAATGCCTGGAAGGATAGGATTAAAGCTTAAACAAAACAATTGCCGTGGGAAGTAGGTGTGATGGTATAATTATCTACCGTGATGGGGATTTCTAGTTTAGGAAATTAAATGTCAAAGTGCAAAATAATAATACATGTATATAATGGGTGGATGTTAAGGAAGGTACAGAAGGGACAATGGTGACACAAGTCATGTATAGAATGTGTTTTATTAATATCTGCTATTGTCTAATGACAGAATTATTAACATATCTCCCAGATTCCACATGGTACCATAACATTCTGAGAAAATAATTTGTAAATGTTCTCCGGTCATTCTTGCTCATCTCCTAATAAACCACAAGCTCAAACTTTCAGTTTATAAACGCATTTGTAATCTCTGTTAACACATTGAAATCTCTGTAGATTTAGTTTAACCAATAGGCAGCGCTCCATTTGCATTAAAACTCCAAGTCCCATAATGCTTAGCAGTGACTGTAGAGATGCTTGTTAATCACAGGTCTATGGCATATTTAAGTATATAGTTTGTCTTTACTTGCAAATAACACGGAAAGAAATGTTGACATTTCCTAAACACGTACAGTGATCAGCCACAACATTAAAACAGCCCGCATCCGAATGTGTGCTGTGGTATCTGACACCAAGACATTAGCAGCAGACCATTTAAGTCCTACAAGGTGCGATGTAGGACATCCATGGATCGGTGAGATTGAGATCTGGGGAATTTGGAGGTCAAGGCAACACCTTGAACCCTTTGTCATGTTCCTCAAACCATTCCTGAAAATTTTTTGCAGTATGGCAGGGTGCATTATCCCTCTAAAAGAGGCCATTGCCATCAGGAAAAACCATTACCATGAAGGAGTGTCTGTGGTCTGCAACAATCTCTAGGTAGGTGGTATGTGTCAAAGTAACATTCAAATGATTACCAAGACCCAAGGTGCCAGAGAATATTCTTCCATTTCTCCATGGACTCGTTCTGACACTCACGTCTTTATTGGAGTCAATTTAAGGGGTGGGCAGGTGTCATCATGGTCAATCTGTCTGCTCTGCAGCTACACAGCAAACTGTAATGTGTTCTGACACCTTTCTATCATGGCCAGCATTCTATTTTTCAAGAACTGACTATTCAATTGCTGCCTAATATATCCCACCCCTCGACAGGTGCTATTGTAGTGATGTAGCTAATGATAATCACTTCTCCTGTCCGTGGTTTTAATGTGGCTGATCAGTGTGTATTATACTATTACACGGTTACAGCCACACATTTTTATATTGTCACTTCAGAAAGGGATTCAAAAGCACTGTATTTGCTGTACACAAATTTTCGTCTACACCGATGTCTGCGGCTTAAAAATGCTTGAGAAAAATCAAGGAATGAGTAGAGTGATTTACGTAAGAACATTGATCGTTGAACTCCATGTCCTTGAAAATACATTATGTCTAGTTATTTTAAAAAGAGTTAAGAATGTGCTTCTTACTTTATGTATTGTGTTTTTTCTGGGTTAGATTTTTCACTACTGCCTGCCTATACACGCACAATTACATTTGTGTCACTTAAAGGGAAATATCTAAAATCAGCTTGCCAAACCTACATTTCTCTTGTCTGCTGCCTTTTCAAGACCTCCCCTTCTAACCCCACCCAGAATTTATGTGACTGTCCAATCACATACTTCCCAATGCAGCTCCATAAGAAGTCTTTGCAAGGCAGGTGCTCTGGGCAATTGCTGCCTCTTGAGGTCAGCTGCATTGAGCTAAGGAAACCAAGAAGTAACATTACTTGTCTGCTTGAAAGCCAAGGGGGTCTAGCCAGGATCATTTATAAAAGTGTCAATTTCTAAAATTGAAATCTGCACTTTTTTGCAATATGAAAAAAGAGGACACACTCTTCACACATAAAGCTTATAAGGAAGCTAAATATGTTTAGGGGTCTGGCTCTCTGTGTTCCATTGCAACATTTGTTGTGTTGCTATCTATAGTTAGATAGATGTGCACTCTGATTATGTTAACACCAGTTCTAGTTCTGTTCTGTTTCCCAATCCCTCACTTTCACTGACTGGTTAGTTCTAAATGTTATAATTTATTTATACTGTTACTTAAACTTTATTGGCTATCTTTAGACACATGATTGATGATGTCACTAATTGTAATGATGTAATCAATTGTATCTGCTATTTAAACAGGATAGGCCTCTGATGCTGTAACACTTTGATAAAGCCTCTTTGTAGGAGAAACGTGTTAGTGTTTTTAAAGCTGTTTTATGTTACTGATTTCTTTTGTCTCCAATAAAGATAGCCCATTTATGCTATTGGAGCCTCTAAGCCTATCCTTTTATTCAATTTTATTTTATTTTTTAAATACAATTCCTTTCAACTCTCTTCAACACCCCCACTGGAGGACTCGAGGAGTGACATCCTTGGTGGGGATCATACCACCTACGCCTACATATATTGAGCAATATCCCATTTGCTCTTCACTTGTGAGTATACCTACATCTTTTATCATTTTATTCTGTATCATCCAGAGAGCACTATTTTGTGTTTCTATCCTCTTTTTTTATATATCACCAACTATTCGAATACCGGCCCACTGCTATTGGAAAGGAGAAATACCCTACTACTTTATACAGACCAGGCGCACATATCTGGAGCTGAGTATAAGCTCCAGAAAATTGTAAGTGCAATTCCTTTCCCATTATTTACTATCACTTAAGATCCTAACATACTACACTATATCCGTGTCTTTTTCCTTCCCTCCTCCATATCACTCTGAGCGTGGGAATTCCATCATAGGCGCTGCTCCCTGATCCTACTATTTACACCCATCTTACCACCAGAAAAGAAGAGACTCTGGTTTTTGGGAAGTTTCAGCAGCCACATACTATAATTACAAGTACTGATATTACACCTACCCCTCTATTCATCAGTTTCACAATCACCCACTTTCACTGACTGGTTAGGTCTAAATATTATCATTTATACTGTTACTTAAACTATATTGGCTATCTTTAGACAAGCACCATATAAGCACATGTTTTTTTGTTTTTGTCACCCAAAACTTCATCATGTACATGTAAAAAACCCAAAAACCTGTAAATGTTTATAACATATTTTTACATTTTTGCCAAGGAATAGATATATATTTACTATTATAAGTGCTTGGCACTCAGTGACTCCTGAGTTCAGATCAATGCCCCACAAGGGACTGATTTTCGCGATATTTATATCTTATAAGATCCAGCAGACTCACCCACTCAGTAACACCAAAGCTCACAAAATATAATTTACATTCTTTATTTTTAAACACCTGACTTAGGGATTTGGTTACAGTATATTATACATTGCATAAGCCTGCCACTGGGAGAGACTGAGTAAGTGTGTGGGTGGGTGTTTATATGCATTTTGTTACAAACACGTTTATGTGTGCAATAACTATTTCATATCCAAAAAACCTCAGCCTGTGATATGAGATGTGTCACTGCTTCGCAGTGCAAACTGTAACAGTGACACTAATTGTCTTCTTCAGACAGGAGTGTTTTATTAATACTTATACTGTCAGAGGGATAATGTGCCTCTAATCCTTACACTGTCACAAAAGACACTGGAAAGGGTGGATAATATTAAACCGGGAATTATGGAGAAGTAGATAAAAAAAACTACCTTACCCAAACCAAAAAATAATATTCAGTTATATTTCCTGGGTATATTGAATCTCCGTGGCAATTTATGATTCAGAATGTTGTGAATAAACACAGTAATATTTTACTTAGAATGATTTATAGTATTCGGAATTCACTTTTTGTTTATTCTCTTTTGCATTTAAAGGACAGTTTCAAACAACATAACGATCTATGCTCCTTACATAGGTTATGATGCAAGGAGGACACACTTTTCTGTGTCCCCTGAATAGGCTATAAAGCAAGGCGATCCCCGTTCCATGTCAGCCTTAATAGGTTATAATGCACAAGATCCATTTCCCCAACTCCCTAAATAGGTTATAATGCACAAGATCCATTTCCCCGTCTCCCTGAATAGGTTATAATGTAGGAGATATATTTCCCTGTGTCCCTGAATAGGTTATAATGTAGGAGATATATTTCCCCTGTCTCCCTGAATAGGTTATAATGTAGGAGATATATTTCCCTGTGTCCCTGAATAGGTTATAATGCAGGATATCCATTACCCTATCTCATGAATAGGTTATAATGCACAAGATACATTTCTCGATCTCCCTGAATAGGTTATAATGCAGGAAAATCCATTCTCCCCACCTCCCCGAATAGGTTATATGCAGTAGATCAATTTTCCCCATCTCCTGAATAGGTTATAATGTAGGAGATATATTTCCCCGTCTCCTGAATAGGTTATAATGCAGGAAAATCCATTCTCCCATCTCCTGAATAGGTTATAATGCAGGAAAATCCATTCTCCCATCTCCTGAATAGGTTATAATGCAGGAAAATCCATTCTCCCATCTCCTGAATAGGTTATAATGTAGGATATATATTTCCCTGTGTCCCTGAATAGGTTATAATGTAGGAGATATATTTCCCCGTCTCCTGAATAGGTTATAATGTAGGAGATATATTTCCCTGTGTCCCTGAATAGGTTATAATGTTGGAGATATATTTCCCCGTCTCCCTGAACAGGTTATAATGTAGGAGATATATTTCCCCGTCTCCTGAATAGGTTATAATGTAGGAGATATATTTCCCTGTGTCCCTGAATAGGTTATAATGCAGGAAAATCCATTCTCCCATCTCCTGAATAGGTTATAATGTAGGATATATATTTCCCTGTGTCCCTGAATAGGTTATAATGTAGGAGATATATTTCCCTGTGTCCCTGAATAGGTTATAATGTAGGAGATATATTTCCCCGTCTCCCTGAACAGGTTATAATGTAGGAGATATATTTCCCCGTCTCCCTGAATAGGTTATAATGTAGGACAGGAGTAGGCAATCTATGGCACGTGTACCATGCACGGCATTCGAGGTGTCTTTGCATGGCACTCAAGGCTGCTAGAGCCAGACAGGCTCTGGCCTATCAGGAGTCCCAGTGAAACTTCAGATATCTGCTAATACGAAAAGATAGTGAAGGAAAATGCTCAATTTATGCATCGCAGCACATAGAGGAAGTGATCTCAGTTCACTTCATTCCAGCATTTGTGAATGGGAATCCGCACTGTAGTTTCAGATTTGGATTCAGATTTTTTGCGACCCCCCCTCCCCTGCTCGGGCGCCCTAAGGCAGCCGCCTGGGCCGCCTTATGGACGCGCCGGCCCTGCACAAACACCCCCTCTTCAACTCTTCTTCCCTCCCACGCAACGCTCTCTGCATGAAGCTGAGAGGAATTGATCAGCTGTCACTTCCTCCCAGCCGGCGATACTACCGGGGTTCGGGCACTCTCTTGAAAGTCTTTGACACCAGACCATGTCCTTGTGCAGCAATACCTATTGGGTCGCCCTAAATAAATGGGCCCCTCCAAATTGTTGCGGGTAGCAGGTCCATGGGGCAACTGCTTTGGGCCCCCAGGAGTAACTGGGCCCAGGAAAGCTGCCCCATTTCCAGAATATTGCATATGATTTGTGGTCGTCAGAGAGCCATAATTAAAATGCTGGAGACTCGTGGAGTTGGGATGTCTGAGTGTTCTGAAAAAAACCCCACAAGAAAATCATAGTTAGAGAAAAGGAACTTTTCCCAAGATGTAAATATTACATTTTTTCTTGTGTAACATTCAAGATAACTATCACATGAAAAGCCACTGTTTAAAATATGAAAAAAGCCCTGCAGATACATTAACTAATTTTAAGAAAGAAGTTACGCAGCAAATGCACAAGTAATTTATATCTAGTTAGAAAGAAAGTAGATAAAAAAGGTTTACGGCAGCAAATCAATACAGATTTTGTTGGAGTGATTCATAACAATAAAACTAGATTCAGCAATCTCCAAAATTGCTTAACTTTTTAAGTCCCAGAAAATTGGACAAATTATTGCTTTGTCCTTAGCCAAACCCTCTCTACAGCAAATGACACAATAACAATTCCGTATTATTATTAGTTTATTTTGGTGTTAGTTTTTTGGGAGTTTGAAAAATGACATCAAAACACCAAAAACTGCTCATGAATATAAAATGCTTTAAAAAAATAAATAAAAAAAAATCTATACTTTTTTATTGCAATGCAACATAAATAAATGGGATTATAATTCCATAATTCTGAAGTGTTTCTTTTATTGAAGGGGCGAATGCACTTTCCCAGTGGTGAGCTATGCTTAATTTTGCTGCTATCAGTATGTTGAGTATCAGCGTTGTATTAGGAAGAGCGTGAAGCTCGGGGAATAGATTAATAAGTAGTGTTCTGGTAGCCTAGGTATTGTGAGCCCACTAGCTTTGTCTACAATGTCAGCTATATCGTTCCAGAAGTGAGATAGCACCAAACATTTCCAGAACACATGCATAATTATACCTGGGGCCAGTTGGCATCTCCAGCAAATTGTATCAGCCTCCTTATATATTTCAGAGATCCATTGAGGAACCAAGTACAAGTGCATTAACAATTTGGTATGCGCTTCCCAAAGTGATAAGCCATTAGAGGAAGCTTTGGTATAGCCTATGGCAGAGAGCCATCGATGTAAGGGGAATGTTTTGTTCATATCTTTTTCCCAGCGAAGCATGTAGGGAAGTTTAAGGTCCTCTTGGGGTCTACATACATTTATGTAGCATTCTGCTAGTGATTTCAATTTGGTTTTACCAAGCACATATGATCTGCCCATGGTAGAAAGGTATGATAGATTTGAAAGTCGTATATGTTTTGTCATCAGAATGCTCTTTTTGTGGAGGTAGATAAATATATCTTTTCGGATCCAGGGAAAATTCTGCCAGTAATACGGGGAATTGTTTTATTCCTTTGTGGTCATCTAGAGCGGAAACTGTAAAAGTGCCTCGAGAAAGCTATAAACTCAAGGGTAACTCAGGGGATATAGCCATGAGGGCCTGAAGTGGGGCTATTGTTAGTAAAGAAGTTGGGTCAATCAACATTCTGCTCCAAGCCTTCCATGTTAATACCAGCACTTTAGTGCATAACAGGCTTTTGCTAGATTGCAAGGGTGTATTAGTCCACAATAATGCAGGGATGGATGTAGGGGAAATACATGCATTTTCCAGGGAAAGCCAGATGGGAGTTACTTGTTTTAAAAGGCTACTGGTGCCTTGTGCTAAAAGGGAAGCTCTATAATAATTACGTATGCAAGGGATGCCACAACAACTGCTTTGCGACTCATGTGGCTTTCTTTTCCAAATATGGGCATTGAGCATTTCCTGTAAACGATTAAGGAGGTGATTCGGTAGTGAAATAGGAATAGTTCTAAATAGATATAGAATATAGGGAATAGCCATCATTTTAATGGTGTTGATCCTACCCAGTCACGACACCTTCAGATCTCTCCAACCCTCCAATTGTGTGGATACCTTATGGATCATGGGTTCATGATTTTCTCAAATAAGATGTTGGGGGTGTTTAGGAAGAATAATCCCCAAGTATGTTAATGTCAAATGTATAGGTGGATTTCAATAGGTGCACTGTCCGCTTAGGGAGATTCATTAAAAGGGCTTGAGTTTTTGAGGATACTTTTTGTAAAAGGAGATGTGACCATACTCAATATAAAATGCTTTTAATCACTACTTTGCTGGTCATAACGCCATCCAGATCACAAAAATTGGTGGTAAGACTTTACGAGCCGTGCTTACCCCTACCTCATGTACGCTTTGCCTCTGTTAACATAATACTGTACATGAGGGAGATAGTGCCTTGCATCCCTGCCAAACACTGTTAACTATAACACATTGCTAAGATGTATAGCACACTAGATGTTTGCCCAAAAGAAGACATCTACTACCCGATCACCCCTGCTTTCTAGCAGAGCCACCCATGGACTATATAACAGTAGTCACATTCATCATGAATAGGGGTCTCCAGAAAGCCTATTCAAAATATACAACTGATACCACATGGAGTCTGGAGTCTGGATTCTTACCCCCTCCCCTTTCCACTCCAAATCAGGGCCAGGCCAAAAGCCCACAGAAGAAGCCCTGGTTATGGAAAAAAACCCTACAGTTGGCCCTCTTGATAGAAGCCTGGAGCCCCACATGACTCCACCATATCCTGTACTAATATTGCTGCAAATTATACTTGTACACGCAACTAAGGCAAAGCACTGTTAAATTCATGATGTATGCTATAGTTTCTGTACTTTTGCTTTCCGAAATAAAAATATTTTGAAAAAAAAAAATTGGTGGTAAGCATGGTTTTGCTGATTGGTCTCCATTGTACTTTGCTCCACAGTATTACAGAAAAAAAAATGCATAAATCAACAATTCTCGGATGTTTGCCCTTTTCTATTAATCCACAGTGGAGACCAATAATTGCATCAAAAAACAGATCTTCTCTAAAGTCTGGGGAAAATGTTTCCATTTGCAACTGGGCAGATATAAAATTTTTGATTCCATACAATCCAGTTTCCATCCAAGTCGATGTACAACAAACAAACTCTCTTGGGAGAGTTTTTAACGTTGCTGTGATTTAGGAAACGTATTCCATCCACAAAGCGATAATCAAACAGGAAGTCTAGTTTTCAGACCAATATCTTGTTCGAGATCTCACTTATCTCAAATTATTTTAAAACACTTCATCACATCTCCTTTTCTTTTTATTTTGAATTTTATTCAAAAGTTTGTTTGTTTTCTTAATTTAACTGAATTTCTTGGACAAACTTACTTTCTCACTAATAATTTTAACATTTGGGAAGGTGCCGTGGAAAGCAATCCAAATATTCTAATGATTCAAAACACAACCCTTCCAAAATGATCAATGAAGTGATAAGGGCATGGTTTAATTTGTTTAAATAAGCATCAGAAGAGATTTACATTATTTTAGAAAAAAACGTTTCAAATGATTTCTCTAGAGAAGTCATCTTTAACGTCAGTGGGAAATTTTATAGGTACGTAACATGAAAGGTGTTTTCGAACAGATTGAAATAATTTCTGATTCAAACAAATGAAATCGCGGCCAAAGTTCGGCTGTGTACACTGAATGTTAAAACATTCAAACCCTCTGGGAAACTTAAAGAAAATTGATTTCTGACAATTAGAAAAAATAGTAAACTGCATTTTCGTTTTTTCTCTTTCTATGTTAGTGATGGGGATATGGAGGGCTCTGAAAGGGCCAGCTTGATGCACTTGTAACTCTTATTTATATAGCCACTCAAGACTACAATTCCCTATAATTCTGAGTTTTCAGACTATGGCCTTGATTTTAATATTTTTGGATAAGCATTTCAAATTATGTTAGAAAAACATGTCAAATTATTTACCTATGGTCAACATGAAAGTCTATGGGAATTTTTGTAGGTAAATCAAAGAAATGTATTTCTAACCAATTCTGATCTTTGAAAAAGTTATCCAAAAATATTAATAAAGGCCCATGCCGCTATTCTTTACACTCACATTATTCTCGTAAAACTTGACATACTGTATAACACACCATTTAACTGTCCCATCCCCAGTGCTGTGAAGTGAGGGCCTGTTCAGTGGGCCAAAGGATCCCAATTTCTGATTCTATAAATGGGACTTATAATTGAGCACAATTAAACAAACCCTGAAAAAAAAAAGACTAAAAAAGAGCACCCTGGAATATTAAACTATTCTGATGAAACAAAGAGAAACTGAATTTCACAAAATTGCACTTATAAAAAAGCTTTTAATTTTAAAAAAAACAGTACATACAATTTGTACATACAATCTGTTCGAAATTAACCAGGCTCATAATTTTCTCATTAACATTTAGTGATTATTAAATCAATGCTACATTTATACACGTTGACTTGGCAAGGTTCATCACATGTGGATGCCTTCTCCATGTCTATTATAAAAACTAATTTTCGTATATGTCACTCTATACTACCTCCGAGAGGAAATAGCTAGATTTATGTTGCTCTAAATGCACGTACGTTTTTCCCTGCAGTAGTTCTGTCGCCCTTAATTGATGTTTAGCAGTACATTTTTCAGTTGAGTTTTGTAGAAAATTAATTTTGAAATAACGTACAACCTTTAGGGCATCAACAAAGTCTACCACAGGCCCTGTTCCAAACCCCGCTCTTAAAAAACACAGGTAATTATAATACATTTAGGATGAATAGTTAATCATTTTGCACCAAAGCAGACCAGTTAAGCGAGCGATACGAATCGCACTTTGTTTTGAAAAAGCTTCAATTGATGGGGAAAAAAGCATTAAAATAATTAATGCAACAATTGAATCTCTACAATCTCGGCAACTGTAAATCCCAATTACTAAATGGATCACATGTTTTTTTTTCTCCAGAAAGATTGAGAAAACAATTTCTAAATCTCTTCTGCTAGCCTATATGAGGTTATCACGGACATTGAGCATATCAAAATTCATTGCAGTTCGACTTGCTAATGTTTCTTTTACAAATTAAAATTGTGTAATCAAGTCTCAGGGTACATTCTGGTTTTTATATCTATTACTTGGAAACTCTAAGCCCACCTGAAAAACTTACAATGAATTTAGTAAAGGAATAAAAGCTGTGCATAGAATTTTCCTTGATCTCTTGGAGACGACACAAGACTTATTGGATTTATTCACTAAATGGTTAAAAGGACATTCCGAGTCTGAAGTTGCTCATCCATTTTCAAGTTTTATTTTAAGGTTTGCAGGAGAAAATACAAAGCAATATGAAAAATACAAAATGTATAACAATAAGTAAATCTGAGGCAGCTAGACCTTGGATTGGAACATCTATAAAATGTAGGCGTTGATCTAGTATTCATGGATAAACTTTTAAATTATGTAATATTTTTGGATGTTTTTCAAAAAAATTTATATTTTTGGACACACTTTTCAGATTGTTTCAAAATATAAAAAAAATACATAAAAAAACCACTAGATCAAAACATATCAAAGTATTAAAATATTTTTTCAAATATTCAATCATTTTAAAAGTTTCTCCAAAAATATGAACTAATTTGAAAGGTTTATCCAAAACTATTAAATCGAGGCCATGATTAGAAAATTAGAAATTCCAGTGGTTAACTCTGTGAAGTCCTATTAGTACAAGGGGCAAAATACTCTCAGATGTAACAAGGAGGAGTTTAAGGAGGATGTATAAAGGAGGGGGGAACATAGCTAGAGAGTGTGGAGAGGAGCATTAAGTATCAGATTGGGGGCTTGCCAACGTTCCACCAGGGACCTCATCATCTGGCAACAGTTTACCTTCTAGGTTCCTGAGTGTGGACAAATGTTTATAGGTGGCAAATGAAGTTCCTTGGAAATGCCAGAAAGCTCTGATTCATTCAAAATGTTAATTTACATGCTAAAAACATGTGTAGACAAAATACCTGTCAGGGTGGCGGTCCGGTGCCCGGGACCCAGACACTGTCCGGGCGGCGGTGCGTGGACTGGGACCCCTGAGTGCCTGATGTTCAGAGTAGGAGTCACAGTGTGGAGGTGGATTAGCAGGGTCTGGTGCAGGGCAACCGCACGCCCCCTGGTGTTGAGCACCAGCGTTTGTGCAGCCACAACCAGAACCCTGAATCAGCTTATGCGGATCCCAGGAACTAGGAGCAGGTAATTAAGCAGACCTCCCAGGAGCTGAATAGGGAGGCTCTGCAGCAGGGATGTATCCAGTACTGAAACGAAGCAAGGCACCATGCATGAAAACAAGACAGAACTAGGAGAACAGGGCAAGACTGGAGATAGGCACCATACATGAAAACAAGAGAAAACTAGGAGAACCCAGAACCAGAGCAGGACAGAAAGCAACCTAGAACATGTACACAAGACATGAGGAAAACAAGAACATTACATGGGCATGACTGAACAGGACTGAACAGGAGATACAAGGTAAAACAAGAGGAGACATAGCTAAGCACTATATATGAAAAGTATGGGGATTTAGTTACATTATATGATCATACATTGCATAAGCCTGCCAACAACGCCAATGTACCCCATATCTGGCAGGTCCTACACTGCCTAATGCATGCTAAAACAACCATACTAAACCACAATAGCACTTACCTGCAAGAAAGGGCAGAGACTTGAAACACTGCTGCAGGTCCAGGCTGAAACAAAGGGAAAGTGGAAAACAAACAGGTGTGGCAACATAAAACAAACATTTAAGTGAATCCAAGAGACTGGGAAATCCAGGGACAGAATATAAGAATGAACTCAGAAACCCAGCAATAAAGAAAACCAGACATAGACCAGAAAACCAGAAAAACCAAGCAAGGACAGCAAAAGGAGTACTGGATACCAGAAGCCATTGCCAGAATGATCCGCAGCGAGGAACAGGATGTGACAATACCACAACACAGGGATTCCAGTTTTGTTGTGAAAACTGCAAATCCTGGTGTGCACAGTCCAGTTCTATGTTTTTAGAAATCTTTCCCGAGAATATGTAATGTTTTCATATGGTGCCCGTAATGTTCATGACTTGTGAGCTCAGATCCACCTTAGTCAACTTGTGGTGGAGATCAATGCTATTTCAGCCTTGATTATGGGTTGAGTAGCCCAATGACTCATAAGAAGTAGCTGGCAATGCAGGTGCATCAGAGGTAGTCAGCCGCAATCTTTGAAGTCAGGGCGCATAATAAATAATCATTCAGGAGGATTACTTCTGAAAATTGGGAATCCCAAGGAGCTCAACTTTCATGCGTCCGTGCCGCTTGTTGAGAGGGCCATGCCACTATTAATATTATTATTGCGATTTATACAGCGCCAACAGATTCCGTAGCGCTTTACAATATTATTAGAGGGGGGATTTGACTATAAGTAAAACAATTACAAGAAACTCACAGTAACGAAGGGTTGAAGAGTGCTCTGCTCAAAACGAGCTTACAGTCTATAGGATATCTTTCTAATGCACTATACAGGTCACCCATTCTGCATAAATGACCTACCCAAAATAATAAAAGATGAAAAATACTTACATTTATATGTCTGCATTTGATAAGATATCCCACCACACTTAAGATTGTTGTCCTTGAGTCTTGCGTTCGCTAGGAAGTTTCATGACTAATCAGAATCATCTCGGTCTATACAGTATTAACTAGTAGACATAATGAACCCACACTGCAAGGGTTAAAGTGGCAACCTATACGTGGCAGTATTTAGCCAGAGATTACCAGTACAGTTTTAACTCCCAGGAGTAATTGCCAGGCACTTAAAAAAGGAACCTCAGCCACAACAACTCTTCTGCACCAAAAAGGTAAGAAACAGGAGGATGGCTGTGTGTCAGCATGTATGTGTGTGTATGTATGTGTGTGTATGTATGTGTGTTTATCTATGTGTGTGTCTTTATGTACTTATGTGTGTTTGTGTGTGTCTGTATGTATGTGTGTCTTCATGTAAGTATGTGTGTGTCTATGTATGTGTGTGTATGTCAGTATGTATGTGTGTGTGTCTGTATGTATGTCACTAACCATGTGTGTCTGTATGTATGTCAGTATGTGTGTGCATGTGTGTGTCTGTCTGTATGTATGTCAGTATGTATGTGTGTGTGTGTATATGTATGTATGGTTTTATGTTTGTGAGGTTGTCTGTTTTTGTATGTATTTCACTATGTGTGTATCAGTATGTATAGTATGTCAGTATGTGTGTGTGTCAGTATCTATGTCAGTATGTGTGTGTATGTATGAATGTCTGTGTTTTAATATGTGAGTGTGTCAGGAATGTCTGTGTGTCTCTGTGTATCACTGTGTGTGTATCTTTGTGTGTGGGTATCTGTGAGTCCTTTTGTGTCAGTGTGTGTATGTGTGTGCCAGCGTGTGTGTTTGTGTCTGTGTGTGTATTCTGTGTCAATGTGTATGAGTCTCTGTATCTGTGTGTTTGTCAGTGTGGGTAAATGTGTGTGTATATCTGTGTGTAACTATGTCATTGTGTGTGTGTGTCTGTGTGTCTGCATGTGTATTAGTGTGTCAGTCTGAGTATCTGTGTGTCAGTATGTGTATCTGTTTGTCTGTGTATTTGCATGTGTGCCTGTGTATCTTTGTGTCTCTGTGTGTGTGTGTATGTGTGTGTGTGTAAGCAGGGCCGTCTTTAACGCGGGGCAAACGGGGCAGCTGCCCCGGGCCCAATTACTCCTGGGGGCCAAAGGCAGCTGTCCCGTGGGCCCCGCTGCCCTAAAAAAAAAAAAAATGTTTCCCGGCCGCTTTAGGCGGGCCCCGGACTGTAAGGAGTCCCACCGGGTGGCCCATGCACTTAGGGCCACCCAGTGGGTTTGTACCAGCAGGGGTCCAGTCGAGCGCTGTGGCCCGGTCGGGCGCTGTGGCCCTTTAACAGCGCGACCGGGCCTCTTGCTTTTCGGCAGCGCTGGGAGGAAGTGAGTGCTGAGCGTCACTTCCTCCCATAAAGAGCTGCTGCGCAGGAGAAGAAGGATCTGCACGGGAGGGAGGAGGAGGCAGTGAGGATGGGGGCTCCTCACTCACATCATCCTCAGACAGCACACTGGATCCCAGGGATGCCACCCTCCAGCAAAAGGTAGGAAACTGGAGGGTGGGCTTAAAATGTAAATTTTACATGTATGTCAGTTTGTCTGTCCATGTATCTGTGTGTGTCAGTATGTCTGATAGTGTATGTGTCTGTGTATGTCAGTATGTCTGTGTGTGTCAGTATGTCTGTGTGTGTCTGTGTATGTCAGTATGTCTGATAGTGTATGTGTGTATGTCAGTATGTCTGTCAGTGTATGTGCCTGTGTGTCAGTATGTCTTCCAGTGTATGTGTGTGTGTGTGTGTGTCAGGCACATACACTGATATACATACTGATACAGGCACACTAATAGACATACTGACACACACAGGCACATACAATGACAAACATACTGACACACACACATAGGCACATATACTGATAGACATACTGACACACACACACACACGCACATATACAGACATACTGACACACACACACACACAAACACACATACACAGGCACTTATACTGATAGATATCCTGACACACACACACAGGCACATATACAGACATACTGACACACACACAGCCACATACGCTGATAGAGATACTGTGTGTGTGTGTTAGTATGTCTGTATATGTGCCTGTTTGTGTGTGTGTCAATATGTCTATCAGTGTTTGTGCCTGTGTGTGTGTCAGTATGTTTGTCATCGTATGTGCCTGTGAGACCGTTTGTGTCAGTGTGTGTGTCAGTATGTCTATCATTGTATGTATTTATGTGTGTCAGTATGTCTCAGTTTATCTGTCTGTGTATCTTTATGTGTCTGTGTGTTTATCTGTGTGCGTATCTGTATGTAGTCAGTGTGTGTATCTGCTTGTGTGTTAGCATGTCTACCTGTGTCTGAGCACAAACAATAAATACAAATACACCCTTCCATTCAAACTTCAACATTACATACAAACACACTCCTGCATTGAAAGTCAACACTTCATACAAACACACCTCGGTGTTAAACACCAAAATTATATATAAACAAACCCCTACATTCAAAAACCAGCACTACACTTAAATGTACACTTGCATTCAAACTCTAACACCACATACAAACACATTCACACAAACATACTCCATACAAAAACATGCTTACATTCAAACACATAAACACAGTGCTAAATACAACCCTGCAAGCATGGGAAATTGGTAGAGCCCCAGTTGTCAATGCATTGTTGGAGTTGCATGACAGATAAGGTTCTACCTTCTTTCCAACCTTGCAATTGGGGTCCAAATGAAATTCTTGCACCAGGGCTCTTTTTACTTTAGTTCGCCCGCTGCGTTGGGGTGGAGGCGTGATTGCATGCTAGGGAGTGGATCCAGGGGGCCCAAGAAAATGCTTGCCCAGGGCCCAATCAATATTAAAGACGGCCCTGTGTGTAAGTGTATTCACTACACACAATGCACGCTTACATTCAAACACAACATTTACACACATACTCCATACAAAAACATGCTTACATTCAAACACAAATTGTGTGTTTGTGTGTGTAAACACAATATCTATATATATATACACACACACACACACACTCAATATACACACACTGCATCCACTGCACATGCACTAACACACCATGTTCGCTTTACACACAATGCTTTCAGTACACAAACACACCCTGTATCCAATTTACACACGCTGCAGACTTGGAGGCGGGCTCTGTTGGTGGGCTTGGAGGTGGGCCATGTGGCTGGGCTTGGAGGCGGGCCCGGGGGCCCAGACCTTGAGCTTTGTTAGGGGCCCCATAATTTCTGGGCTAGGGTAATCCTAACATCATAGCAACTACAGTGGGCTCTATTGGGTATAATGCTTCAAGTAACCTTTTAATTTTAGAGAAATGCAGAATATGGAAACTGTGACAGTTCCTACCTCTGCTCCACCTACCTAAATTACTACACCAATTATTTAAATAGTAATTAACTCTCTTTTTTAATGGGACACTTCCTGTTTACAGCAGGACACTAGGACATTTATTTTTTTATTTTATTTTTTTGTATTCTGTGCAGTACATTTCTTATGTACAATATAAACATTTTCAATAAAATATTTTTAAAATTCACAATTCAGGATTTTATGAATAATTATGAATTGCAGTTGTGAGCCCACATTTCCCCAATATAGCCATAAAGTATGAATTTATATATTTTACGCATCCTTCAATGCAACTCAATTTAAGAGATGCAGAACAAAGCAATTATATTCTTGAGTTGTCTTTCTTCACAAATTTTATGATAAAAATGATTACAAAGTTTATAATTAAGAGAGTTAATGCTTTTATTATATTGTCAATGTATCTGGAGAAATGTAATTATCTAGCTAACCAGAGAAGTTCATTAGTTAGAAAAAAAAAATGGCTACATCTCACATAATGAAACATCAAAATAAAAAACTACCATAATGTGCAAAAAATATTGAATTAAATGCACACAGTAAAAAATGTTATCAAAAAACATTGATCTGTCTGTCTGTCTGCCTGTCTATCTATCTGTCTCTCTCTTTCTATCTATCTACGCACTCTGATCAGCCACAACATTAAAACCACTGACAGTTGAGGTGAACAACATTGATTATATTGTTACAAAGGCATCTGTAAGGTATATTAGGCAGCAAATGAACAGTCAGTTCTTAAATTTCATGTGTTGGGAGCAACAGGGCCATCTTTAATATTGATTGTTCCCTTGGCAACTATTTGCTTGGGCCCCCTGGACCCTGCCCTTCCCTCCTCCCCATCCCTGCCATGTAATCACCCCATTCATGCCAACACAGTGATGGAACTAAAGTAGAAAGGGCCCTGGTGAGAGAAGGGGGGCCAAACGGTAGATAGCTATCTGTTGTGCTACTCCAACAATGCTTTGACAGCTGGGGCTACCATTTTCCCATGCTTGCTCTGAGCAGTTTTTGTGTGTTTCAATGTGAGCATGTATTTGTATGGAGTATGCTTGTGTGAATGTAGGGGTGTGTTTGTATGTAATATTGGCGTTTGAATGCAAACATGCAGGTGTGTTTGTATGTAGTGTTAACATTTCAATGCAGGAGTGTTTTTATATGTAGTGTTGAAGTTTAAATGAAGGGGTGTATTTGTGCGTAGTATTGACATTTAAATGTTGATATTTATGCACATATAGAAATACACACTGTCACACATACACACATACACACTGTGATACACACACATACACGGAAACATATGCAGATACACAGGGATACACACTGACACACATGCAGATATACAGACACATCTACACACACTGACCACACACTGACACACATGCAGTTACAGACACACAGACAGATGCAGACACACCAAAACACATACAGACAAATAGATACACAACCTGACACATGTGCAGATACACAGACACATATATACAAACACTGTCACACATGCAGATACACACACAGATATACATACTGACAACATACAGATACACAGATACACACAATGACAACATACAGATACACACACATACAGATACACAGAAACACATACTGTCAGCCATACTGACACACACACAAACTGACACACAGACATTTACACTGACAGATAGAGAGCATGACATATGCAAAATGTAAATGTTTAAATCCACCCTTCAGTTTCCTACCTTTTGCTGGAGAATGCTTCCCTGGGGTCAAGTGTGGTGCCTGAGGCTGTTGGGAGTTAGGCTCTTGCTCTCCAGCCCCCCTTCTCACTACTCTTCCCTCCTGCCTGGCTCGGTGTTCTCTGTGGGAGCAAGTGACTTGTGGCTATCACTTTCTCCCATTCTGCCGAAAAGCAACGGGCCCGCTCACTCAACCAGGCCTCTGCTGACAAATGCCCACCTTTATGTGGGCATTTGTCAGCAGGTGGGCCTTAGGTGGGCCTCCTTAGCATGCAGGCACCCAGCTGCACCAGCGAGTCCATCAGGAATAAAAAGAAATCAGGGGCCACGGGTGCCACGGGGCAGCTGCTTTGGGTTTTTCCAGGAGTAATTGGGCCCATGTTAAAGAAGGCCCTGAGTTGTTACTGAAATGTTAGTACCTACCAAAAGTGCACGGAAGGACAACTGGTGAACCGGTTGCAGAGTCAGGGCTTCCAATGCTCATTAATGCACGTGGGGAACAAAGGCTAGTCCTTCTGGTCCGATCACACAGAAGTACTGTACCTCAAATTAATTAAAACGTAATGCTAGCCAATATAGAAACATGTCAGACCACGCAATGCATCTCAGTTTGCTGCGTATGGAGCTGTGTAGCTGCAGACTTGTCAGACTGGCCATCATGACCCCTGTCCACCGCCGAAAGCACATTCAATGCAAATGTGAATGTAAGAACTGGACCATGGAGCAATGGAAGAAAGTTGCCTGGTCTGTGTCTGCATTGTTTACATATGAAATAGGTTGCAGCAGGATGCCCTATGGGAAAAAGACAGGCTAGTGGAGGCAGTGGGGGACCTACATGGTATTAGGCAAGTGGTTTTATTGTCATGGCTGTCAGTGTAAATGTCTTTATAGATTAAATGGACACTGTGTCTACAAACCATTCTTATCAAGTTTGATAGGCCATGTTAATGAACAATCAACTCAATAATCAAGATGGAATGTTTGGAAAAACAGTTATATGTTACATGGATTTAATCAAAGCTATTCTCTTGGTGATCATTCTGGCTTATTGATGAGTTGGCATGACCTTTTTGTGCCCTGACAAATGACCTGTCTGTGCTAAAAAAGGTTGGCATTGGCAAAAATGATTTGCCCATTTAGCCAGGTGGTGGGATGGTCTGTTCAAGTTTGACAGATTAAATTGTTCTGTGCTTTCAAAATTGTCTGATTGATATTCTGCCTTTTATTGGTATTTTAGAGAACAAACCAAACTGTGAAATTAAATGTAATTATGTATTACTTTAATCATCAGAAATGCCAAGTTTTAAGTTGAAAAATGTTTATACTTAAATACAAGGATGATCATCACCATTTGTTATGCAACAGTGTTGCCAGTGATTCAGCCCTAAGTCATTGCTACTAATAGGACGTGCATTACTTCTACCATATCTAGGATATCACAATGTCATCAAATACTGTGAGATATCAAAATAATAATCAGCTTGTCTGATCAGTTCCATCTACATTCATTATATTCTTACATTTAAATTAAAAGTCATCTAAATTTTATAAATAAATAAATACATATATATATATATATATCCAAACCTGGTTTGAAACATGAATATAAAAATTGATCTTACAATATTACAAAGGTTACAATTAAACCCCAAATGTTTTCAAAACTAGAAATATTTTGGCCACTGGAAGGTAATCTATTGTTAGACTGCATTTGGTTAAAAAAGGCTCAATATTTCTTATGGATACTTAATAGTATGTCCTATGGCACAAGAAGTTAGTTTTATTATTCGTCTTAACTTGTATTATTACCTGTGATGAAGCTGCTTTGTCCGCACATTGATTGTTTGCCCCATGGCTTCTAAATGGGCACAGCCGTACCTCACTGAGAAGAACTGTGTTATGTTATGATATGTTATTGTATGTCTGTACTGCTGAAGGTCAAACATTGCTTTATCTCATGCATTACAATTTACTAACACAATCTTTTCATCAATACTCCAAGTTTGTGAGGTTAAAAGAACACTCCAAACACCATAACCACTATATAGTGCTGTGGTGGCTATGGTACCAGGTGTATCCCGGTGCACCTCAATGCAAGTAGTGGAGCTCTCAGCTATTAAGTTGGTGCTACATGGCAATGTTTAGCTCAGGAGAGCTAAGAAAAGCTCCTTGCAGGAGCTTGTGGACGTCAGTGAAGAACGTGACCAGTGCATAGTGGACCCCTGAAAATCAGGTAAATTGTTAGCAAATGGTTTGATAATATAAATTTGGGGGGTGACAATGCACTGTTGCCACCATAACTTCTACATTGTGCTTTAGTGTATTGGTGTGCACATTAAACTACAAACAAAATACATCAATCTTGGAATGAAGTGACCTGCCTGTTTACACTTATTATTACATTTTTTCTTCAAGCATCATAACCACAACAGATTGCCAGTAGTTTCAATGCCAGGAATACTCTGGTCTGGTTTTCCAGTAATGGGGCAAACGATGGATGTTACATAGTAAAAAACCTTGAAATGGCAATTCGATTTCTCCATGGATCCACAACATGTTGACATACATATCTATTATGTCCTTGAATATTCTGCTTATACAAAAAAGCATCCAACCCTTTTAATTTTATAATCATCTATAGAATCTGATAAGAGGAACCTCTTTACGTTCTTTAATCTTCATACTGTAATGAGCCCTTTCCTTTGCTGTATGTGAAAACGCCTTTCTTCCAGTCAATGAAAATGACACAGAATTCCCATTAGTCAGCCCGGAACTCTAGTTCCAGGCCGGCTGATGACACCCCTATGTCGCTGCCAAAGGTGGAGTTAAAACTCTGGCAGCAAAGCGGCAAAGCTTATCAAAAAAAGCAACCACTTTAAATCCCTGAAGTGGCCATGGTGCTTGAAGTGGACCTTAAATTTGTTGTGTTATTTTGTGTTACAGTGCTTATTTGTACTTTGTTTTAATTAATTAATTAATTAATTAATTAGAAATTATTAGTAACATCTAGTTGAAGTTGCTTGTCTGTGCCTACAGGCTGTGGTGTTTATGGTGTTTGCTATTGCTCAAACATGAAGTTTTTGTGGCTTTGGTTAATTGTTCAACCTCGTTATCACTGACTAAACAGGTCTATTTAGGTAGTGATTTCACTGGCAGGGTTATTCACTAAAGTGTCAATTGCACTGGTGTATTTTGGTTTTGTGCTGCCCTAGGTATGACTAAGCTTGGACACCCCCCTAATCTAAATCTACCCCTTTCCTGTCAAGGCCACACCTCTTCCTGTTTAAGACTAACGCACACTTTGACTGACAGACACATGCCCTCACTGATACATACACTGGCACACGCTCAAAGAACACATATCCTCACTGATTTGACACACTCTGACACGCACACACACTCATGCAGACACACTGACACACCCACATTCACTGTCAGACACACACACACACACATTCACTGACACACACACTTACTGACAGACACACATTCACTGACACTCACACACACATTCCCTGACAGACACACATGAAGTCACTGACAGACATTCACTGACAGACAGACACACACACACACACTCACTGACAGACAGACAGACACACAGTCACTGACAGACAGACACACACACACACACATTCACTGACAGACACACACAGTCACTGACCGACACACACACTCACTGATAAGACACACATACTGACAGACACACACACTCACTGACTGACAGACACACACAGTCACTGACAGACACACACACATACACACAGTCACTGACAGAAACCTTTTGACAAACACACACTCTGACAAACACACACATGCATTCACTGACAGATACACACAGTCACTGACATACACTCAAACACGTATTGACAGACATTCACTGACACACACACACACACACATATTCACTGACCGACACATTCATAGTCACTGACAGACAGACCCACACACACAGAGTCACTGACAGACATTTACTGACAGACAGACACACATAGTCACTGACAGACAGACACACAGACACAGACACACAGACACACACACTTACTGACAGACACACACATTCATTGACAGACACACACATAATCAGTGACAGACACATACAGTCACTAATAGACACACACACAAACTGACAGACATATACACACACACACACTCACTGACAGACACACACAGTCACTAATAGACACACACTCACTGACTGACTGACTGACACACACACACACATAGTCACTGACAGACAGACACACAGACACAGACACACAGACACACACACTTACTGACAGACACACACATTCATTGACAGACACACACATAATCAGTGACAGACACATACAGTCACTAATAGACACACACACAAACTGACAGACATACACACACACACACACACACACACACTCACTGACAGACACACACAGTCACTAATAGACACACACTCACTGACTGACTGACTGACACACACACACACAGTCACTGACAGACACACACATACAGTCACTGACAGAAACCCACTGACAAATACATACTCTGATAGTGATACTGACACTCACACACATTTTTCTATTACACTCTATTTTTTTTTTATTCCTCTTCTTAATTTTTAGCTTCCCTATCTGTGGATTATTCCCTGGGGTCCAGGTTGTGGTGATCTTCTTGATCTGCTCATGGCACGCAGTTTAGTGATGCCGGGGACGGATTGACATCATATCCCGGCATCACCACAAGGTGCGCGAGGGAGCAGAACAGGAAGACCACAGGCATCAGAGCTCCCTCTCTCACCCTAAGGTGGCCAGTCCAACAGCTCTTGTACCACCATGAAATGAGGCAAACATTCTTCCCCCCCACCACCCTCAGGAAAATGCCACCCTAGACAACTGCCTTGTTTTTCTCTTACTAAATACCGTGCTGGGGAGTTGCCAGGAATACAAAGGGAATTTCAAATTAAGCTATGTTAGCCTTTAATTTGAAATGTACATTTAAATCAGTTTGAATTCCCAGTAGTTCTCACTATAGTGAATAACCCTGTAAGTATCCAATTGTTCTATTAATGTGTCATTCGCTATTCTTTGAAAGAAAGGATTGTGATAACTCAAACATGGCTGCACTATGATGTAGGGTGCAGGGACATATTACACTGGACTGATAAGGAATAATGTGTTTTCAGATGGTTGTATTGTAATTGACATTGATAAATATTAAATGACGGACTGTAACATTGAAAAATACTAATATATAGAGCGCATACACACATTCTCTCTCTCTCTCTCTCTCTCTCTCTCTCTCTCTCTCTCTCTCTCTCTCTCTCTCTCTCTCTCTCTCTCTCTCTCTCTCTCTATATATATATTTCAATATATTATAAAGGTTTATCATTTTAATTTTGTTTAATTTATAAAGAACATCATTGACACCAATGGCTTAATGTTTATATTCTCTGCCTAGTCTTGGTATAGAGAGATAATTTGTCTGTATAATGTGTATCTAAGTTTAAGTTTTATAAGTTTTTTTAAAGAACATCTTTGACATCTATGGTTAATATCATCTGTCCAGTCCAGCTATAGAGAAATCATTTGTATAGATTGTATAAAGGTGTATGTAAGTTTAGGTTGTATAAGTTTATAAAGAACATTATTGACAAGAATAGGTTAATATTCATATAACAGCTATAGAGAAATCATCTGCAGTGTATACATTGATGCTGGATACGTGGTTTAGCCCCTACCTACATGGAATGCTATAAGGACTCACAGAGACATCACTACCCCTTCTTCACACTAAAGGTATTAAATTCTAATTAAACACCTGGGGGGAGGGGGATCAGCTGTTACAATGTATCAGTGAACCCCCAGCTTTGTGTCAGTGTGTAGGGCAGGTAGTGAGCTGGGAGCTGTGTTATGTCTGCCCCTTCCCATCCCCAGCACCAAACATCACAGGGTTCAATAATTAATGCAGAAATAGACTCTTTGGGGATGGTGGTGACGCAGGTTCCTGGAAGGAGATAGGGGTAACTCTTGCCTGTTTAAAATGCAGGC
Organism: Pelobates cultripes; assembly: GCA_933207985.1. Taxonomy (NCBI): domain Eukaryota; kingdom Metazoa; phylum Chordata; class Amphibia; order Anura; family Pelobatidae; genus Pelobates; species Pelobates cultripes. The sequence continues at coordinate 350,222,248 of OW240913.1, forward strand.
GAAAAGCCCAGCCTCCCACGCCTGGCAGCTTCTCTTTAAATAGAGGCAGGAGCCCCAGCAGCTGCTATTGAGATCGCTGGATCTAGCTGTAGAGAGAGCTGGGAGAGGACTGGAAACAAGCAGAGACAGCTCGCCTGGAGAGACAGCCCCAATACCGGTCACTAAAGGCAGGGGAGGGGGACCAAGTGTGAAGGAGCATGCTACCTACCGCCCTGCTGGTCAGCCTCTTGCTGGGCATCCTGGAAGGTAGGTGATGGTGGAGAGGATTTGGAAGGGGGTTTCACAAACCTGGGAGAGAAGCTGCTGCCCAGCCAATACTGCTGTGAACATAGAGACAGGAGGAGACTTTCAGCACCCTGGACAGCAGCTACCGAGCAAATCAATGCTGTGTAAAAAGCAAGAGCTGGGGTTACAGGACCCTGGGGAGCAGCAACTAACCTGCTCAATACATTGTAACATACAGCATTACAGAGGGTTACAGGACCCTGGGGAGCAGCAACTAACCTGCTCAATACATTGTAACATACAGCATTGCAGGGGGTTACAGGACCCTGGGGAGCAGCAACTAACCTGCTCAATACATTGTAACATACAGCATTAGAGGGGGTTACAGGACCCCGGGGAGCAGCTACTGACCTGCTCAATAAATTGTAACATACAGCATTACAGGGGGTTACAGGTCCCTGGGGAGCAGCAACTGACCTCTTCAATATATTGTAACATACAGCATTACAGGGGGTTACAGGTCCCTGGGGAGCAGCAACTGACCTGCTCAATACATTGTAATATACAGCATTAAAGGGGGTTACAGGACCCTGGGGAGCAGCAGCTAACCTGCTCAATACATTGTAACATACAGCATTACAGGGGGTTACAGGACCCTGGGGAGCAGCAACTGACCTGCTCAATACATTGTAACATACAGCATTACAGGGGATTACAGGACCCTGGGGAGCAGCTACCACCTCTTCAATATATTGTAACATACAGCATAACAGTGGGTTACAGGACCCTGGAGAGCAGCAACTGACCTCTTCAATACATTGTAACATATAGTATTAGAAGGGGTTACAGGACCCTGGGGAGCAGCTACTGACCTGCTCAATACATTGTAACATACAGCATTACAGGCGGTTATAGGACCATGGGGAGCAGCAACTGACCTCTTCAATACATTGTAACATACAGCATTACAGGGGGTTATAGGACCCCGGGGAGCAGCTACTGACCTGCTCAATACATTGTAACATACAGCATTACAGGGGATTACAGGACCCTGGGGAGCAGCAACTAACCTGCTCAATACATTGTAACATACAGCTTTACAGGGGGTTATAGGACCCTGGGGAGCAGCTACTGACCTGTTCAATACATTGTAACATACAGCATTACAGGGGGTTACAGGACCCTGGGGAGCAGCTACTGACCTCTTCAATACATTGTAACATACAGCATTACAATGGGTTACTGGTCCCCGGGGAGCAGACACTGACCTATTCAACACAGTGATAAATACAGCATTACAGGGGGTTACAGTATTACAGGGGGTTACAAGACAAGTAGCTACTGACCTGTTTAATACAGTGAAAAATACTACATTAGAGGAGGTTACAGGAACTTGAGGATCAGATACTGACCTGTTCAATACATTTATAGAAGCAAGCATTACAGTGGGCTTCATGACCCTAGGAAGCAGCTACTGGCCAATGCATTGTAGAATTTAGCACTAGAAGGGGTTAACAGAGCACGGAGAGCAGCTACTGACCTATTCAATGCATTGTAGAATACAGCACTAGAGGGGGTTACCAGACCATGGAGTGCAGCTACTGACCTATTCAATGCATTGTAGAATCCAGCACTAGAGGGGGTTAACAGACCATGGAGACAAGCTACTGACCTATTCAATGCATTGTAGAATCCAGCACTAGAGGGGCTTAACATACCATGGAGAGAAGGTACTGACCTATTCAATGCATTGTAGAATCCAGCATTACAGTGGGTTAACAGACCATGGAGAGCAGCTACTGACCTATTCAATGCATTGTAGAATCCAGCACTAGAGGGGGTTAACAAACTATGGAGAGCAGCTACTGACCTATTCAATGCATTGTAGAATCCAGCAATAGAGGGGGTTAACAGACCATGGAGAGCAGCTACTGACCTATTCAATGCATTATAGAATCCAGCAATAGAGGGGGTTAACAGACCATGGAGAGCAGCTACTGACCTATTCAATGCATTGTAGAATCCAACACTAGAGAGGGTTAACAGACTATGGAGAGCAGCTACTGACCTATTCAATGCATTATAGAATCCAGCAATAGAGGGGCTTAACAGACCACGGAGAGAAGCTACTGACCTATTCAGTGCATTGTAGAATACAGCACTAGAGGGGGTTAACAGACCATGGAGTGCAGCTACTGACCTATTCAATGCATTGTAGAATCCAGCACTAGAGGGGGTTAACAGACCATGGAGAGCAGCTACTGACCTATTCAATGCATTGTAGAATCCAACACTAGAGGGGGTTAACAGACCATGGAGAGAAGCTACTGACCTATTCAATGCATTGTAGAATACAGCATTACAGTGGGTTAATAGACCCTGGAGAGCAGCTACTGACCCATTCAATGCATTGTAGAATCCAGCATTACAGTGGGTTAATAGACCATGGAGTGCAGCCACTGACCTATTCAATGCATTGTAGAATCCAGCATTACAGTGGGTTAACAGACCCTGGAGAGCAGCTACTGACCCATTCAATGCATTGTAGAATCCAGCATTACAGTGGGTTAATAGACCATGGAGTGCAGCCACTGACCTATTCAATGCATTGTAGAATCCAGCATTACAGTGGGTTAACAGACCCTGGAGAGCAGCTACTGACCCATTCAATGCATTGTAGAATCCAGCATTACAGTGGGTTAATAGACCATGGAGTGCAGCCACTGACCTATTCAATGCATTGTAGAATCCAGCATTACAGTGGGTTAACAGACCCTGGAGAGCAGCTACTGGCCCATTCAATGCATTGTAGAAGTCAGCCCCTGGGTTTTTCAGGACCAGGGAGAGCAGCTAAGGATTAGGACAAACCTGTAAAATCAACACATACAAGTTTCTGGACACCAAACCCAAAGAAAATCACAAGTAACATGATAAAGGCTATAAATCGGGTAGTGAATTAAGTAGCAATACAAATAATACAAACCCTTCATTTATCGGATTGTTAGAGGGCAGAGTTCTGTGTTTTCTGAACTGATTTCTGTACCTAGCTGTCTGTTACTCTGACGCCTTTCATATCAAATTCTCAATTTATTGTAATTTAAGTTTGATAATGGGAGAACATACACCTTGTTATATGGACTTAGTTTTGCAAAGTTATGTCATTGCTTTTGAAATATTTACTAGGTAGCAGATTAAATCCTGTTGTTGAAAATAACATGTTCCATAGAAATAAAAACGCAGTATATGCATAAAGAAAGTTATATTTGCATAAGGCGTGGGTGCGCGTTAATCCTTTGGATACCTTAATTAATCTTCTTTGTTTAATAAAATAAAGTATAGCTGTTCTAGCTGATTGTGTTTTAAGACACGCGATCCTCTTTAATTTATTGATCATTTTTCTAGTGAAATCTATCATTATAGTACCTACAAAATAGATTGAAAAATACTTTGTTACCAATTAGGGTGTGTTACTGTTTTTACTGATATGAGACACCTAGTGGTGAATAAAAACACTACACCTCACATAGAATGATACATATTACATATACAGTATATATACATAAACTGTATATATATAATGCCTAAGAGGAAAACTCTTGAAAGCTTGTCTTTTAAGTATTATGTTAGTCCAATACATACTGCAATACTCTGGTATGTTGGCATCTTGTCTACTGGACTAATACAGCTAATCGAAGCTACTATATATATATATATATATAGATATATATATATATATATAAAATCTAGCATAATTTAAAATTATATGAAAGTCTCATTGAAGTAAAGCATGCATTTTGTGACACTACACTCAAGCAATGTAATAGGCAGTATTCTGAATGCCACCTAGTTTCAAAATAACTCATATATTTTTTCCCCACACACTGCCTGCTACATTTTACAATTGGCTTGATCCCTATTGGAAACAACTGCAGGATGATAGAGAGAAAAACAAGATTTTACCTATAGCTTTTAGGAAGATATGAACCTGTAACTAACTGCATATGTGTTATTGAAGACCAAAGCTGTCAGATATATAAGTGTTTGGGCATGTTTGGTAAAAAAAAAATGTATGTTATAAAGATTTTTTTTGTTGGTAAACCAGATATGCTTGACTGGTGTGAGAATTGATAGAATTTGTGTGTTGTCTGATGTTAGATATTTTAAACAAGAATAGCTTATCTGAACGACCTCTCGCACAATTTAAAATCTTCCCTAAGCCTAAAATCCTTTAAGAGATCCCTCTCTACATACCTCAAAACAGAATGCACCTGTCATGGTTGATTATATATTTCCTGCCTGTTCCATGTTAAATTTTGTATTTATTGTGTATTAATATTGTTTTTGTATTTTATTGTACCCTAATGTAACAATGCAATGATTTGTAGACCCGGGACATACTTGAAAACGAGAGAAATCTCAATGTATCTTTCCTGGTAAAATATTTTATAAATAAATAAATTATCAGTGAGATCAAAACAATATTAACAAAACTGAAACCATTTACTAAATTGGGATTATTTGAAACTCATTAGAGTAGTGTTGGCAAACTCAAGACCTTTAGATGTTCTAGAACTCCAATTGCCATGATGGTTTGCCAGGATTTAGAATGGCAAAGCATCAATAAAGTTGCAGTTCTCCAGCATCTGGGGACCTACCATCCCAGCTCTACAAAAAAAACACAGAACTGCAAAAAATCTCCAATTTATCTGTGCTAAGCCTGTGTTTATCTGTGCTAAGCCCAACAGTAAGACCATTTTAGCCTAAATGTTGCATTTCCCTAGTGGATTCCACAAAGTTCCCGATTTAGTGAATAACGCATAATCTTATGCCGCTTTCCAACTTGGTTGTTTAAATGGAACTTTTACAATGACCTCTACAGTTCAACATTTTATAAATACAGATCACGCAGTGTTAAATTTAATCAAAGCCATTGGAGCCACTTTAGAGATTTATTCACTAATCGTTGAAATCAGAGAATTGAAATGAAAAAATGGAAAAAAAAAATCTCCAACTCGGTTATTGTCACAGCATGATTATGTCCGCCTGGATTTTGGAAATCGATTTTCAACTCACCACAACTTTGAGTTTAAAGAATAATAAGAATAAACCCTTCTGGTATTTAATGCAGTTCTTTTATATTCTACTTTGGATTAACTGGGGTGCACTTTTTGTTTAGATTATGCAGTTCTGGTAATAAAACAATGGATACCTTTGGATGAAGTTTTAAGTTAGTTGGGACATTATAGTCACCAAAACAGCTTCAGCTCATTGAAGCAGTTTTGGTGTATAGATCATGCTCCTGCAGTCTCGTGCTCAATTCTCCAATTCTCTGCCATTTAGGAGTTAAAACTATTTGTTTATGCAGCCCTAGTTACACCTCCCTGCATGTGACTTACACAGCCTTCCTAAATACTTCCTGTAAAGAGTTATCTAATGTTTACACTTCCTTTATTGTAAATGCTGTTTAATGTATAATTTCGTATCTCCTGTCCTGTTAATAGATTGCTATACCCTGCAGGAGCCTCATATATGCAATCACAGTTAAATCTACAGAGCAGGAGATACAAATTTTTAGAGTAAGTTACATTTGAGTGAAAATGAAACCATTTTGTTTTCATGCAGACTGTGTTAGTCACAGCCAGGTGAGGTGCGGCTAGGGCTGCATAAACAGAAACAAAATTGATTTAACTCCTAAATAAAAGAGAATTGAGCAGTGGGACTGCAGGGGCATGATCTATACACAAAAACTCCGTCAATAAGCAAAAGTTGTTTTGGACACTATAGTGTCCCTTTAAGAAAACATTTTTATATAGATTACTGTTCAGTAATGACAGAAATTCTGGGTTTATTTTTTCATCCTTTTCAGAAATATTATATTATGTTAGTTTAAAGTAAGAATTGTGCAATATACAGGTTCTGCAAAACAAACATAATACAAATGAACAAATACCATTTGATGGACTAACTGTAAGGGATCCTGTGGTATTTTGGAGAATGCAGATTCCAGAAATGTTATCAGAATATAAATCGTATCATTGTGTTTGAATATAATGCCAACAGGCAAACAGATTAAATATAGTGATAATAATCAAAAACAAAACCAACTACCCACATAGCAGTATAATAAAACAAACTAACAAGTGTCACTAGTAGCCTCTGTAAACTGTGTTATAAAAATGTATTAAATAGATATCTAGCAGGTACTCTGAGAAGCTCTGCTACACTGGGCACCCGCTGGGACGCTGGGACTAGCTCGTCCTCCTCACTATGAGCTCAAAAAAATGTGATTAGGTTGACATGGCAATTATAAGACAGAAGCTTTGCGAAATCCTCATTATTTGATTTGTAGGATGGATATTTACTAACAAGTGTTGGAGACCGCTTAGCTCCTGTTAGCCAGTATGGCTCCATTCAATGATTTAAGCAATTCCCAAAACCTAAGTCCAAAAAACAAACAAAAAAAAAACCTCTTACTATAGGCCAGCATTTATATCAAAATTATTTGTTCAGCTAAAAAGCAATGTGATTGGCTGAGCCATGTACAGGTCAGTCACAATCTAAAATTAATTTCTGTGCAGTCAGCGAGAAATGAACTACTAAATTTAGAAAAAATATATATTTTGGATCCTGGCCAGAAATGTGCCATTTTTTCAATGTTACACTGTTTTTGCGGGTGAACTAGGCGCGAAACGACCTTATATGATTAAATGGGAGAGTGATTTGGGTGTGATGTTTATGGTGTCGAAGTGGCATAATTTAATGTTGAGTTTAAAGGGGATTACTCATAATATTATCCATTTGGAAACTCATTTGAAATTATTATACAGATGGTACTTGTCTCCCTTTAAATTCTACAGACTAAATCTTTCCAAATCTAAAATGTGTTGGAGGGGATGTGGCCAAACGGGTACCCTGTTTCATATTTTCTGGACATAAATCAAAAATTATTGGCAAAACATTTTATAATTAATTATCTCCATCACAGAATTTTCAATTGGTTTAACCCCCAGTATTATTATTATTATTATCATTTATATAGCGCCAACAGATTCCGTAGCGCTTTACAATATTTTGAGAGGGGGGATGTAACAATAAATAGGACAATTACAAGAAAACTTACAGGAACAATAGGTTGAAGAGGATCCTGCTCAAACGAACTTACAGACTATAGGAGGTGGGGTATTAGAAACATTAGGACAAGAAATATCAAGTAGGGGTGAAGCAGAGCTGGAGGAGAGAGCAAAGCACTGTCCCATAGGAGAGAGCAGGAGGTAGAGATTACTCTGGGAGGCCATAAGCTTTCCTGAAGAGATCGGTTTTAAGGCCCTTCTTAAATGATTGAAGACTAGGGGAGAGTCTGATGGCAGTAGGCAAGCTATTCCATAGGAGAGGAGCCACCCGTGAGAGGTCCTGCAAGCGCGAGTTGGCCGTACGGGTGCGAGCAGCGGTCAGGAGGTGGTCACGGGCAGAGCGGAGGGTACGAGGAGGGGCATATCTATGGATTAGTGAAGAGATATAAGCGGGGCTAGAATTGTTCAGTGCTTTAAATGTGTGGGTTAGCACTTTGAATTGACTCCTATAGCATACAGGGAGCCAATGTAAGGACTGGCAGAGGGGTGAGGTGTGAGAGGACCGACTAGAGAGGAAGATCAGTCTAGCTGCAGCATTCATGACAGACTGTAGCGGGGCAATACGGCTTTTGGGGAGACCAATCAGGAGAGGGTTACAGTAATCCATGCGGGAAATTACTAGAGCATGGACAAGCTCCTTGGTAGCATCTTGCGTAAGAAAGGGGCGAATGCGGGCTATGTTTTTGAGTTGGAACCTACAGGACTTGGCAACAAACTGGATGTGAGGCTCAAAGGTGAGACCAGAGTCAAGTATGACGCCAAGACAGCGCGCTTGCAGGGATGGACTTATGTGGATATCACTGAGTTGAAGGGAGAGCGAGAGAGGAGGATCAGTATTAGGAGGAGGAAAGACAAGGAGTTCAGTTTTAGAGAGGTTAAGTTTCAGAAAGCGTGAGGACATCCAGTCAGAGATTGAAGAAAGGCAAGCAGTGACACGTTGCAGGACGGCAGGGGAGAGGTCCGGGGAGGAGAGGTATATCTGAGTGTCATCAGCATACAGGTGGTAGCGGAATCCAAAAGAGGCAATAAGTTTACCTAGAGAGGCAGTATAAAGAGAAAATAGGAGGGGACCAAGGACAGACCCTTGGGGAACTCCGACCGAGACAGGACGAGGGGAGGAGGTATCCTTGGAAAAGGAGACACTGAACGAGCGTTGGGAGAGATAGGAGGAAAACCAAGAGAGGACAGAGTCACAGAGACCGAGCGATTGAAGAGTTTGAAGGAGGAGAGCATGATCAACGGTGTCAAAGGCAGCAGAGAGGTCAAGGAGAATTAATATGGAGTAGTGACCTTTGGATTTAGCGGAGATTAGGTCATTAGTCACTTTGATAAGAGCAGTCTCAGTAGAGTGGAGAGGGCGGAAGCCAGACTGAAGAGGGTCAAGGAGAGAGTTGGAATTAAGGAAGCGAGACACACGGGTAAAGACAAGTCTTTCCAAAAGCTTTGATGAGAAAGGGAGCAGGGATATGGGACGATAGTTAGAAGGGGAGGATGGGTCAAGAGATGTTTTTTTGTATGTCTCCTTAAACATTTCCCGGATGATCTCGCATATCATAAATGCGTTATGTTGGGTCATCTACTTATTTCAGCCACCTCCGCTATTCCCCGCCTATGGAAATTGGCTGAAACTCCAACCGATGTTCTTACTCACTTATTTGAAAGCAAATGATGCAAGCTTGCGTTCAGCATACCATCGGCCAGTAGTGCCCTTTTACGACACGACTGGTCTGAATGGGAAAAGGCGATGAGGAATAAATTTAAATCGAATTGAGTACCCACCTGGCTGAATATAATTGTTTAATTTTCTAAATATTTTTCTTTTTTTAAATCTCAATATTTTTTATATAAGTTATAGAAAGCATGACCATCTTATATATATTCATTGTACACGTTTTTTGTTGGGATTCGTCATGGACATGATATTATCTTTATAATTATTTTATTTCCCCTTTTATTTTCCTTTTTTTTAATTATTTTTTTTCCTTTTATTATATCTCCACCAGTTATTACTCTATAGATATTGTAAATGCTTATTATAGGTCATTATAGTATTAATACACTTACTCTAACAGTTTAAAGTTTCTGAAATCTTCCAATATATTTCGGTTATGTATCTTTATTTAAATTTATGACCACTGCATGATAGAGTTTATTAAATTTTTTATTATAATTATTTTCATATAAATTAATATATTTCAAAATAAAAAATATTTGAAAGAAATGAATGGAGAAATTTGATTGGCGGAAAAAGCAATTGATGACTTATGGTTACGAATGCTCTTAAAGTACACACTCCTGGTACTGTAGTTAATTGTGAGGAGTTGGATATTTATTGAGCCAAGGGATCATATCATTTAGCATGCCAGGCTATAAAATGGTCTCTTTCTAAATCAATGGTAAAAATATTTTAATGTGCAAATCAACTCTTGTTATCAGTTTAGAAGAAATACATTTACTGCAATCATTTTCAGAATTGGGCAGCGATGTTGATAAGGGGAATGGAAGATCTCAGCTTTTCTTATATTGGGTTTACTTAGTCAGAAGAAAAGAATTAGAGGAAAGGAGATTTCATGTTCAACAGGTTATTTCTTACAGTCCAGACAGTATGCAGGATACACAACCTATATATATTTTCAGATTCAGTCCACTCCTTAAGAAATAAGGTCATACATAAAGGTTTAGGTCAATAATATTACACCTTAGGAAGCATTTATTCAGATATTCTCAGACCGTAAGCTCATTTGAGAAAGGTCCTCATCAACCTAATGTTCCTGTCAAATGTTTAAATAGTTATATCTCCTTCATAACATTGTAAAGTGCTACGGAATATGTTAACTTTATATAAACACCAACAATAATGGTAATAATAAAAATAATATATTCATTATTGAAACAAAACTTTAAAAATTGAAAGAGTATCAATATTTTATCCCTTGTATTCAGGGCCGGCGCGTCCATAAGGCTGCACAAGCGGCTGCTTTATGGCACCAGAGCCCAAATTGTAGCCATAAATCTACTTCGGCCCCTATTCCCCCACTACATTTCCTAACCCCATAATTACAGCCCGTACCCTCCACTACAGCCCCTAACTTTTCAATTACAGCCACAACAACCCACTACCAGAGCCATTCCTGAGAATAGGCTCTGGCTCCACCCCTGTTCTGTATGCCTTTGTATGTATGTCTTTGTACCACTGTGTATGTATGTCTTTGTATGCCTGTGTCTGTATGACAGTGTCTGTGTGTGTGTCTGTATGTCTGTGTTTGTATGACATTGTACCATTATGTGTAGATTATATGGCTGTGTGCCTATATTTATTTGATTGTGTGCTGCGTATCTCTGTGACTGAGTGCCTGTATGGCTGCGTGTTGCTGTATTTCTAAGTCTATATCACACACAAAAAGACACAAAATGTGCTGAGGGGAGAGAGTCACAGAAAGGGTCTAGGGGGAAGAAAGAGACACAAAAATAATGGGGAGGGAAACACACAAAGGGGCTGAGGAAAGAAAGCTGCACAAGGGGAGTTATAAGAGACACACAAGACCGTGTATGACAAAGTAAAGGGGGGATACAAAGCACTAAAGAGGGTAAGAAAATCAAAAGGGGGGTTACAAGACACATAGGCAAAGACACATTTTTTTCTTCTAAGGGTGGGGGGCGGCAAAATGCATCTGTAATGCATCTGTAATCTGTAATGCGGCAAAATGCATTTGTGTAGCCAAAAATCCTTACACCGGCCCTGCTTGTAGTGAGTGTGACACCTTTAAATAAGCCGGATAGTTTCACCCATGATGTAATTACTATCTTTGATCATTTTATTATGTAAACAGCATTACATTTTATCTTATATCTTCAATTATATAACTTGCTGATAATAAATAGTCATCTCTCCTTTTTTTACTCTTGAAACATCCATAATTTCTATAATGATTATTATGGTCAGAGAAAAACTGTGCATGTAAAGAAAAATGTAATTAGCCATTCACACAGTAACAGAAAATAGATGGGTTTGGATAACGAGCTTTATAAACTGTAATTATTATCTACAGACTTACTTTTAGCCAAGTGCGGAACTTAAAGAAAATGTTAATGCATTTCTATTTCGAAGCTTCACTGTTAATTATATCTGCTAAAACAGCCCAATAGCATAGATCAAAGAACACTCATTAAATATTTGTAATAGTATAAAGTATAAATTAACTTTGTTGAACCGATATCTAATAAAGAGGTTATTCTATTAAAAGCTTGCTAAAAATATAGGTTATGTAACTACATCAATATTAAAGAGCAGACGAATGGATAAATGGAAAACAGGTAAAGAGTAGGAAAGATGACTAATCCCGAAAGCAATGGATTCTAATTGGGTCCCCGTGCTATTTTAGTTTGTCCCATATGGCCGGAACCAGTGCGTCATATTCATTGGGCCCCAGGCAAGTACCGTTAAATTAGCTGATATAACAGGTCTGCCTTCCTTTGCATGTTGAGACCACTGTAACACTGAAAAGACTTTAATGAAGGTATTTTGCCAAATTAATTGTGTTACATTTAACAGAGCAGATAAAGAATTGTCCACTGAGGTACTTCCGAAATTGAAGGATGAGTCCACAACGCACCTCCCACACCTCACTCCTCTGTCAGTCCCTGCATTGATATAGGGATCAATTCAAAACTTGGTTCTTGCTTAGAAATATCAACATAATGCTGCCCCAACCGACCTATCCTCCCTAATACACAAATATGTCCCATCTAGGCCCCTATGCTTTGCCGAAGACCTACATCTATCCTCTGCTCGCATCCAATACTTCTCTAGGGCTGCATCATTCCTGTGGAACTCCCTTCCCTTCTCTGTTAGATGCTAACCAGTCTCCACTCCTTCAAAAAATCGTTAAAAACTCACTTCTTTGTGAATGCTTATCGATTAACTGTTAATAGCTCCCCCCAGCACCCAGATTCCTCTTGTGCAACTGTCATTTAAAAAACACATTAAGTCTTCAGTGAATTCTATTCTACCAGCCTACTTTTCTACCCCTACCATTACCTTTTGTTTCACTATACCCAACACCATCTAGCTTGTAAGCTCATTGAGCAGGGCCCTCAACATCTCTGTTCCAACTCATCTGGTTACAATAACGTATTTGTTAGTCCACTCATTGTACAGCCCTGCCCTATTTGTTGGTGCTATATAAATAATAATAATAATACCATGTACCTAATTTGGGTCCCTGTGAGAAATAATCACGTAGGGTACAAAAGTTAGGTCGGGGGTGTTAAAATACGGTTCCCAGAGATTATTGGACTTCAACTCTCATCATTATCTGTATTTATTAGGATAAAGGGTTTTAATACATTAAACAGATCAAAGTAATTGAGTAACTATGTAGTTATAAATCATGCTTGTTTGGACTATGCAGGTTAAGAAAATATCCCATTAAACCTTCCTGCTAACAGGACACAGTTAGACCATACAATAACTAATGAATATTACAAGATGTTACACTTACCTGCATTGTATAGCATCCATTATTAATATTCTGCTATTGTAAAGGTAATCTTATGTGCACAGCTCAGAACAGGTCATTATAGTAAGTGTATAGTGTTTGCTTAGATGATTGCCAGACACAAACTGTCTCTGACAGCTGTAAGGTGCGTGCTATACATCTCATAACAGTAGACACTGCAAACACATTACATTTTAAATGCACTAATGAACAGATGCCTTCAATCATAGCCACCTCTTCTCAGGGCCAGACTAACCCACCGGGATACCGTGAAAATTCCCAGTGGGTCGGGATACTAGTGGGCCGGTGTGCAGCCGGTGTGCGGCCGGTGTGTGGCCGCCTAGTGCGCACCGGCCTGCGGGCCGCACGGTGCAATTACAGGGTGACTGGCAGGAGGGGAAACTAATGTGACATAGGGAGCGCTGGGGGGGGGGAACTAATGGGAGAAAGGGAGAGCTGGGGTGGGAGAAACTAATGCGACACAGGAAGAGCTGGGGGGGATCTAATGGGACACATGAGGGCTAGGAGGGGGATATAAGAACACATGGAGGGCTGGGAGGGGGCTTTAGGGACCCATGGAGGGCATGTACAGGAGCATATTGTAGTGTATGTGTAAGTGTACACAAGAGCATAATGCAGTAAATTGCAATGCAGTCAGTTTTTAAGGGTTGGACCCGGTCTGTGTGTGTTATGTGTGTGAATGTGTGTGTGTAGGTGTGGGTTGGGTAGATGTAATTACATTAGGTGTCATGGCTTGGAATAAAATAAGGTGCCTTAGACTGTAATGCTTTACAACAAACGACAGTGGTTTTAAGTTAGCATTAATAATTAACCTTAAGGCTGGCATTGAAACACTGTGTTCCAAAGAAGAAACATGAATTCCTCTCCGTTCTTAAGAAGCCTTAATTTTCCTAGAGACATTTTGCTGTGGGGTAATAAAAAGTTTGTTATTTTTAATGGAAAAAAAGGACAAAAAAGTTACAAATAGACAATCCAATCTTATGGCAAAGTACGTAAAATATATTAATTACTGAAGAAACAGAATGAGTGGTCCTTGAATGTAATAAGGAAACATGTGCAAAAGAAATAGATCACATTCCACCCATTAGAAAATGAATAGTCATTTTGTAAAAAATGCTGCCTAGCAGACTCACTGCCGTATACAAACTCTCTGCAGGCTGCATAGGGAAATTCATTATATCTATCAATAGATTGTTATAGCTTATAGACAAGGTGAATATCAGTAGTAACAGAGGTGTTGCTAGGTTCAAAATAAAAGGGTTTGAGGAACTCAAAGACCCCTCCCAATACCACAGCCAAGAACCATGCAAATGCCACCTTCAGATTCTGCCCCAAATTATGTCACTTAAAAATTATAATTATCATTAAAAAAAAAACAATGTATAGGGTTATTCGATGTAGCACGAACTTCCAAGAATTTCAAAATGAGTTTCAAATGTAAGACTCATTTGGCCGAACTGATATGAATTCTCAGAGTTATCTATGCTGCTATTTGAGCAGTTTTGATTTTACTTTTGAAATTTACTTTAACTTCACTTTGAATGCTCGACAATTAATCCTTCCAGGGATTTATTGCTGTTCCTTTATTTTGACATTCCAACTAAGTTGCCGAATGCACCTATGAAACTGGCAAGTCTCCTATGGTTTCTGGATTCCATGCTACTGTTAGGAAATCACTTTCTATAACCTCACAGAAGGCTAGTTTGTACAATAAAAGTGTCCAGCAGGAAAAGTAACTGATAAATATAGACTTTTCGTGCTCTTACCTGTACGTTCCAAAATATAATTTCACCCGCAGGTCGTACCTTTCTTTACATTTCAGCTAAAGATGTGATTTAATGAATCCGTATGAGAATTGTAGAGTAAATCTTAGATGACAAATGTTTGGGGAAAATGTTGAGAAAAACAAAATACTCTGTGTCACTTTGTTATGAATGTGATAAATATGGATTTACAAACTAATTGTCATTCTCCATCATTCTTTATAAATTTTTATACTATATCTATGTTGGCATTTGGATATCATACAACTCTTTCCAAAATGATAAGTATTCATATGCAGGACAACCCTCCCCCGCCCCCCACCCCTTTCTATTGCCAACATGCTTATGAAAAGGCCTTCTATTAAAATCCCATGGTTCTGACACTTGTGTAACATCAACTAAAATCTCACAACCAGTTCTTTGCCTAGTATTTATTCCCAAGGGAATTAACGAGCATGGGTGCAGTATTTCCTCATAATTAATAATTAGGTATAAGTAGGTACAGGGAAACATCGTGCACCGTTTAATACCCGAGGAAATTAATAACTGAATGCAATTTTCACCAATGGTCCAATCAGTTCCAATTGGTTTTTCCCTCGCCAATACGATGCCCTGAAAGGTTTTGTTACATGTGTGAAATGTGTCCATTCACTTGAAGAAAATAATTTTCGTATTGGTTTATGAATCCAGGAAATATTTTGGATGTAGGAATTCTGGAACTATTTTGGATTTAGAAATCCAGGAAATATTTTGGATATAGGAATCCTGAGAATATTTTGGAATTTAGGAATCCAGTAAATATTTTGGATTTAGGAATCCAGGAAATATTTGGGATTTAGGAATCCAGGAAATATTTAGGAATCCAAGAAATATTTTGGAATTTAGGAATTCTGTGAATATTTTGGGGATATTTTCTCCTAGGGCCTGTGAGAGAGGAGCTTTTTGAAAGGACTTTTTAATGTATTGCATAAAAATATATACTTATTTGCATGATGCCCAATCAGATGCACGTTCCCTGGGCTGTCCCTTTAAATGAATCAATGCTTATCACATCTTACCAACTACAGCCATATGGGGAAAGATAAAACATGTTTTAGGGACTACAAGTAATTACATCAGGTCAGTTGTGTATTCATTAGTCTAACTGTGCACATAAACAGATAATTTCATGTTCCAATATTCCATTTGTTCTTTAATAGAACAGGCGTCTGTCAAAACAAATGTGGTCCGTTGCAACTTCAAAGCTTTGTTTTGGCACATGGTTTCTCATGCAAAACACTACCCTTTTAGATTACTGTCCCATTATTTCTTATTCAAAACAAAAAAGCAGATGAATATCTCACGTGACCTTGTTATATTTAATATGTACAGCTGCAGTAGGGTTTCCTGTACTTTTTATGGCTGTATCGGAAGATGTCCCATTCACATTAATTTTTAGACTGTATTTAAACCTTGTATTTAATACATTTAAAAAAATTAATAATAATTAAAACTAATTAAAAAAAAATATATATATATTTATGTAAAAACAAACAAACTAAAGGTTGGTACAATAGAACCTACCCAGCAGAGCTGTAAGCCTATTCTACACTTTGCTGGTAAACATAGGTAGGGGATCTAGAGCAGTGTTTCCCGAACCAGTCCTCAAGACCCACCAACAATCTAGGTCTTGCCAGTATCTCCATTGTAATAAGACAGGGCACTGCATAAATCCACTAACCCCCACTAACGATTTTGGCAAGTATGGCAAAATATAGACCTTAGGTGCAGAACTTTAATGGGCATGACTATTTGCCAGTCTTAAGTATGTGTGGTCTTAACATTTGCCCGCACATACTTCTGTTTTTTATTTGCTTATTTTGTGGAGCCACATTTTTTATGTAAAGTTTATCATAGCTCATACAAACATGGTGGAGCCTGGGGATAATACTGTGAAGACATAGACAGGTTTATTCCACAAGCCTTGAATTGTTGGGAATTGGCCTTGGTATTTCTAATTGTATTAGACAAATTAGGAAAGATACAATCCTCAAAATAACCACCAAAAGTGTACAAAGATTATGTTTAGCAATAAGGAGATACAACACGCATATAGGGAACAGAGAATATATAGTATCTCCAGTTTAATGTAAATATATTACTCATTTTATGCCAAAATGGTGGAGCTGGGAACAGATTTGAAGGTTTTTTTCCATCTTGCACAGAATTTGAAATTCCATGGTCAATAATTCTTTCTGTGTACTGATAATCAGTCATTTTCCATCTTTGTCATTTCGCATTGTGAATTGAGTAGGGCACTATTTGGCCAATTAAAGCTGCAATTGATCAACTACCTTTGTTATTGATTTTGAGGTTCTGATAAGATATACCACAATGTGACAAACATACTGGAGTATCAGGTCCGATGAATTAATGTGATGGTGACTACACTGCTTAATGTAAAATTTACTACGCAGGGCTGTATTCAAGAAGTGTTCATTCAAAGCAATTTTTTGATTATTTATAAGTGTAACTCACAGATTTATCTATCATTCAGCAATCCATGTTTGTTGTGACACCTCTAAAGATAGCATGTCGCTGTTGTGTGCTTTGATGACGACAGTTAATGGTAAAAATAAATGGTGGAATAATTTTGCGATGCTCTGAACAACAAGTAACATGTTATCTGATTTCCTCCTACAGTTGGAGCTCTGCCACTTGATAAAGGAGAACATCCAGAAGAAATGGTATGTTACAACTGGACATTCTGTTATTGCTTGGCCGTGTTTTGATTTATTTATATTGATTTCACTACTCTCTGTTGATTATATTGCTGCTTGCACATTCCGCCGTGAGGGTTCTTGTTATTGATTAGATAGCAGGGGAATTCCTTTTCTTGCTAGTTAAGAGACCCAATCAATAATCTGCCAAATAGAGTCATTAAAACTCGATGCTTTGATGGACAATGTCGAATTGTTTTTCCTGTGAATACAATTTTCTGTAGTGTGGAACTGAGGATGCAACCTATTGCTTGCTGTGAGCATAAAAAACCATAAACATTACCAGTTACTCTAGTCACTTTGTTCAAAATAGTTTTATAGATAAATGAGATTAGGAGCCCTAAAATACTCGTTTATGGTGACCTTATAGGCTTCCCATTTTGAGCAGAGGGAGCTGGAAACTCACTTTTCAAAAAAGCTGCTTGAAGGCCTAGTTGACAAAAAATAATGGGACAATACCCTACGGGGTGTAGATAGTAAAATACACTGGCTGTTAGTTTAAAACACACTAACAAGGTTCTTCACTGAAATGAGAATTGTTGACAATTCAAAATGAATTCAAAATGAATTTTAAATATAAGGAGAGAGTATCTGAAAAGCTGACTTGGAGAGTCTTGCTGTTTAGAGTATTTTGGCGTTAAATTTGAAATCCACTTTGAATTCTCTCTTTACTGGCTAATGCTACAAGTGCTTCAATAGACTGGAGGGCACCACGAATATTCGCTATGTAATTAAATGATACATTCTACAATAACTGGTTTCAAATATAGCTTTTATAGTGTATAGAATCCTGCACAACAATTCATACAGTATTAGGTCAAATTGTAAAATAAAAAAAATAAAAAAACAAATCATAGGAAAGAATTAAAGTAACAGAAAACTAAGACAGTTATTCACATTCTCAAAAGTTCAGATGCACGTGATCATATCGCGTCTTGTTATCTTACCCCTGGACTGTAGAGCTTGATATCTGTATTTGTCATTTTATTCTAATAAAGAGTGTTTACCAGGCACACCGTCACATTTTCAGGAGTTCTTTTTTGTTTTTAACAAAATCCAATAACAGGTAACATTTTAACCTTCCTAAGTCTTTATCAATCCATCAAGCTTTGATGAAGACCTAGGAAGGTTGAAATATTGGCACGTTATAGATTTTGGTAAACTAAGGGTCTATTATAGATCCTGCCGTGTCTTTGGGACGCTTTGTCTGTTGAAATACATTAACCAGATACTGGGCAGTTTAAATGTTGACAATATTCAGTGACATTCTAGAATGGATTTTTACATGGATGTCTGCGTAGACTATCAATAAATATAGCTCTCTATCAGTCCTGTTTATTTGCTACATGATTTAATTCACTATTTTTTTACACAATTTTTATTTTATTGATAGCACAACAAAACAGCCCCATATGGATACACATGAAAACAATAAGAAAAACATTCACGATATATATATTAATCATATAAATAAATAAAATATTGTATCCCAAGAATCCATAAAAACGGGCTTTGGTCACAGTTTTGTTTCCAGTTTGTTCACGATTATACTTTCAGTGCTGTGTTATTACCGTGTGTCAGTAACTGCCCCCAAAATCATTGGGACTCTGAAACATTGATTTCAGGCAACCTTTTATTCAGCCTCAAGGACAAATCGTCTCACCTAGCTGATTCCTCAGTAAAACTCAAAAATGGTTTCCAACTGTTATACATAGACCCAGGCATTCCATGGAGTGCTTATTGCTGGTCCTAAAGGGTTACTTCAACCACCATGACCACTACAATGATTTGAAGGGTCATGGTGGTAGAAGTCAGTATGTGCAGTGTTTCAGCTTCATACTGAGATATTTGCGGTTGTGTGCTGGGGGCTATTTACACATGGCTGGGGGCTAGTTTCACATGATCCATCATCAGTGCGTGTGGCAACAGATGTATTGCCAGTCAGTTCCCCACCCCCACCCCCAATAAATTGGCTCAGATTGCACGCATGTGCTATAAGATGGCAAAATGGTGCAATCACAGGCTTCTCCATGAGAAGACTGTGTCTGGACCACAGAAGGCATCATCTAATGTCAGAAAGGGGCATGGAAAGCAGTGCCGGGAGCTTTGCCCAGTGCTGGACACCTGGTAAGTAAAACAATTTTTAGAGGGGGGGGCTAATTAATTGTGCCCAAAAGGGCATTTTACAGAGAAAAGGCCCCCCCCCCCCAAAAAAAGAATGGAGTAACCCTTTAAAGCTGCAGTTACCACAAAATTTAGCTTGATTAACTTGGGTAACCTTGAGAATTTCCATACAATAAAAAGCACAAACTGAACTTATAGAATGTGATAGAGAAGCGGGAGAAATGGGATAGAGAAAGAAATAAAAGAAGGGGATATTGGCCAACTCCTTAAATAGGTGCACTAGCACCTAGCAAAGGGCAGTTCAATGACACCTACTAAAAATGACCAAAGTTCAAAAATATCTACTGAAAAAATATCTACTGAACCAAAATACGGTAATTCGAGCCATCCAAGTTATAAAAACCTTGATGGGGATACCACAGGTAGAACTCATTTCATGTAGTATGATTGTCTTCTATAACTGATATTCCTGCATGGAGCCAGTTGCAGTTGCCAGGGTGCATTCTGGAATGCACATCTCTTGGTATTCTAGAGAAGTTGGGTTTTCTGCCTGATAGTAAATTTTATAAAATAGTTAGAGCACAGCTTTCCAAACTTTGTGACGTGACATGTTAGTGTGTCGGCTGCACAGTCTAAGTGTGTCATGCAAATGAGGTGTGCGACCGGAAGGGGAGCACATTGCTCCCTTCCTGCCAGTCACTCCATGTATGTGTCTTAGCAGGTGGACCGCGGTAGAGGAGCTTCTGTTTCTACTACTCGGTCTTACAGGACGTACTCACTGAGAGCACATAACTGCTTCCTGTTAGACCAGGTAGGGAAAACCCAAAGCTCCTCTACCATGGTCTGCCACTACATTGAGGGAAGTGAGGCTGAGCAGGAACAGGAACAGGGGAGGGGACAAAAATGGCATAGGAGGGGAGGGGTGACAGAAGATGGGCACAGGAGGGTGTGGGACAGAAGAAGGGCACAGGAGGGGAAGGAGCGCAAAAGAAGGGCATAGGAAAGGAGGAGGAACAAAGAGACACACAGAGGGGCTTGGGGGAAAAAGACACACAGTGGGGGAGAAACAGATGCATAAAATTACTAAGGGAAGAAAGAGGCCGGCCAGCCGCAGTCAGCCTGTCTGCCAACCAACCAGTCACAGCAGCCAAACAGCCACAGCAGCCTGATTGTCAGCAGCAGCAACCAGCCAGCTGCTGCCTGACAGCCACAGCAGCCAGCCAGCAACAGTAAATAGGGTGAGAAGAGCTGACTTGGGCTGGCTATGTTATATTACTATATTGTGAATAGGCACCAGAGTGTTAGAGAGATGGTTGAGGCATCAAACATGTACTGCGTATGCACAGCATGCAGAATTCGGTTGAAATGGATGATTCTACGTCATTTGAAGTGAGGTGTTCAAGTAATAGAACACAGTCTCAACACAGTCTCAACTGCCGCTGTATCGCAATATGATGCATGTTTGAAAAGTATGTCATCAACATGAAAAGTTTGGAAAGCTCAGAGTTAGAGGAACACAAACAGTATTTTTCCTAATTAGATTTATGGATATCTTTAGATCCCTTTCCCTTAGGGAAGCATTGAGGGGCTAATTTGCATGTGCAGAAAGTGCCGCGTTGTATCAATCAGCATCTCTCTTCATAGAGATGTATTGGGTCAATGTATGTCTATGCAGAGCATTCAGTATCTTCACGCAGCTCATTAAGACATCTAATGTATGGAAGACCACTCCAGGAAGCACCCCTGGTGACTGTCTGAGTGAAAGCCACTATAGATGACCTTAGAACACAATATAACCTGCCTAGTTCTAACAATTCTCTTTTCTAGCTCATTTGTAAGACTTTTTATATCTTAAATTAAAAAGCAGCTACTTAATGTCTGCCATTGTGATAGTGTCATAGATAAAAGGTACATAAAGGGTTAAAGCCATCAATAGTAGAGGGCCAAGAGTGCCTGTTTACTCAAGAGTTACAGCGGATATGAGGATTTTGAAGTTCGCTTTCTGTGTTTGAAGAAATAATAACGAAAAACAAAAAAGAACAGAAAAATCTCTGTTTATCAAGTTTTGTATTATGCTGCCAATGTCTCCAGCTACTGATCCACCTCAGAATGTAGCTCACCAGCGTCCAGGCTCTGCCATCTAAGTTTTATTTTGTGTTGGAAATTAGGTATCCCAGGTGATAATTAAAGCATGGGTCATCTCTAATAAACCATTTATAAAAAAAAAATCTACAAAATTCTGATCAGACCTAAAAAAAAATCAGGTTTTATTTACTGAAACTCATAGCACATAACACATAGCTGCAAAATTTGGGACAAAAAATGTTCACTTGGAAAATGCTCCAGTCAAGTTATAGTCACAGTTTGTGTATTTTAGAACAGAAGTTGCAATTCAATTAAAAATTTCGAATTTCAATTTAAACTTAGGAAAGACATTTGGGTTATATTCAGGAATTCACCAGATAACTAAAAACAGCCGTATTAGAAACATCCTCTCCCAGCGCTCTTTCAGTGTTTCTTTCTCTGGCTCTGCTTCTTCTCCCCAACTCCTCTCTGTTGGTGTCCTTGGTCCCCTACTGTTCTCCATCTATACTGCCATTTCTACGCAGATGACACGCAAATCTACCTGTCCTCTCCTGATCTCTCCCCGTCCCTCTTGACTAGTGTCTCTGACTGCCTCTCTGCAGTTTCTAACTGGATGGCTGCCCACCTCCTTAAACTAAACTTGACCGAAACTGAGGTTCTGGTCTTTCCTCCCTCAAGTGTTGTTACTCCTGTGTCTGTCTCCCTCCAAGTCAATGGTGCTACCATCAGCTCCACCACACAGGCTCGCTGCCTAGGTGTTCTCTTTGACTCCGACCTCTCCTTCAAGCCTCATGTTCAATCTATCGCCAAATCCTGTCATTTCCATCTCAAAAACATTGCGCGCATCCGCCCCTACTTAACGCCAGATGCGACTAAGGTGTTGGTCCATTCCACTGTCCTTTCTCGCCTTGACTACTGTAATCTGCTTCTCAGTGGTCTTACGTGCTCCCAGCTAGCGCCGTTACAGTCCATAATAAATGTGGCAGCGAGGCTCATCTTCCTGTCCGCCTGCACCTCCCATGCCTCACCCTTCTGTCAGTCCCTACATTGGCTTCCTATAAAATATAGAGCTCAATTTAAAATTCTGGTTCTTGCTTTCAAATCTCTACATAATGCTGCTCCCACCTATCTATCCTCCTTTATACACAAGTATGTCCCGTCTAGGCCCTTACGATCTGCTGAAGACTTACGTCTATCTTCTGTCCGTACTCCCACCTCTGATGCTCGCCTTCAAGATTTCTCGAGGGCTGCACCGTTCCTGTGGAACTCGCTTCCCTCCTCCGTTAGATGCTCACCCAGTCTCCACTCCTTCAAAAAATCGTTAAAAACCCACTTCTTCATAAAAGCGTATCAATAACACTGTTAATAGCTCCTGACTGATTCCTCTTCTTCAACTGTCACTAGTCTAATACTATCCTTACCTTTTTGTGTCATTTTACCCCACTCCCTCTAGCATGTAAGCTCATTGAGCAGGGCCCTCAACCCCTCTGTTCCTGTGTGTCCAACTTGTCTGGTTACAACTACATGTCTGTTCGTCCACCCATTGTAAAGCGCTGCGGAATTTGACAGCGCTCTATAAATATAATAATAATAATAATTATTATTATTATTCCCGATCACCTATTTAATTGTATTTCCCTTGAGAATTCCTGACAATTCACAGTTTAGTGAATTACCCTGAAGGTTTAGGGAATAAAGTCCAATATTATTGCTGAAGCTAAAAATAATGACCATACGTGTTTCTTCTCTCTCCTGTGACCAGATTCTGCAGCTCAAACATTATGTTTGCCCTATTTAGCATTATTCACTAAAATGCGAATTGTGAACTCAACGTAATTTGAAACAACATTTTGAATTATAGGCCACAATAGCCAAATTGGAAAAATATTTACAAGTCAAGCCATGTTTCAATCTCATACATTTAGGCTTAAAATTTGAAATTGTCCTTGAATTCACTTTGACAGTCCGATGCGTGTTTGTTTGGCTGTAGCTCTGGCAGGCTGAAGATTATTGGTAATGTAGTCAACAAAATCAAGTGAGGAGGTTTAGGTTCATAACCTGCTCATTGGAAATTGTTAAATACTTCCTTTGTAGCTCGATTATCTCTTTGATATAATTACTCCGAGGTCTGGAGAAATTGTTATATAATTGCACATGTAAATTAAATAATCAAAGTGGAAGTGAATTTTAAAATTTATGGAAAAGGCATTTTTTATATAGAAGCCTTCTAGAGTGTCTCTTTTATGTTGCCATGGGAACAAATCAGATTATGTTTGGGGTGCATACGCTTTAGTGGTTCATGTCTTCTGACAGATAGAAGTTACTGAAGTTAATGAACGTCCAGAATATCATAACCAGGTTGTTCCAGTATTTTCAAAATGGAATCCATTTAGCCTTTTCCTGCTATACTAAAACTTGTCAGTGTGGGAATTATGAGTTCTTGAAGAAATGGAGAAAAATCCCATTATTATCAAGTAGTTTGACAAAGGAGGAAAAATCGTAGTCTTGACTTGTGACACCTACTGCCAAGCATCCCGAAGATATATAGTGGATCATTACATCTCTGTCCAATACCTTGAGGACCTCACTAAAACCTTTTTGACAATCTTGTTTTTATTGGAGTTTAAGGTAGTTGTTACATAACACATAACATATACAGCTAACAATAAGTTGTAGGCAAGTTGTGTGTCGCAATTACCCTTACATCAGCTTTATAATGAAACCCCCTCCCCCCGCCCCCCCTCACATTGGTATCTCTATCTTCTGTATTCTCTATCTCCTAACTTTTGTCTTTTCCCCTTCTTTTCCCCATCCCTCCCCTTCTTAACTAGTGTCTGGCTTGCAGTGTGTAGTTCTAGGTCCACTATGTATTCTTTTGTACGTAATCCACTTTGATCTCGTGTGTTAGTCTCAGTGTCTGGTCTTTCTTTGACCGTGGGTTATATCCTCCCCATGTCCTGCTCGTCAAGCCATGAGGCGTGTGCAACTGCCTATGAAAGGTTGATGCGGTCCCTGTGCCTAGCGTCCGCGCTGCTGTGGCAAGCAAGGCTTAAGATGTATGGGCTTTACTCTGCGGTGTGGGCAACCTATAGTAATTGCTATACTTTATCCTTCCTTGTGCATTTTAGTTGCTATTTTCTAGTTTGTGTCTCCGTCGATAGTTTTAGGATGTGTGGCTGCAGGTGGCCTTTAGCTAGTCTTTTGACATCGGCTTGGTCAAGCTGTCTGGGCTTGTATGTCGGGCATGAGCACTAGTCTCAGTGTCCAGTGTAGTCTACCTAGATGCATTGGTTGACCGTCGATGGCGGTTGTGTGATTATCGTGGTTCCTTGTGTCGTTGCGGAGTCGTCTTTCTGGCCGTTTGTGCTTCTTTCCCTATTTGTCCGTGTGTTCCCCAATGTTCGTTGGGGTGTGGATTGTGTTGTCTAGAGTAAGTCCGCCCCCATCCCTTCCCTCCTCCCCCCCGCTGCCACCAGGTCTCCCCCCGTATTCGTCTGTGTTGCCGTTTCTGGCCCCCACCCCCATGTGTCTCAGCCCCGACCCTACCTGCTTCCTAGTTCGTGTGACTTGGGCATCCCTTGCCACCTTGGCCTCCCCCCCTCCCGCCCCCCCCTCTCCTTCCTCGGGGTGAACTTCCAGAGGTCGCTCTGGGTTTTGCGAGTTTTATCTGTCCGTCTATTAGTGGTTGATTAGGGTGTCTGTGTTAGGCATGTGTTGTGTGTTGTGTTCTTGTGGTCCATGTCTTCTGACTCGTTGTTTCCACTGTTTTGATGCGGTCTCGTGCTGCACGTCAATTGTTCTGTCTGTTATGTAGTTTATGTGTGACTCCTGTCGTGTGTTGAGGGGGAGAGGGAACTAGGGCAGGGGGAAGAAGCAGCAGATGCCCGTGAGTTTTCGTCACCGCGGCAGTCCGATAAGGCTGCCCGCACCGCGACAGCCACGGTGCCCCCCCCCCCGCACCCCACTCCGCCTCGTCCTCTTAGCCATATAGTCCATCCACGGAAACCAAGTTGTGGCGCATATTTCCGTACGTCCCTGCAGGGAGGCCGTCATCATTTCCATGTTATATATATTTTCCACCCTGTCAACCCATTGTTGGAAGGTAGGCGCCGTACGGCTTTTCCAGTGTGTCGGTATTAGTGTTTTCGCAGCTGTGAGCAAGTGTATGGTCAGGCCCTTTTTGTATTTCAGCAGCGGTGTTTGCGTGTGATTGAGCAGCATCGTCAGGGGCTTCAGCGGAAGGTCTGCATCAGTGATTTCTCTAATTGTTTGGTGGATCTGCCGCCAGAATGGCTCTATAAGTGAACACGACCACCAGATATGAAGCCTCGTGTCCGGTTCTCTTCCACATCTCCAGCATTCCCCGGGTTTTGACTCGTGCACATGGCGTAGGATATCTGGGGTCCTATGCCAGCCAGTCAGTATTTTATAATTACATTCCTGATATTTGGAGCATATGCTTCCTCTGTGCGTCAATTGGAAAATCTTGTCGCATTCGATGTCCATGAGTGTTGTTCCCGTCTCCTGCTCCCAGTGTTCCGTGAAGCCAAGGGGGGTCCTGCCTTCCTGCTGCTGAAGCATGGCATACAACGTTGATACCCTGTGCATGAGGTGCCGCCTATCCATGCATGTCTGTTCCAGAGGTAGCAGCGGTCGGTGTATGTGGTCTTTTCCCGGTAAGGAGGTGTAGTACGTTCGAAGTTGATAATAGCGGAATTCATCCAGTCTTGTCTGGCTATGCTCTGGTACCAGTTCCTTTAGAGGTTTAAGTGTTGAGTCTGTGCACCATTGCCGCAGGTATGTCCAATCCGACGCAGGGAAGTTCTTTAGGTCTGCAGAGTTAAGCCCTCTTGCCATTCTTGGGTTGTTGGTTATGGGGTAAGCGGGTTTGGTACCGTAGTGAGTTGTTTGGCGTATCTAATCTTACACCATACTCGCAGTGTGGAGTCGATCATCGGGTTTCCTGTGCGTATGTCTCCCAGAACTGTACCACCTAGCGACAGCAGGGAGGGGAACCGTCCCTGTGCCTGCTGCATCTCCATGTCAACCCACTGTTTGGTGGACGGCTTTGTGTGCCAGTCCACTAATCGGCAGAGGTGGGTCGCCTGATAGTAGGAGAGTACCGACGGAAGTCCTGTTCCTCCTGCGTTTTTCGGCCGCTCCAGGATTGTCCTACGAATACGTGCCTGTCCCTGGTTCCAGACAAATTTCCGTATGATGGTTGCTAGGGATTGGAAGAATAACCGCGGGATAGTCGTAGGCAGCGCCTGGAACAGGTATAAGATTTGTGGCATAACGTTCATCTTTATAGCATTAATCCGCCCAAACCATGAGATGTACTGAGATGTCCATTTTTTCAGGTCCCTTTGTAGGATCGTGAGGAGGGGTGTAAAGTTCAGGGGATATATGTGCTTGAGCTCGTTTGGTAACCAGATTCCCAGATACCTGAGTTTTGACTGGCATAGCCTGAACGGGAAGTGCATTTGGAGGTGTTGCAACATGGCGTTGCCCGGGGCCAACGGCATCGCTTCTGATTTATCCAAGTTGAGTGCAAGGTTGGAGACTGCGGAGTACTCCTTGAATGCTTCCAGCAGGTTCGGGTTTTGATACCCGTGGTTGATCCAGGAAAAAGACCATGTCGTCCGCATAAGCCGCTACTCGATGTTCTCCCTGGCCTACACGGAACCCCGTAATACCCCCGTCTGACCGCCTCCAGAAAGGGTTCTAGAGTGAGGGCAAACAGAAGGGGGGACAGGGGACAGCCCTGCCTCGTGCCATTGTACCATAAACGGTTCGGTGATGTTGTCCGAACCCCATGTGCCGCATAGATTCCATAAGAAACGTCCAGTCCACGCAGACAAACGCCTTTTTTGGCGTCCGTGGAAAGGAGCACCAGATCTCGCTTGTTGGCCTTCGCCACGTGGATCACATTTAGGGCTCGGATTGTATTATCCTTCTTTTTGTATTGTATTAGCCTCTCTTCCTGGAATAAAACCGACCTGGTCGGGGTGGATGAGGTTGGGCGCCACCCGGGCGACCCTTAGCGCCATGGCCTTGGCAAATACTTTCAGATCGGCATTCAATAACGATATTGGCCTGTAACTCGCGCAATTTGTGGGATCCTTACCCTCTTTTGGAATGAGTGCAACGGTTGCTCTCAGTATGTCTGTAGGAAACTGTCCTTACGTACGCAACGAGTTGAAGCCCTCCAAGAGTCTCGGCAGAAGGATGTCCTTGAACGTGCGTAAGTACGTTACTATCAGACCATCCGGGCCAAGTGCCCTGTGGGGTTTTGCCACTTTCAGTGCCCCCGCTAGCTCCTC
The DNA here is from genome assembly GCA_933207985.1 of Pelobates cultripes. Lineage (NCBI taxonomy): Eukaryota > Metazoa > Chordata > Amphibia > Anura > Pelobatidae > Pelobates > Pelobates cultripes. The sequence goes on from OW240913.1 coordinate 350,250,176, forward strand.
AAGTGTCAGGGGTTGGTCCAGTTCGGCTTCTTGTTCCGGAGTCAGCTTGCGGGCGACATGTCTGCCCAGGTAGGCGGCAACTCGTTCCTGGTGACGTCGTGTCTTGGAGTCCGATCGGTTTCTTGTTTGATCATATAGTGCCGCGTAATATTTGTGGAATGCGTTCAGGATGCCTTCGGGGAGGTGAGTGACTGTTTGCCCCTGTGTGCGAATCTTATGTATATGTCGCGCCCTTCGCTTCTCCTGGAGCATTTTCGCGAGCATTTTGCCGCATTTGTTAGAATGCTCGTAAAAGAACCTAGTTGTTTTTCGCGCAGTTTGGAGCTGGCCCTGGGCGAGTATAGCGCGGAGCTCTCTACGTGTCTCCATTAGGAGGAAGTAGGTCTGGTCGTCCAGCGTGCGTTTATGTTCTTGCTCCAGTTCCACCACACGTCTGGACAGACGAACTATGCGTGCAGTGCGCTCTCTTTTGCGCTTGGCGCTGATGGCTATGAGGTGTCCCCGGATGACACACTTATGTGCCTCCCAGAGCGTTAGTAGTGCAACTTCCGTTGAGCTATTGGTCGTGAAATAGTCGGTCAAATTTTATGTTACCGTGGTAGTCAGGGCGGGATCATCTAGGAGGGTCTCGTTTAGTCTCCATTGCCTTTCCGTGGGTTTGAATAGTGGGGCACTCGTGTGTGCTATCATCGGTGCGTGGTCAGATTGTTCTATGCTCCCTATCTCCGAGCCCTGCAATACCGACAGATATTCTTGTGCGAGGAATATGTAGTCTATTCGGCTGTAATGTGCACGGACGGTCGAGTAATTAGTGTAGTCTCTGTCTTCAGGATGACTCGCCCTCCAGCAATCCACCAATCCCGTTTTATGCAGTGAGCGTAACGTTGCCTGTAGGCAGTGTGCGGGGATCAGGCGAAGCCCCTGGAAGTGTCCAGGCGTGGGTCCAGTGGAAGATTTAGGTCTCCCGCTACCACCAGCAGTCCCTCCCTCACTAAAACCTTTTTGGTCACTATTCTAAAATGTGTTTATTAAGGTATAACATAAGGATTTATTAGTGAAAGAGAGAAAAACATTCACCATCAAGTTAAACCCCAAAGTGTTTTATTACCACATACCACCAGTGACGTACTAAGTGGGCTGCTGGGGGAGAGGAGGGAGTGGTCCGCCCCTGGTGCCACCAGGTAGGGGGTGCCATGATCCTGGTCTGGGTGTTGGAGGGGTATGTGTGAGCTGTGCCTGATGGCAGCTGCGGTGCCTGATGACCAGCACAGCTCACACACGCAGAGACCAGCAATAACCAGCTGAACAGGCCGCACGGAAGGAAAGTTGGGGTGAAGCTAAGAAAAGTTGGGGGTGGAGCCAAACCGGCAGCAGGGTGGTTCTTACCTCGGCCCTTACCTACTGCTGTTACTGCTGCACATGGAGTTGCAGCAAGGAGGAATACCTGCTTTTCCAACTAACAGGCTCCAAGGAAGGACTTCAGTGAATCCACACCTCCTCCAGCCCACTGTCTGTAAGTAAGAGGTTGTGTGTGTGACTGCCTGCCTGTAAATGTGTGTGTGTGTGTGTGTGTGTGTGTTAGACTGTCTACTTGCCTGTAACTGTGTGTATGTGTGAGACTGTCTGCCTGCATGTAACTGTGTGTTTGTGTGTGTGTAAATGTCTGCCAGTAACCGTGTGTGTGGCAGACTGTCTGCCTGCCTGTGTGTGTGTGTGAGACTACCTGTGACTGTGTGTGACTGTCTGCCTGTGACTGTGTGTGACTGTCTGCCTGTGAGTGTGTGTGACTGTAACTGTGTGTGACTGTATATGTGATTGTCTGGCTACGACTGTGTTTGACTACCAGTAACTTACTGTGTGTGTAACTGTCTGCCTATAACTTTGTGTGTGACTGTCTGCATGGGACTATGTGTGTGTGACTGTCTGCATGTGACTGTTAGATGTTGCCTGTAACCATGTGTGTGACTGTCTGTGACTGTCTACCTGTAACTGTGTGTGACTGTAACTATGTGTGTGTTACTGTCTGCCTGTGACCGTGTGTGTGTGACTGTATGTGTGACTGTCTGCCTGTAACTGTGTGCGTGACTGCCTGGCTATAACTGTGTATGACTGCTTGGAACTGTGTGTGTAACTGTCTGCCTGTAACTGTGTGTGTCACTGCCTGTGACTGTATGTGTGACTGTCTGCATGTGTCACGTATTCATCCGCTTATAAAAATGTGCTTAATGACATTTACTGTCCACACAGGAAAAGTTGTGCCGAGCAGCAACCTAATCCACAGAAGGGTTAATGCTGAGCAGCAATTATGCAAATGAAACCTGGTAACTGACTTTGGGGTCAAAGGCCGGTTACAGCCTATCAGATCTAGAGGAGCGGTATTTAGGCCCAGTTCTCATCCTGCTCAGTGCCCTGTTGTGGTTTCCCTTGTGGTTGTCTGAGAGCGCGTTCCTGTTTAGTTTTCTACCTGGTTTTTGACTTTGGCTTTGTTTATTGACTTCTCTATATTCTGGTATCCTGACTCCTGGCTTTCCTCATCGTTGCATCCCTTTCTGTGTTCCCTGACCTCGGCTAGTATTTTTGACTATTCTATGTACGTTAAATCCAGCTATTCTAAGGACCGGTAATACGTTACTTATTTGTCATCCGTGCTATACAGTTCTACGTGCTGGATCAAACAGTAATCCTGACAGCATGTGACTGTGTGCGTGTGACTTTCTGCCTGTAACTGTGTGTGTGACTGTATGCCTGTAACTGTGTGTGTGGGGTGCAGGGGTTTGTAGGAGAGGGGCAGGACAGGGGTTTTGTAGAAGGAACTGATAGGGGTTTTACAAAGTTTACAAATTGTGCAATACATAAAAAAAAAAGAAAACGTAAAAAAAAATTAAGGTTTATTTATTTTTATTTTTTTGTGGAGGGGGGGATGACAAACAGATGACCCGCCCCGGGTGGCAAATGCTCTAGGTGCACCCCTGACTGCAAGACAATTTCATTTGGATTTTATTGGATGTATCTTTCCTTCATGTTTGCAATCCCCAAATCAAATGGTCTTGAATAACTTAGCAATTACTTGGTACAGTGTTTTAGCTTTCTTGAGCCATTATATCGCAATTTGTCAATTGTTCTGAATTTGTTATGTGTCACAACTTTTTAGATTTCGAAGGGTCTTACTACCATCAGAGATGTGGCATTGGTGGTCTCTACAAGGGTTGGTGGGAGTGGTACCCCATCTTTAATGTTGGTAACCCATTTCAAAATGTACTATTACTTGTGTTACCTTGTCAACCTGCTACTAATGTGGTTCAAAGTTTTCCAATATATTAACGCATTTATAAACTAATTAAACAACAATAATTGGAATTTAAAGTTCATGACAAATATCATTATCTCATTTCTGAATCTTAACCTAATTAGTTCCAAAATGTCATACATACAGAAAAAAATCTGAAAAATATGCAGGCAGTTCTATTTTGCATGCATAAAGTTGTCATCCATTTATGCACAAATTGCTTTGACTTTATAACTTTTGAAAATCATGCCCAGGACTTAAAAACATCAATTAAAACAACTGAGTTATTCTCCTGAATGTATTAACAAAGCATATCCTATAGCTAAAAGTAAGAATAGAACAGATCTGATAAAGGATGACAAACATTCACTTAAATGTAGAAATCAATGAAGTGAAAACAAATCCCCCGTCTTTGTAACTGAATGCAGCAGGGAGTTTAAAGAGATCACAAAAAAATCATTACAGAACACTCTTCACAGTTCTCACGTTGAATCCCTTCGATGCGGAAATATTGCAGAATAATGTCCAGTGTATTTTCAGGAAAATTAAAGCATTGGGCTCAAGACTGTTACCAAGCCATTTTTTGGATATTGACAGAGACTTGGCTCGAGTATGTGGGAATGTCTCATTGTGGATCCAGGAAATCTTGAGTACAAAATGAGTAAAAAATTTGTCTCAGTCAGATCCTATATAAATTGTAATTTAGCATGTGTAATGTATTTCAGAACCTTTAAACTCTGTAAGAACCAATATGTGGCCTTCAATTTATGAACCTTGAAGGAGAAGATAAGAGAACATCACATGGACACGAGTACGATCTCCACTATTTGTATCCACAAGCATTTTAGTAAATGTTTAGGTAGTTTTAAGTTTTCCTTTCAGGTGATTAAAAACAAATGAACATTCATCTATGTAAAGAAAACCAAAAATGTGTTACTAACGCAAAGTCTGTATCTTTACAATTCAGACCGAGTAACTAAAGGATGTTAGTTATGAGCAGGACCTTAAAGGACCACTCTAGGCACCCAGCTCACTTCAGCTAGGGTTAACCCATTTTTTTATAAACATAGCAGTTTCAGAGAAACTGCTATGTTTACAAATGGGTTAATCCTTCCTCCAATTCGTCTAGCGGCTGTCTCATTGACAACCGCTAGAGGCGCTTGCGTGATTCTCACTGTGAAAATCACAGTGAGAGCACGCAAGCGTCCATAGGAAAGCATTTTAAATGCTTTCCTATGCGACCGGCTGGATGCGCGCGCAGCTCTTGCCGCGCATGCGCATTCAGCCGAATGGGAGGAACGGAGGAGGATCGGAGGAGGAGAGCTCCCCGCCCAGCGCTGGAAAAAGGTAAGTTTTTACCCCTTTCCTCTCCCCAGAGCCGGGCGGGAGGGTGTTTTAGATTATTTCTACCACTTCGTCTTTATTATTATTTTTTTTTAATTGTTCTTTTTTTCTATAATGTCTAAGTCAGAAAATGTTGAGATTTTGTATAACAGGGCTATATTGGTCTAAAGTTTGCAATTTGGTCACCAATGCACAATGGCTCACTATTAGTATACTATATAGTCAACAGAATTATCTAGGATTATAATCAGTCCTCATCTTTTCAACAAACGTCATGTAAAGCAGAACAACAACAACTTTTAGTAGGCTGTAAGCTTTCATTAACATATCATACTTTGCGAATTTGTGATGGTCATAGCCCTTCAGCTTAAAAGTCATTCGTATGTTTTATTCTTGATTTATTTTATTTTCCTCTTGTATAAATTACTGTGTTCACTGAATTTTTTACACACAACAGTTGGTCAGTGTAACCATCTGAATGACGGACAGCATCTTGAGAAGCACTGTGGATCTGCGCTCAATGCATTTAAATTTCAGCTTTGCAGGGAAGAAAGACCAGAGTGTGTCCTCCGCCCCCACCCCGATATATTATTGATATGGTCACCGGCAGGGGAAATTCAGCCTTAGTTAGTACTTACTACTGAGTGCTCTTTGAACCTTCCAGGCTTGCAGTGAGAAGCAATTCATTTTTTAATTTTGAGCCCTGGTTATGGCAAAACAGCTTTGCATAGATTAATATGTGCTACAATGTATCAATAGTGATATTTTCCTGCTAGTTCCCAATGTTTGTTTCTGATATCATTAAAATCTTGCCCCCTTAGACCGTGTGCTGCTAGAAAATTCCCTACATATTTAGCCTTAATACACACAGCCTTGCCATAAAATTGGCAGGACATTAATTTTGAAACAGGATCTTGAATTGACTGGTTTGTTATGAGTGGACCTTATGGGGTTAAGTATATTTCAAAAGCATGTCCTAATTAAAAGCCTCTGGTGAATTTGTGACCCACTGTGAAATGTTCTGGGATTAAATTGTAAAACAAACACTAATCCCTTGTTTAAATTAAATATAGATTATGGTCTAGAAGGCAGATGTTAACATTAAAATCCCTGCATAAAAACTGCCATTTTAACTAATACCATGAAAAGTTGGGGTGGGCGGTGGGGGGCAGAGGACGTGAAAATCTAAATGCTCCTCTTGAAGCCTTCAGAAAATAATTCGGAACTAGCACTCTGCTTTATGGCTGTTTTCCAGGATGTTTGTGACGAAGCAAGATTTTAATCTGTTTTTTTTTGGGGGGGGAAATAACATTTTTATGAAAATAACATTTATTGCACTCGATAAAAAAGAAATCTGTTGAACGTAAGGGGAAAACACAAAGCAGGAATACCATTTTATGTCACGAACAGAAGGGTAAACATATTATGGAAGACCCTTGAGTATGTGACTCATGTTTTTCCTGCAGAATGTGAGCCTGGAAGGCAAACAACAGGAAAATATCAAGGTGCAAGTTCTAGGCTGATAATCTGTGCGATGACTCAAAACGCTGGGAGCATTAAAGCAGAAAATTGATAATATACTTACCATTTTTTTCCTGGCTAAACATGGCAGTATCGCTTTTGAGTAGCTATTCAATGTGGCCTGAGAAACAGGAAAGATTCATTAAACAATGAAACAATTAAAAACTAATAAAATCCCCCTCCTCTCTGAGCTCCCAAGTCTGGTTAGTAAGCTGCATAGAATCAAACCAGAAGGGAGTGTGCGTGATGATGTCATGTAACATAGCCAGGAAAAGAAAAATTTGGTAAGTATGTCATCAATTTTCTGCTTTCTTTTTTAAACATGGAAGCATCAATTATGGGTACTACCCAAGCTCCACTGAAGGAAAGAGATTTCTATGAAAAAACAAACTTAATAAGTCACGAAGGACCACTGAGAGAAGAATACTTCTAACAAAATGAATATGGCCTGAGGAAGCAAGGTCACGTTTGTGGAAACCGGCTTACTCTTCCCGTGACATTGATGGTGCTTAGAGGGACATGCATCACTTGACAATTATTTTTGAAAACCTGCAAGCAAACAATTTAAAACAAATATACAAACCAAAGTAAAGACAGAAAAACTTTGGAATGTATGTAATAAACGTTTATAAATTTGGTCAGATTGCATTGTTGGACACACCTCTCAGCTAGGGGAGGCTCTTCAGCCTACCCCCTCACCCTTTTACTCACCGTTACAGTTTCAGATCAGTTCACTACTGACAGAATCTGGGCTCCATTATGCAGCAGCAAGAGAGAGAAACCCGAAACCAGAGACTGCTCTGCATGAATCACACTGATCAGACTGTCAGGATGTTGGTGAAGAGATTGTGTCAATCTGTCAGCCAAGGCCAATACACTTTTCCAGCAGTCCTAGGGATAGGACACTGATTGGTTCGCTCAGTGTCCATCCTGGAGGTGTGGAAAGCATAAGAATGAAGAATCAGGTAAATCTAAAAAATTTTTTATCATATTTACCTTCTTTTTTCAGCCTGCAGCCTGAGGTGACTGTCTCATTCAAAGCTAAAGCTTTTGAATGAGATAGATGTTTTAAGAAGATGCATATCCCTTTAAACTTATCTTTATTATACCCAGTAAAATGTAAAATAATGTAGAAAAATTTACCTACCGGCTGTGCAATATTATATATTGGAAGTCCAGGGGCTTAATGACCTTATACACTTTATGCATGTTTTACTCTTAAAGGGTTACTATAAGCAACATGACCAATTTATTAATTTGAAGTGATCATAGTGCCTGAAGTCTCCACCTCCGGCAGCATCATTAGCCAGCTCAGAGTAAAGTTCTCAGCTGGCTAATATCAATTCTGTGCAAAATTGGCTTCTGATGCCAGAATGCACAGAATGCTGCCGCCAGACAGCCAGTGGCACAATGGAATGACCCTAACTGTGCTGCATCTGTCCTTCCATCAGTACATCCTCCCTCACTATCCTCCACTATGAGGGAAGTTATGTTAACCAAGAAAGATCTGTCTGAGAGGAGCTTGGGCTTTGCAATGGATTGCAGGTGAGTTTTAGCATGTTTTTTTTTCCTATGGGGGGTCAGACCACCTGATTAACCAAAACCAGTGTTCATTGTTATGAAAACAGTGTTTTTTTGGTTGGATGAACCCTTTAATAAAAAGCATTGGTTGGATGCCCCTCATCCTGATAGTAGTTGGGTGTGGGCATTAGCACAAATGTAGTAATATAAAAAAATATATACTTACCATCTTCTTCGAATTCATCTTCTCATCAGCCCATAAAAAAAGGTTAAAAAAAAAATCCATAATAGCACAACGCAACTATTGAAAAGAAGATTCGCAAGAAACTTGATGAGAGAAAAACAAATACCTGATGCAACAAAAACTAGATCGATCTTGGCCCCGCAAGGACTGTGCGCAAAATGAGCTTCAAGGTGTGAGAAGCCCATCTAAAGACTGAAGCTCATTCTGTGCAGAGCCCTTGAGAATATCTATTTTTGTTGCACCAAACCCCGTTATATTATATTTAGAGCCTCCACTCACCACCTATGTTTAAAACAGCCGTTTCTATTAATAAGGGACGGAGGGGACATATTGTTTTTTGTAACTTTAATATGGTAGCTGACTAGCAAGCACTGATGAGCTGGCACATAATTAACCTTAGCACCATTGAGGTCTTTTTTAAAAAAACTATTTGCCCTCCTGGCTGCTAGCAGTTGAAGCAAGCAAATAGTACTTTTACAAAAAGCAAGTGAGCGATAATTTGTGAATGTGCATCCTGCCAGATGCATTCTGTCACAAATTTTTTTTTTTTAATAATTGATTTATTAATATTCAGTATCCTATATTTGTATAGGGTTTGAATGCTAAAGCATCTATACATGGATTGCACCCAGCTGATGCAGATTCAGTCGGGCTGGTCGAGTTCCGAACAGTCAAATTTGGACATTTTCATCAGATTTTGTCTGGGTGGTTAATTTTTCTCTAGATAATTAATAAAGTGTTTAGTGAAATATCTTGTAAGTGACTCATGCAAGTCAAATTTGGCCACCAATTAAATGCCTTAAATTTGTTAGACATTAGGGGTTGTATGAATTGTTTGTAGAGCTGTCTAGGGATAAATTGGTTATATTATTCCTTAATTATATCTGATGATACTTTAGGCTTGTGGAGAACAGGGTGACATTTAATCTTGTATGCAATTATCTTTATTCATGATCAGACGCAGTCTCAGTTCCGGCCTTGCTGAGCGAGAACACACAGCTCTCAGTGAATATAAACATGTTATATCTTCTGTGTAGACGTATTCTAGTATGCATGATAGCCATAATCAGTATGGTTTCTATAGCACTACTTGATAGAGAACCACGAGATTAGGCTTACATAGTACTAATTGGCTTTGGAAATAGAAATTACTATTTATGTTAGGAAACAAGGCCCCCTCTTGTATTAGTAACATATACTTGGTTTGAAAATAAACAGTAGAATATTTTTTATACATTTATTAATGCGCAACATGTAGTTATGCCTCCCAGTGTATACAGAGACCATCGGTTCAAGAAATAGGTTGCGGTAAATTTGAGATAATTATATTGATTTGCATTCAAAGAAAATTAAGCGTTCTCTTATATAAATGAAATGTTTTGGTTACTGAAGTAATGTGGGGGTTGTACTGTGCGAGGCCTGAAAACCCTGCAGCTTTTGTCATTTGTTTCTGCTGATAATGTGTTATCGACGTGTGGCTCAGTTTTACAGCCTTAAAACCACTCAATAATAGTGTTGCATCAGAAAAAAAAAAAGTTTCTTTCTTCTTCTACCTGCTTATAGTATAAAAAAACTCAATGATTGTTATCCAATCCATGGAGCCCATGGAGGGGCATACGGATTCTCTTTCTGGTTTCATGCTGAGCCGAAAAATAGGTAGAGAATCCTACGGGAGGAAAAACTGGCATTGACCAACGAGTCTGTTAGATGGACCTAGTTTTGGGAGCTGCACAGAAAAGGATGGCCCACTGAAAATGGCTGAAACAGTAACTCCAAAGGAGGGCAGTATGAATTGGTCAGATAAATTATTTCTAAATATGCAATGGAGCATAATATCTGGCACTCCTTATAATCTGTAGGGGTCAGTGTTAGTCCTGGGTACAGTTTTAAATTGATCCATCTAAGTGATCCGCCTTGATAAGTGTTGGATTATGGGCATGCATAATGGAAAGAATACAATAGATCATTAACTGTTAAACCAGAGTAAAATGTGAGACCCCAGCGTTCCATGTGAGATACTATGTATGGAGCACAGTACAGAAAGAATCAGGACTAGCTTTCAGTCTTGGACTTTTATTGATATGGGGCTTTACAGGCACATCTCCTCCAACTCAACCCTAAACCTCTATATAACCCACTCTGCTTTCTTTCCTGAACTGTGTCATCTAAAAAACTAAAACTTGATTGTAAACCTTATTTTCTCATACATTAAATACATGTTATTTTACCCTACTCCTGATAGAATGTATGGACAGAACCCTCGGCACCTTCTGCTCCTGTACGTCCAACTTGTTGTTTTGCAACTACTTGCTTATTAGTCCATTTATTGTACATTGCTGTGGTATATGTTGGCGCTTTGTAAATAATAGTAAGAATCATAATGGTGGCTCTCTTTCCCGTAAGGCTAATTTGCATACCAAGGATGCCAGTCCCATCTCCTCCCTCTAGGCCTGAACTCCCGTCTGGTGTATTAACAGACGCTGGGTGCTGCTAAACAGGGCCATTATATAGCTCTGCTTTAATGGAGACAAGGACGTGCGTGCGGCATCATGCAGATGTAACACACACGTTTTGATGTCACATGACTGTTTATATTAGTGCAGTGTCCTGTCGTAGTTTACCTTGTTGTTATCTAAGAGTGCGTTACATTGATGAATTCTTTGTATTTTTACCCCGTTTTGTACCTTAACTGTTCTACCTTCTGCATTCCTTGATATCTGGCTTGTCTTACCATTTACATACGCTCTGTCTCCCTGACATGGCCTATTCTGTTCTATTCTATGTATTACCATTAAGTCCGGCCATTCTACAGTCCAGTAATATGCTTTAGTATGCTGATAATATTTTATTTTTTTGTTAACTTACATTGGGTATTAGTTAAATCCTGACACTAATTAATAAACACGAATAGAAGGGATGTGTTCTAGAAATAGAACTATATAAGCAGAGGTCAAAGTGTATGGTCGTCCTGCTAGGTATAAATTCACCCCTCCTGAATGTGCAATGAACCTCCAGGCTTACAGTCGTCAGTAACTTTTAAGACCTGCCCATTAGTTTAGGATTTAAAATTTGAAACATATATCTCTGTTCTATATCAAGCACATCAGGAAACATAAAAAAATTGAACAAACAGTATGTTACATTCAAGCCGCTGGCGGAACTACCACAGTCACAGGGGTCGCAGCTGCGACCAGGCCCAACATTCCAGGGGGCCCAGCCGCTCTGTAGACCCCTGCGACTGAGGTGCCCGCGGAAAAAACGCTGGGGCCACATTGAAGGAGCCCATCAGGTTGCCCATGCTCCTGGGGCCACTCGATGGCAATGGATTTCCTGGGACCCGGTCAGCGCTGCAGCGCTTTAGGAGCGCGACTGGGCCCCAGTGATGATGTCAGAGCTGGGAGGAAGCCGCGCAGGAGGAGAGGAGGGAGTCAGAGTGGGAGCTCTGACTCCCATCAGTTTTTAACAGTTTGTGTGTGTGATAGAGAATGTCTGTATCAGTATATCTATGTGTGTATCTGTTTGTCTGTATTTACGTGTTACTGTGTGTATGTGTGTGTCTGTATGTATGTGTCTCTGTGTGTGTCTGTATGTGTGTGTGTGTCTACATGTCTGTGTGTATGTATGTATGTGTGTGTGTGTCTGTATGTATGGGTCTCTGTGTGTATGTGTGTGTGTTTGTATGTATATATATATATGCGTGTCTGTATGTATGTATTTGTGTGTATGTATGTGTGTTTGTGTGTATGTGTGTGTCAACATGTATGTGTGTCTGTGTGTGTGTCGGCGTATCTGTTTGTCTGCATGTGTGTGGGGGGGGTGTGGACGTATGGGATTGGGAGTAGATGTATGGGGGTGGGGACGTATGTGGTTGGGGGGGTAGATGTATGGGAGGGGCCCCAGGGCAATTTTTGCACCGGGGCCTTGTGGTTTCTTATTACGCCTCTGATTCAAGCACATTACTGTTTCCATGTCTAGATTTCTTTTTTATGTTTTGGAAGGATTCCAGAAGTAATGGATGAACACATTACCAGCTGCTTGGCATCAACCTGCCTTTTCTGAATCCACGAGAGTGCTTCAGTGTGAATGAGAAATACATTTGCACATACACATTAACATTTCTCTGCTCTCAGATGGAGCAAACGTATTGTTTATTAAACCACCACTACTGCATTTCACTCTACTTTAAACATAGTTCAAGGCTGTTACTGGCCTCTAGAACGAAATCTGATGGAGGTTTAGTAGACAAAAAATCCCCAGCCAACTTCTACTCAAATAACCTATTACTTGCTTAAAATAAAAATGTGCAAAAACAAAAAGAGGATTTAATCAGGGAAGCCTTTTTTAATCAACCAGATGGTGATTAAATAGCGAAAAATAATATATTATTTTGCTAGTTAAATATTCAAATATGGGAATATGACTCCATCCTGTTGATTACATTTTCCCAGAGTTCGTGACTGTTACAAGGTACGCTTTCTCGGTTCTCTTGTTGCACACTGTTCAGTTTGCAGTCATATCAAATAAGTATTTGACTTATGCGTAATGGCAGCCTTAAGCTTAGAATGTAGAGAGGACACCATTACGTTAATAACGATGTACAAAATAAATTATGGAATATTCAATCACGAAGGGGAACTAATAGATTCTGTGGATATCCATATATGAATACAGACAGCGATTATTCTTCATTGAGTCTGAACTTTTATTCTTAATAATGTGAAAAAAAATGAAATTCCAGCCAAGGCACGTATTGAATGAGAGGAGGAGAAATAGACACATTGTGTCTGTTTCTCGTCTTGTACATTCTTTGACCGAACAGGGCAGAGTGTATAACAAAAACTGATCCAAACAAAGGAGCCAAGGTGAAGGCAATCCGTTTTAGGACAGAGGTAAATGCAAAGTTGGGGATTTTACTTTTATTTATTTTTTTCAGATTTTACAAATATATTTTTGTTTATAATATAGGTGACATTTTAACATATTATTACAAATCATTAGTAGGGAGCATTCCCCAAACTATCTCTAATGAGTTTTTTGGAAAAATTAGTTTTCTCCAAAAATATGAATTTATCATTTTGCAGAAATAATAATTCAAAAAGGGAACAGAATATTCATTAAGCATTAAAGATAATCTGTATTTTCCCAGATGTGAAAGTTCTTCTTGCCCTCATCCCAGTGAATGCTACTTCAACGGTTACTAGGGTGTAGAGAGCAGTGGCACTAACGAAAAAACATACTTACCTCAGTGGCACTTCTGTGGTCTGGGCACCGTCACCAACCCATAATGCCTCGGGTGTGTTTATACGCATTGGGACATCTAATGGATAAATTGTGTTCATGTGCATGATCACCAGACTTTTTGTCCACCATGCTTTCTCCTGGCGTACAGCACTGCAGTAGTTAACTCATTTGCATATTTAGCCTGGTGTTGTGTGGCAAAACATGCAAATTAGAATAAAAAGATTCAGGATTTAAATGTTTCTCAACAAAAATGTTTCAATCCTAATGTTAGCTCGTTGCTCTAAAATTTTAAAAGGCACAGTTCCTCTTTAAGGCTGGCATACCATCAGTGGAGTTATTTTCTACAATAATTGGGAGGTCTATGTATTGGTCATCCCTGGTCTAAGTGGTATTAGAAGTGAAAGTAGCTGTTATTTTATACTCTATATAAATTTTCATGTGTTTTATGGACTATAAGAAGGGTACCAGTTATTTGACCAAATAATACAGTGATGAGATTTGCATACTTACCAAATGGGAGGTATGAAACTGGTGTGATGGGGGGTAGGCCTACAGTGGGTATGCCAGTAACAAGACTTGCTTCACTGAGGATGCCAAATATGGCCGGTCCACCTGAAAAGAGGACAGGGCCATCCAAAACCCGAGCATGCCAGACTGGTTTGCATTCCGCAAAACACCAGAGACTAAACTCAGGATGGCGGGATAAGAATGTCCCACCAAATATGGTAAGCATGGATTAATGGATAATTTTCCTATACTAATTGTCCTGACGTGATAAACATGTACTGAGCTTATCAAGGACCCAAAAACTAGAACTGCTGTGTTATTTTTAGCTGTTAATGGAAACATTTGATATTCAGTACTCAGTGGTGATTAATTAACTAAGAATTTTAATGAACAAACTACAAGCGCTGAATAAACAAAACTTCGATTAATCTTATTAAAGTGTGTTAAAAATTAAAAAAAAATATTATTCCAATGAATATCTAAGATCACATAGGAAAGATTATTTGTCCCTGCCAGGCAATCGCAAAAAAAAATATTTATTCATGAAATGCTGATGTGTACAGATTTATTTTCGGATAAAGTTACCTTAATTGCAACCATTGGTTAATGTAATGCATCACAAACGCCAAAGAGCAGATTCACTTAGGGATAAAAAGTTGAAGACATGAATTATTCCCTTTGACGGTGGATTAAACATGAATAAATAGCAAAACTATACTAAACTATACTCACTGCCTGGAATTGTTGAGATTTGTTTTTCAATTCACCACACTGTGTTGGATAATGACTAAAATGTATCTGTGTTTTTCCTCACATTATAATATTCCCTAGAGAATAGGGGAGTCTTTTGAAGGAGCGCTATTTAGGTCAACCATCTGTCCTCACAATCCCTTCCAGAGTGTGTGTCAAAGAGCGGTTGTAAAACTTAAAATCTGGCACTGATATATGAAGACATTTTTTGGCTGCCAAAGCATGACTTCTGTTGTGTCTAGGAACCACGTATACACAATTAACTTGCTAAATACATCACTTACATGAAATACATATTTAATTCCCCCCCCCCACCCCCATACATACTTGCTTATAAAATTATATACACACACACACGTAAATAAATTACTAGAAATTCACACCCATCACAAACACATGTATTTAATGACAAAATCTCACACGTACTCACAGGCAACCACTCAAATTTACACTAATTAATTACAGGCATACCCCATTTTTAAGTACACAATGGGACCAGAGCATGTATGTAAAATGAAAATGTACTTAAAGTGAAGCAATACGTTTTTTACACTTCCCAATGCATGTCCAGCATTGCAATAGTAATTTACAGGCATAACTGATACTGCAGCTGCAGATTTCCAGTGATGTTATTACCAGTGATTTATTTAGTGATTTCCAGTGGGCTTTTATTCAGTTAAAACAAACAGTAGAAAAAAATAGAAAATAAAAATCTCATTCCAGATTGTATCATTTATCGTTCATCTGACAACCTTAAACTGGGAGGAAAAGTAAAATAAACCTGCCCACTGAGCCGTTTTCTGCCAATCCAGTGCCAATTTGTATTTATTAGCAGCTTAGTTGCACACTTAGTTTAGAAGCACCTCTTCATCACTTTAAGCATTTATGGTTTAACTTTGAATCCTCAGAATTGTGGCTAATGCAGCTAATCTGCTAAGTCATAGTTATAGAAAATGGCAGGGTAAACCCTTTCACTGGATGGCAGCCAATTGCAGAATATGGACAATGTATGGGCAGAAAATATATATATATATGTTCAGCAAGGAGTAGACATAAATTTGAGATGATTAACCTGTGACATGTCAGAAGGTGTGAAAAGTTCTTGCCCCAATGACACTGAACTGAGCTGCTCCGGGCGAGAATAGGACCTTCCATTTACTGTTCACGCGCAAACAGTAGAGGCGCGGGAATGTCTGTACTCGTGAGGCACCTTTAGGTACACTTGCGAGTATGTCTGTACTCGTGAGTGTATGTAAAGTGAGTGTATGTAAAGTGAGTGTATGTAAAGCGGGGTGTGCCTGTATGCACCTTCTCCCCTCTGCTGCTTACCTTGTCATGGTTGAGGAGCTCCAGCCTTCTTTCATTAATAGGGAGCGAATAAGAGCAGTACACTGTGCATCTGCCTTGTCTCTCCCTCAGCATACCACACATTAAACAGGGAATTTATGCTGGGTCATGACTTCACATCATGAGACCCGCTAAATGTAAAATTGAGGCTGGTGCTACAGCCTCACCCAGGAGCACTAGGGAACTGTCCCTGGGCACCAGAGCGTGAACACTTTATTAGACGCGATTGCGGTGTGCAGCTGGCACTAAGACCATTCAGAGAGCACTTTAGCAGGGCTCTCTGCATCGTCCGGCCTAACATCTGCCATGCCCCTTCACTGGTGGGCCTGACTCTTTTATTCAGACAGACCTACACGCTATGGGGTCTAATGGTGATGTGAGTTGCATCAATGGCAACACCGTTCGGGGCCTGCTCCCATTATTTTGATTGCATACCTCCTCCCAGTGCTGGGAAGTATAACATTTGGAAACAACCACCTAATATATACTTGTTTCCTGCAAGTTAGAACAAACGGGGTGTTATATACCAGGACATACTTGAAAACGAGAGAAATCTCAATGTATCTTTCTTGGTAAAATATTTTATAAATAAATAAATATAAAATGTTGGAGATGCTTAGCATCTCCTAGAATTACCTTATAATATCCTTTTCCAGCACTCAGTACACGATGAATTAGTGTAAATGAGCAAGGAATGCCTTAGTAGAGATCAAATGTCAGATCATTGAGGTGGGGTCTGCAGAGAACATAGACTGGATATTATTTTTCTTTGTAATTGAAACTTTCTAATTTGCTTTTGGTTTATTTCCAGGTAACGCGATGCATAGTAGAAGTTCTGTCCAATGCTTTGGCGAAACCCAATGCTCCCCCGATTGATCCAGAATGTAAAGAAATCCTTAAAAAGAGTGAGTATTGCAACTAACTGGAACCAGTGCTGATATGAATGCCATTATTTATTAAACCTCAAATCGTTGGGAACTTACAAGAAAAAGTAAAATTTAAGGTCAATGCGGTTAAACTGAAAAATTCTCTTTTCCCAGCCTCATTATTTTGGCTTGAAATTTGAATGTTTGAATTCTTGAATTATATTTCAAACCGGTTTACTCACAAATGGAAAAATAATCCAGAATTCGAAGTAAATTTCAACTTTCAACTAAGTGGAAAAATTCTCGAAATCAGCTGTTTTCAGTGCCAGCTGTCTTGCCTGTCGTTACCTGTTATAAGATGTGCTGGTTGTTCATGTTAATATATTCTCATTTGTCTCTGGTGTCTTTCTTTGTAATTTAAAACAAACTGACATCTATTAAAAAACATTTACTGGAAGCGTAGACATCAGTTGAACAGAGTGTTGTTTGATAAAACAAGGTAAATTGTGACATTGATTGGTAACAAATATAAACACATATAGCTACATTTGTAAGCTCACCCACTTTGCCTTAAAGGAACACTATACCGTATGGAATACAAAACTGTATTCCTAACACTATAGTGTCACTCTGCCCATAGCTGAATGTCAGACGCCCTCATTGTGTTGAAAGGGTTGAAAAGATTTCAACATTTACCTCATTCCAGCACGAAGGTCTCTGGGCGGGGGTTCTGTCTCCTCCTCCTCTTTTGGCATCATGGCCAACTCAACTAGGCCTTCACATTGGAAGCACTGAACCAATGTTTTCCTATGGGGGATTAGAAAAAACTGGATGTTCACTTGCAAAGCGTGAGGATGTCCAGCGTTGTTTCATAGAGTTAAACTCCGTGAAGCACCAGGAAGAGTCTCTAATGGCTGTCTGGTAGTTGGCCACTAGGGGAGAGTTAACCCTGCAATATAATTATTGCAGTTTCGCTGAAACTGCTATATTTTACTTTGCAGGGTTAAGGGGACAAGGACAGTGCACCCAGACCACTTCAATGAGATTATTTGGTCTGAGTGCCTATAGAGTCCCTTTAAATTTTCTATTCCCATCTTTATATATTCTTAGAACCAAACAAATCTCCTTTTGGGAGAGTGTGTGTTACAACAGATGGGTTAGTGAAAAAGATACATGTATAGCCGCTCTGTACACTAATGTGGATTACCCTTTATTCCACATGCAATAGATATAACAAAGAAATTTGGTATATAATATAAATATACACACCTAAAGTGGAGCGCTATAAATGTTGAGGAATTACCTCACAGGGTCTTGATTGGGTCGTATACGTCACATACAGATATGGAAGATAAAAATATATAATGTAGTGCAGATTGTAAAACACTTGTGCAATTTCAAATGAGGTAGATAAATGGATCACTCACATTTTCCAGAGCCTATGTTTTGGCTCTGTAAATTGGACCGGTATGCTTTTTAGGGCAGCATCCCACCACTATTTCCTGCTGAAATTTTTATCTGGGAATATAAAAACAATAGGAACATCCAATGTGTAGTATAGTCATTTCACAAATATTTCTGATAGAATGTAAATAGGTATTATGCTCACCTGTTATAGAGCCTTAAAATTCTGGCTCTGAGGGTGGTAGGCTTTGTGCCACTCTAAAAGGGTTGGCACTTCCCCAATTGAAGGTACTTGAGGCTTCTATGGACTTAGTAGAAAATGTAATCTATTTATTAATACAAATATGCTAAAATGTAAATAAAAATGAAATACAACGATTAAGATAAAAAGTCCTGGTTGCCGATATGTGTTTCACTCCTCCTGGAGCTTCCTCAGTCAGCTGTGTTTAGATCCTCTGTACCTTCTGCCTTTTAAATGTCTCTTGGGTCCTCCCTTGAGTTCGTATTTCTATGTATTCTTAATTTCCAAGTTTAGTTAACACCTAGTAATTCTTTAGCTTTTAAAAGTAATTATACATCAAAAAACATGTCTCATCCTACCCTGTCATGTAATTCTCTGCCCTAGTCACTTATATCATGAAACAGACCATGCACACAAACAATGCACACAAACAGTGCACACAAACAATGAACACAAACAGTGCATACAAACTTGCCTGTTTTGGTGGTAGTTTACTTGTCATTTAGCCTAAATCCTCCTAATCCTGGTGTTTCTCATTGTCTGTCTATCTGTCCATCCATGCAATTTCATCATAATAATATATTGTTAGTTTTTACTGTTAATGAAAAACTAAATGTTTCACGCTGTATTGAGCAACTCTTTTTTACGACAGTCTAATAATATTTTACAGTGTAGTTTCTAAGAATAATGTTGCAGAAATTTTTTTTTTAAATCAGTTATATAAAAAAATATTTAAAAATTATTTAAAATAATCCATCATATTATTTTACCATTT
The DNA here is from genome assembly GCA_933207985.1 of Pelobates cultripes. NCBI lineage: Eukaryota > Metazoa > Chordata > Amphibia > Anura > Pelobatidae > Pelobates > Pelobates cultripes. The sequence goes on from OW240913.1 coordinate 350,269,223, forward strand.
GAAGTTAAACCAAATCATAAATTGTTCGAGATACCTTTTTGATTTTTGCTTTTAGACACTTTGAGAAGGAAAAAAAGATAATTATGGTTTTTCTTTTGCTGTTTTTTTTTTTTACCGAGCATGATTATTTCTTTCAATTTATATTAATATGAAATGCTGCTAAATATAATGAGGAAGAGTCCTTAAACTTTACTTTCAATAGCTATTGTCCCTTGTGTCCTGGAGGTGAAAAAAAAATAAAACTAATTTCATCATAACCGGTTGAACAGAAATAATTAAAGTTTCTTTGTACGTAATGCCCAATGTTAGTTTCTTTAGTTTAATAAAAGCTTTAAGAATAAAACATATCATGTTGGGGTAAAATATATTAGATTTTTTTTATAATAACACATTTTTCTTCCTTTATAGTTCTGTACAAGAACGAAAGATTAGGAGGGTATTGCTTGTTTTGTACCATGAATGTTTGATGAAAGTCAAAGAATCTGCAAGGGACACAGAAAGGGTTGACTTACAAAACAAAATAGCCCTTTTTCTATTAGTAAGGATGAGATTCAACAAAACTAAAAAAGGTTTATAAATCGACTTAGTGCTTAGTTTAGTTTGAAGCTGTTCGATACCAGGACATTGGGTCATTAAATAATGCTACTTCTGCACATTGCTAAATTAATTAATTGGTAGCACTGGCAGAAGAAATGTGATTTCAATGCGTTAACAGCATTTATTGTCCGTATTTAAAATACAATTAACTTGCTATAAAAATAAATGAATAAATAAAACTTAGCATCCTCTACTTTATAAATGCAATAAAAATAAACAGAAACTGATTTTTTTCACACCTGGTTGCATATGTGTTTTCTCGGTGGAAGACTACGTTGAAATATAAATGTCTATAGTGACTTATTATAATAAGTGTTGTATTTTCTATTAATTTATATGGATTCCTTAGGACATATTGATGTTAATTAATATATTAGTTGAATCTAATGCTGTCATGTGCGTATTGAGTAAATGTTCTATTTCTCTAACATTTAGAAAATATTTTATAGGTACTAGGCCCAGTAATAATGAACAACTGGAGGAAGCAAACAACTTTAAGGAGATGACCGCTGCAGATAAACATCTACATGAATTTGATGATGAAACAGGACAACAGACTCGGGAAAGCAAAGTTCCGAAAGAGCAAGAGGAAGAGAAACGACACCATGAGGGCAGGGAAAGCCAGGAAGAAAAAGATGAAGAAGAAGGAAGAGAGAAGAATATCCACAGTGTGGAAAATGAGGAAGATACAGGTCATTCGAAAGAAAGTGACTTTGAAGACGGTGAGGAGGAAAGGGGAGAAATGATTAAAAAAGATAAATTTCGTCCTGATGAGTCTCATGACACGAGACATGATGTTTTTGACAAGAAAGTTCACACGGCTGCTAAAAATGTTGAAGAGTTCTCAGAAGATGATGAACCCAGAAGCTTAGAGGACATTATAAAACGGCATCATGGAGGTTTACACTGGAAAGAACAACTTGGTCATCCAGAAGAACACTCTTCCGAAACATCTGATGAGTCAAAAGAAAAAGAAGAAGAAGAAAAGAGAAATCTTAAATCAAAGCTAGGGGACTTTGGCCAAAGAATACTTGGTTATGATGAAAAAAGAAGACATGAACTGGAGCAAAGAAGCCACACTAATTTGCATGAAGAACAGCCATATTCAAGGGTGCAGAAAGGATATTATGGAATAAACTCTTTTGAGGATAATATGAAGAGGAATCATTATGATAAAAGAACTCACCATGAGGTTCAGAGTTCAGAGGAGTCAAAAGAAAAGAGACATTTTCACAGAGGGAGTGTAGAGGAGAGAGAAGAGCCCTATGACAGTGAAAGTGAAGAAAGTAAAGAGAAAGAACTAAAGCGACACCATTTGGAAGAAGAGGAGAACAATCTGCAGAAGGAAAGAAAGAGGTGGCCAACTGGACAACATGCAGATATGAGATTGAATTATGGACGTGGTAAAGAAGATAATGAAGAGAGTAAGGATGATATTGATAAACGCCATTTTAATAATCAAGATGAAAAACAGAAACTATATGAAAAACTGAAACATCATCTTCAAGCAGATGAAGAGGAACAACCTTACAGTCATGGTATAAAAGATAACAAGAGACACTATATAGGTGAAGAAATGGTTGATGAGATGAAAAGGTACTACCCAGATTATTCAGATGAGAAAGAAAAAAGACATTATAATGAAGAATTAAAAAAACACTACTATGGAGCAAATAAAGAGAATACTGAAGAATCTAACTACTTAAACAATGAAAAGTACAACCGACACAGTTCTGAAGAAGAAAGGCAGCCAGACAATCATTATGGCTTTACTGATGACCAAATTAAATGGAAGAAGTTCTTTGATAATGATGATGACAATTTTCTAGATAGTGAGGAAGAAAGCAAACGTAGCATACAAAACAAAAATGTCTTGCCCGAATACAATGATTATGATTGGTGGGGGAAAAAGCAGTTTTTAGAAGATATGAACCACGGCTATGAGGAAAAAAGAATGCCACAGAAATACCACAAGTTTGAAGAGAAAAGACAATATGATCGCATGGATGAACTCGCTCAGCTTCTTAATTACAAGAAAAAGTCTGTAGAGATTCCAGATTTCTATGACTCAGAAGAAATAAAAAAACGTAATTTTAATGAAAGAGATCGTCTCAGTCAAAGGCCACTAACAGAAGAAGAGGTAAATATTAACACAATAAAGACATAGAAGCCCTGGATGAGTACAACAAAAAGCATGATTTGTATTCCTTGATTTACATTGTGATATTGTTTCACTGATTGAATAAAAGAAGTTGCCCCAAATATATGACGGAAAGAGTCAGAGTTCAAGAATAGAATTTGTAGTAGTTTAAGAATTGTGGGAATCTACAAATAAGACAGAGCGGTTCCTTATCTATAATTTTTATTGACGCACTTAAGCAACATAAATACTGTGGCTCACTGTAGTGGTTATGGTAAAGTGAGTGCCTTGGCATCCCCCAATTGTAAGTAGTCAAACTGTTTTTGAACAGTTTGACTTCATAACTGGAGTCCATGAGGATTCACTTCTATCTCCAATACCAATGGTGTAGAGATGGACATTCTTAAAATGAGCCTGTTATGAAAAAATGCACTTACGTGAAATCACTCCCATATACATTGAATACAACATATATCACAAAGATACATGGTGTAAAATATGATCCATATAAAATATAAAGATTTACTCTCTTTACCTCCGTGGCAGTGCCGCTTCGGGAGTGTTACTCTTCGTATAACACCCATTTTTTTGTCTTCTCCCGCTCCGCCTGCGCTCCTCCAAAAGTTTTGTTTGATTTGCACTGCTTCCCCAAGCCGGGCAAATCTCATTAGTCATGTTAGCAGGCTGGCTTTGTTCCCAGCGTGTTGGCTTTAGAACTTCTCCTATGGGTGGAGAGCAGGGGGACCTCTTGTGGGAGGTCTTTTCTGATCTCCCTTGTTAGTTAATTCTAGCACGTTGAGACAGTGACTTACAGCTGGGAGAAAAAACTATTTTTAAATAGTTTTTTTTCCTCATCTATACATTTGCTATCAAAACTGCAAGCACAATGTATAGAAAAAATTGTATGATCGATCTGAGCATAAGTTGTTTGGAACATGACAAATGCCCTCTACGCAGGGCAATATACTACTTAGTTTGTTAGCTGAGAGCATCGGCTCTGGAGCTTAGCAGCTTCTGGCCATTGATCGTGAAGGCAGAAAGCGGCACCTGGCAGACTCCAGGTAAAGAATCAAACCATTCAAAAACAGTTTGACTACTTATATTGGGCACTCCTGGCACCATAACCACTACAGCAAGCTTGAAATGTTCCTTTAAAGTGACTCACTGACATGTCAAAAAGAGTATTTACCCAATGTGTTTTCATCACAGAGCTTCATGTACACTTCATGAACACTTGCTCTACCAAGTGAGTAATTCGTTTGCATCACATATGGTGATGGTGTTGTACACTGGTGAAGAGCTTTGTGAAGAGGCTATGTCTGACTACAGTATGACAGATACATTCAAGCTCCATTGGATTTCAGAAATTTTGATAATGAAAAGATTGCAGTAGTCAGGACGGGAGACGAGGAAGTGAATGGAATGCTTGCAGCACTGTGAATGAGATGTGGATGTATTTGAGGAATACATTTGGTAAAGGTTCAAGGAACATGCAGTGATTTTCAATTCAAAGCATAATAGAAAGGACAGAGTCAAGAATGGAATTGAGTCATCATGTTTGGTTAATAAATGTATCAATGGCAGACATTTGGACTATGGAGTGGAAAGAGGGCATTATATCATGTTACGTTAAGGAATGGTTGTAGAGTGAGAACAGTTGAATTCTACAAACGTACATTTGTGATCATGATAGAGCCTAGCATTAATGAGATAGGAAGGGATCAGGTCAAGGAGCCAAGTACCGCTTCCTCAATAACAAGGCCAAAAAGGTATGGAGGGTAGCAAGTAGAGTTTTATTAGATGAATAGAGAGGAATGACTTCATTAAATGACCTGTATGTGAATGCAGACAGGGAACAGGTGTGGGTGGATAAAGAATGGGGCTGAAAGTAACGATGAAGCATCAACGGTTGAACAAAAGCCAAGAGATTAAATATAAGGGATAAAAAAATCCATCCACGATGTCATGAAAAAGTGGAGTATCAGACAATGGATTTAGAGGTAAAATATAAAAGGTGAAATCTTTCAGACAGGAGAATCAAAAACTCTAGTTGTCATAGTGAAATGCATTTTTTTGTTATCTTTTTTTTTGTAGGAAAAGGAATTGGAGAATCTGGCAATTATGGACATGGAACTACAGAAGATTGCTGAGAAACTCACTAATAATCGACAAGGCTGAGACAAAAAAAAAAAAACAACAAAAAAACTGAAAAATAATAGCAAAACGCTATGCTATATTTAGTTACATTCCTTGTCAAATTCACTGCCTCTTGAATAGAAAAAAAAATGTTGTTTAGCCAAGAAAAGCAAAATGTAGTTTATCGTTCACAGATGTTATTTTACACAGGTGTAAATGTCTTAGATATTATTTACTGTATGCTATTGATACTAAGATATATAACATATATTCATATATATACATAGACAGAGACATTTTAATAAGCTTGTAACAATGTTTTTGTGTTATTGTTCTTTAATACATTTATGTCTTGAGATTTGAAATAATAAAAAAGCAAATTAATCCTGTTTTGGTTTTCCGTTTCTTGTTTTGTTTTGCTCATGGCAAACTGTGAACATGTGGACACAAATATCTTTCTGAAAAAGCCTTTTATGCCTTTGCTATAGGTTCATACAGCGGTTCCCAAACTGTGTGCCACGGCAAAATTATATACAAAACACACAAGTAATAATATTGTTCTCTACGATGAGACGGCTCTTCTCGGAATTCATTTGGGCGCACAAACACCCTCGACTCAGCTTCACAACTCTGACTAAAAGGAAAAATAGAGGGGGCTTGGGTTTACCTGATATTGAAACCTACTATAAGGCAGTCATACTACACCGCATATACGAATGGACAGCACCGCACCCGCACAGACAATGGAGAACTATAGAAGAGACGTTCCTCTCCACACACGCACACAATGTAGTCTGGCACCCCAAAGGGCGAATGCTACAAAAGCCACCCTTCTCCCAACACCCGACCATCACCCCCGCACTGAAGGTTTGGAACCAAATCAGGGATTCCCAAGTACTATCCCCACACCCATCTCCGCGCTACCCGATAACAAACAACCCTCTTTTTCCACCGGGCTGTCAAACCCAATTCCTACAACACAACACACAATCACAACAACTCACACTACAAGATGTGATACAAGGGGGAAACATTAAACCACTGACAGATCTCATAGTTGACTCCCGGATAACAACGATGCACACTTTCCAACACGCACAATTGACACACTTTCTTAAGGCCGACAATACCCTTCTAACGAAACTCCGGCCACAGACAGAATTCGAAAATCTATGCCAAACGCAGGGGATCAAAAGCAAACACCTCTCAACTATGTACAAACTCCTCCAAAAAGACAACAATACTAGTTTCCCACCATTTACACAAACATGGGAGTCCGATCTGAACACATCAATCCCCGACACCGACTGGACGAAAATTCTAACCAAGGCTCACTCTACTACAACGAATAGCACCATACAATAAAGTAACTACAAAAAAATTACCAGATGGCATTATACACCAGACAAATTGAGTAGAATATACTCAAACACCCGGAACCTTTGCTGGAGATGTAACCAAACCCCAGCTACATCCGCACACATATGGTGGTCCTGCCCTATAATAAATGCTTTCTGGAAAAAAATCTCAGACCTGATTAAACACATCACAGACATCTCTCTACCCTTCCTCCCAGAATCTTACCTATTCTTGCTACCCCCAACCGACATCCCTAAGACACGACTCCACCTCATCAACCATCTACTGACGGCAGCAAACCTACTAATACCTATAAAATGGAAACAGACCCTAGCACCCTCAATTAGGGAATGGATACAAAAAGTGGAAGACACTAGGGTCATGGAAGAACTTACCTTCTCACTCACCCATAGATACGCACACTACAAACAAACCTGGGAACCTTGGACCCAATTTCTAGACAGAGGCAATCAGGAGTATGGAAAGGGACACAATCGAGAGCACCACACGGTAAGACCGAAAATTGACACTATACACACTAGCTGTAGACTATAACCAAAACCTTACCACAAGGACGAACCTAACGATCTCTCCAGCCACGGCTACCACACACGAGGACTGACGCAGACAACATAGACTACATATTCGTAATATCTCCGACACATATAGTTATTTGATCGTGCCATTGTAAACTGACATGAAGCCACATCATATACACAGCCGGTATATTATTTACGCATTGTTACGTTTTACGGAACCAATGTTACTGTTAATCCGTTCTCAAAATGACGAATTGTTATATAATCACCCTGACGGGTTTAGCAATCTGAGAAAGGATTGTTGTTCATCTACACAAACTGAAGTATGAGAAATGATTGTTATCCATCTTTGCATACCAAATAAGAGAAATGTTTGTTACTCAATTATGTATATTGAAAAATAAAAATATAAATAAAAAAAAAATAAAAAAAAATAAATAAATTTAAATGAGACTTTATACCAAAAAAAAACAAAAAAACAAAAAAAAAAACAAGTAATAATATTGCGCTAAAATAATAAATAGTGATAATTGACAATAATTCAATAAGCAGCACTTAGTGTAGCGAAAAAGCTCCAATCACATACCATGAGGACAAAACAAAAACAAAGTGCGCTTTAAGACCAATATTTAAACAAGAATGTTTGATAAAGTGCAATTCAGTGCAAATTTATATAGCAAAAAGTGATCAATATTCAAACAAGATATTTTGATAGAGTGCAATATTATATGGCAAAAAAGTGATCCAGTGCACTTGTGCAAATATGCAAGAAAACTCACAAGTAAAGTAAGTTGACAAATAGTGCAAATTTCTGTTTGAAATATATTTAACTTTCCCACTATGAGGAAAAAGCCTCCAAGCTTGTATCAGCAATACAATATAAATCTCAAAAAAGAGAAAAAAGACACAAAGGACAATATGCATAAAAAATAAATGTATAGAGAATGTAAACTGAAACACTCACAAAGGTAGAGCAATATAGTTTGCTCTAAACTGTAATGGCATCCTTATGCAAAGTAAGCAGACTTAAGGCTGTGGTGAAGGTTGCAAACTTTATTAGTACTTTCCAGTTAAAACAGCTGCCAGGCAAAAGACCCCTTTTATTTTCTATTCCCTCCTCTCCTGTTGGTATGTTGGCTTCACGTTGATCCAGCGCCGGCTGTGCAGGACGCTGAGTGCCGAAAATGCTGATCAACAGTTCCGGGGGGCTGGGCTTACAGCCGCAGAGCGCGATTACGCGTTTCACCGACGTGCTCGGCTTCATCAGATCAATTATAGCACCGGGAAATATAACTGCTGAACAGCTTTAAGACCGCGACCGGGCCCCTGTAAGGTCGTCCGGCTGGGAGGAAGCCTGTCACTTCCTCCACAGCCTGTCACTTCCTCCCAGCATCACGCAGGGAGGCAGCCGTAGCATGAGGGGAGAGGAGCACTCCAGAGCTGCTCCAGACCCCTCACTCCTACCAACAGTAGGACTCAAAGCCATCCTCCTGGACACATAACATAAACTAACATGGCAATGACCCAAAACACACATTCAAGGCAACAAAGGAGTGGCTCAAGAAGAAGCACATTAAGGTCCTGGAATGGCTTGTGTGTGTGTGTGTGTGTGTGTATGAGTGTGAGTAGGATTGTGCGTATGAGTAGGAGTGTGTATGTGTCAGGGTGTGCATCTATGTGTGTGTATATATGTATATATATATGTCAGTGTGCTTCTGTTTCAGTGTGTCTCTGTGTGTGTGCACACATCTGTGTGTCACAGTGTGTGTTTTTATGTCAGTGTATGTATCTATGTATGTATCAGGGTGCGTGTGTGTATCTGTGTGTGTGTGTCGGTGTGTATCTATGTGTCTGTATGTGTTGGTGTCTATATGGATTTGTGTGTATGTGTTGGTGTATTTATATGTATCTGTGTGTTAATGTGCATGAATATCTGTGTAAGTATGTATGTATGTGTGTATGTATGTAGTAGTGTATGTGCATACATCCAAGCAGTCAAACACCAGCACAACATACAAGCACAAACCTGCAAACTAACACAAATATTATATACAAACCCACCTGTGCATTCAAACTACAAAAAAAGCACACCATTTCACTCAAACATAAATACTTCACACAAATGTACATCCGCATTTAAAAGTAAACATTACATTCAGACACATCCCTGCAATCAAACGCAAACATCACATACAAACACACCCCTGTATTAAAACACTAAAACTATATACAAGCACCCTTTCAAACACCAACACTGTACATTACACTATAGCGCCAGTAAATGCCGCAGAGCTGTGCAGATATACAACCTAGAAATTTTGACACGGGGTGCCTTGGAAAAATACTAAAATATTAAGGGCGCCTTGAACTTAAAAAGTTTGGGAACCACTGAGTTGATATATTCTGCCCACCGACCCAAGCAAGTAAGTCGTTTAGCATTATTTAAATATATATATATATACACATAAAAAACTGCATTTAAGTCGTGTAAATGTTTTTTTTTTTTCTTCTTAAATTTTCTGTGAAATATATATTCTCTTTTAAAACATATAGAAAATAAAATATGATAAGTATTTCTGTTTTATTGTACTACTAGTAAAGGTAACTTAAAATTACAAATATAATAATTATTTTAACCACTCTCTTCATACCCTAATAAATGGAAACAAGATACCTCTGGTATAGTCATGGCATTGATAAAAAATAGATGTAAATACATTTGAGGTTTTTAAATTAAAAAAACTGCTTTATTTTCAAATAATTGCCAGTTTATATCACTGCTTTGAGTTTCTGTTATATGCAGGACAAATTACATTACATTACATTAAGAACTGTTACATTTAAATATATTGTGATTAACTTTCTACCTGTCTATAATGATAAAGTAATTGCAGTTATTGCTATTCTTAAAGAGTTATATTGCATTGCATTTTTAATTGAGTTTGCAAAGTCCTACTGGGTATTATTTACTAAGCCACCCACCTTCCGAAAATAAAGATTAAACTTACGTAGAATTCTGTGCTGGGCAAAGCTCCCCTTTTTTATAATTCTTTATTTTAGTTGTGCATAGTAATACATAAAAACTTGCCAAGCTACAACAGCTGTTGAAAGTACAACATAAAATATGAGATAATTGCATGGCTTCAATAAAACTGCAGATTAAAAAAAGAAAAAAAAAAAGACATACAGTGAGGGGAAAAAAGCATTTGATCCCCTGCTGATTTTGAACGTTTGCCCACTGACACAGAAATGATCCATCTATAATTTTAGTGGCAGGTGTATTTTAACAGCGAGAGACAGAATAACAACAACAACAAAAAAATCCAAAAAACTATCAAAAAAGTTATAAATTGATTTGCATGTCAATGAGTGAAATATGTATTTGATCCCCTATCAATCAGCAAGATTTCTAACAGGGAGAGACAGAATAACAAAAAAAAAAATTTTCAGAAAAACTCATGGAAAAAAAGCTATAAATTAATTTTCATGTCAATGAGTAAAATAAGTATTTGACCCCTTCGACTTGGCATTTGGTGGCAAAACCCTTGTTGGCAATCACGGAGGTCAGACGTTTCTTGTAGTTGCACACATCTCAGGAGAGATTTTGTCCCACTTCTATTTGCAGATCCTCTCCAAGTCCTCTCCAAGTCATTAAGGTTTCAAGGCTGACTTTGGCAATTTGAACCTTCAGCTCCCTCCACAGATTTCCTATGGGATTAAGGTCTGGACACTGGCCAGGCCATTCCAGGACCTTAATGTGCTTCTTCTTGAGCCACTCCTTTGTTGCCTTGAATGTGTGTTTTGGGTCATTGCCATGCTGGAATACCCATCCACGACCCATTTTCAGTACCCTGGCTCAGAGAAGGAGGTTCTCACCCAAGATTTGACGGTACATGGCCCCGTCCATCATCCCTTTGATGCGGTGCAGTTGTCCTGTCCTCTTAGCAGAAAAACACCCCCAAAGCATAATGTTTCCATCTCCATGTTTGATGGTTGGGATGATATTCAGCATTCCTCCTCCTCCAAACATGGCTAATTGAGTTGATGCCAAAGAGCTAGATTTTGGTCTCATCTGACCACAACACTTTCACCGAGTTCTCCTCTGAATCATTCAGATGTTCATTGGCAAACTTCAGGCAGGCCTGTACATGTGCTTTCTTGAGCAGGATTTCAGTCCTACACGGTGTAGCATGTTACCAATTGTTATCTTGGTGACTATGGTCCCAGCTGCCTTGAGATCATTAACAAGATCCTCCCGTGTAGTTCTGGGCTGATTCCTCGCTGTTCTCATGATCATTGAAACTCCACAAGGTGAGATTTTGCATGGAGCACCAGACCGAGGGAGACTGACAGTTATTTTGTTTCTTCCATTTACAAATAATCGCACCAACTTTTGTCACCTTCTCATCAAGCTGCTTGGCGATGGTCTTGTAGTCCATTCCAGCCTTGTGTAGGTCTACAATCTTCTCCCTGACATCCTTGGACAGCTCTTTGGTCTTGGCCATGGTGGAGAGTTTGGAATATGATTGGTTGATTGCTTCTGTGGACAGGTGTCTTTTAAACAGGTAACAAACTGAGATTAGGAGCACTGCCTTTAAGAGAGTGTTCCTAATCTCAGCTCGTTACCTGTATAAAAGACACCTTCGAGCCAGAAATCTTGCTGATTGATAGGGGATCAAATATTTATTTCACTCATTGACATGCAAATCAATTTATAACTTTTATGATGTGTTCTTTTAGATTTTTTTTTGTTTTTGTTATTCTGTCTCTCACTGTTAAAATACACCTACCATTAAAATTATAGACTGATTATTTCTTTGTCAGTGGACAAACGTTCAAAATCAGCAGGGGATCAAATATTTTTTCCCATTTTAACATCGGGTTAAAGGACCACTCTAGGCACCCAGACCACTTCAGCTTAATGAAGTGGTCTGGGTGCCAGGTCCAGCTAGGGTTAACCCATTTTTTCATAAACATAGCAGTTTCAGAGAAACTGCTATGTTTATTAATGGGTTAAGCCTTCCCCTATTTCCTCTAGTGGCTGTCTCATTGACAGCCACTAGAGGCGCTTGCGTGCTTCTCACTGTGATTTTCTATGAGACCGGCTGAATGCGCGCGCGGCTCTTGCCGCCCGTGTGCATTCAGCCGGCGGGGCGTAACGGAGGAGGAGAGGAGGCAGAGAGCTCTCCGCCCAGCGCTGGAAAAAGGTAAGTTTAAACCCCTTTCCCCTTTCCAGAGCCGGGCGGGAGGGGGACCCTGAGGGTGGGGGCACCCTCAGGGCACTATAGTGGTCCTTTAAGTGGAAATGTCTAGAGAGGGTGTTTCACACAATATTCAGTAAACTAAAAAGATTATGTAGCCATGATGGGTGACTGAAAAAAGCATAGGTGGTCAGGCCAGGCACACATGTTTGTAGAGAGATCATAAAGTTAGCTTGTGGCCTAATAAAGCCCTTCAGACATATCTGAGATTAACAAAATATAAACAAGATGAGCAATGCGCTATATAACAGTAAAAGGGAACGAAAAAGCAAAAAACACAGATTTACAATAAGGGAAAAAAAAAGGAGTGTAGGTATGGCAGAGAAAACTGTAGAGCTGGGGATTACTGCAAGAGGTTAATACCACTGGGGGGGAGGGGTTCGCATCTGCAGACTCGCGGTTCCGCTCTCCCAGTTACGTGACAGATAGGCCTTTGGAGCAGTACGGACGCGTCGTGAGTAAAGGTGCCTTTTCCTCTGCAAGCGGGGTGGATGGCGGCAAATACGTTGAGGTGAGTTAATGCAGCCTCTCTCGTGCTCTGCATTTCTAGGAACATGTCGGGGAGCTGTGCACTTGCGGCGGTGAATGGCAGGATGGCTCCGAGGTGCCATACTTTGAACAGCAGGAAGAGAGGTAAGCTGCCTTTCATCGAGCTTCGCCCAAAATGATGCACAAACATGGTCAAATGCCACAAGTAGCAGCTCCAAAAGCATTGAGGACTGCACGGAGGTGTCTCCGACTGTAGGTCCCAGTGGGGCGGCAATTTTGAATACTAGAACTCAGCTCTCTGACTGGCCAGAAAGACTTGGGTCTCTGCCAGTGGGGACCGGGTTAATCCCCACAGGGATAACCATTTATCTGTTAACAACTGATCCAGATTTGTTTTTTAATTGTGATCATAATACATGGCCAGTTGGCAAAAACTTCTGAAGCAGACCCAAACCCTACTCTTCCAAACTGGGAAAAAATAAACAAGCTCAAAAACTTGATTGTTAAATAAAAAGAAAGAAAAAAATGCTGCATACACGCACACAGACAAAGAAAGTGTGTATATGTATGCATGTCTGTGTTTTAGTGTGCCTAGCACTGTGTATGTCTGTGTGTATGTGTTAGAGTGTGTATTTGTTACAGTATGAATGTGTCTTATAGTCCGTGTAACAGTATGAATTTGGCTAATAGCATGTGTAATAGTGAGGGTGGCTAATAGTCTGTGTAACAGTGGGAATGTGGCGAATAGTATGTGCAACAGTGTGAGTGTGGCTAATAATCTGTGTAACAGTGTGAATGTGGCTAACAGCCTGTGTAACAATGTGAATGTGGCTAATAGTATTTGTAACAGCGTGAATGTGGCTAATAATCTGCAGAACAGTGATTGTGGCTAATAGTCTGTGTAACAGTGAATGTGGCTAACAGCCTGTGTAACAGTGAGTGTGGCTAATAGTCTGTGCAACAGTGTGAATGTGGCTAACAGCCTGTGTAACAGTGAGTGTGGCTAATAGTCTGTGTAACAGTGTGAATGTGGCTAACAGCCTGTGTAACAGTGAGTGTGGCTAATAGTCTGTGTAACAGTATGGGCAATAATGTGGTTGTGTGTAGCAGTGTATATGTGTGCCTGCAAGGCATTGTAGTAGGTTGCCATTCTGGGCCCTGTCCTCTTTGCCCTCTCTTTGATTAAGATGGTTGGGTTCAGTCTGAGATGGTGGGGACATGCCGTGATTGGGATCCCTCCCAATCTGGGAGCTTTACCTTCAGGGAGGTACAGGCGCTGAGGGAAAAAACCTCTATCACAGCATTAGCTCTAACCTTCCTAAGGTTTTTGGGATTATATTTTATCTATCCATTGCACTTATTCATAGCTGACCACTAACACCTTCACCGGTATGTCAACAGAGTCAGATTCAACTTAATTCAAATCATTTATGTGCTTGTTGATGATTGTGAAATGAACAAAATGTGTATAATAAATTTATTGTAACGTGTCTGACATAGTCACCTCATTCTTATAGCTGCAGATAATTTAAATCTTAAATTTATCTGCAAGGATTCATAAATGATGTGTAAAGTAATTTATTAGGATGGTTACATTTTCCTTGTTAGTTAATGTCTGGCCAGTCAGGCAAATGCCCGATAGACCACCATGACCATGGGCCGAGACTGACCATTGAGATCACAGAATCTCACAGGCCGGCCCCTCCAGAGCTAAGCGCAAAGAGAGGGTTCTGCAGCCGCGTGGAAATGAAAGATCTTCCTCGCAGGCAGCCCTTTCTACTAGCAGGAGCCCAGGAAGCAGGCAGTAAACTGCCCCCATACGTGATCAGAGTTTCTACGGGTTACCATGGCAATGCTCTGATACTTTACCAACAGCCTCTCCAATAAGGAGCACCACTGGTGGGGCAGAATGCACAACAGCACCACCAGTGGTCATTGTTCCCCTTTCCTGGCCCAAAGTTGTTCACGAATTAATTTAGTCTTTGTAAACAAAATTGGGGAATTTTTTTAGAGACAAGTTTAGAGACGGTAAACAGTGTCCTTTATCTTGCAGTACTCCACACAATAGGTCAAATAGGCTGTTTATATATATATGTAAGGACCGTGAATGCATTACTATCAATATAGCTTACTAAAAATAGCAAGAGAAAGCAAAATGAATAGGTGGGGGGAGAGAAGAGAAGAGGTTGGGGATCTGTGTGTGTATCTGTTTGACAAAGTGTGCATGAGTCTCTAACTGTGTGTGTTTGTCTAACAGTGTATGATAGAGTGTTTGACTGTGTGCACATGTCCAACTGTGCGTCTGTTTGAGAGAGAGAGAGAGAGAAAGTGTGTGTGTGTGTGTGTGTGTGTGTGTGTGTGTGTGTGTGTGTGTGTGTGTGTCTCTCTCTCTCTCTCTCTCTCACAGTGGAAATCTGTGTGGAATCTAACAATCTGTACCTGTTAATGTAACTGTGTGCATGACATTCTGTATTTGAGTCTGTCATGTGTATGTGTGTATTCTGAAAGGAGCCCTGAGATTCTGATGGCAGCTCTGGCTGCAGTTCACCACCCCCAAAAAAACAAAACGTAAATGAGGGAGTTTAGAGCGGTAATACGCTCCAATGTCTGATGACATGTATCTTAACTGTATTGTTGTATACCATACAATAAAAAATAAAAATACAAAACAAAAAACCTTGAGACTAATTTTTAAAAAAAAAATAACCTGTTAACAGGTGACAAATATGGATCTGTGATAGAATGAAGGTGAAGAGTATAAGTGCAGGAATATGAACCCGAGCTAAAGCATAGAATATGTTTCAGGTAACGTTACACCACATAGAATATATCTTATCTGTCAAAATCAAATACTTTAAAACAGCCGAAATACACTTCACTTTACTGCAGGCTAATGAACCCAAAAAACTGCCGGCAAAGCAATCCAAGAGTTTTATTTTTAGGGAACAAAATGGGAATAATCATGGCTGGCCAAGTCAGTCGTCTCACCCATATTCAATAAAGTATGCATGATTTGGAAAATACTTCCCAAAACAATAAGGAACTTCAAATGCTACAAGTTCATCGCCTGAGAGGTTACCCAGAGTTTTGCAACGTCTATGGATCATAGAACTCGGTCATCAAATGTAAAGGTTATCCAAGGAGGTTTAACCTTAACGCATCTTGCTGATCTACAGTTGCGCTCAAAAGTTTGCATACCCTCGGAGAATTGGTAATACATGCACCATTTTTAAAGAAAACAAGAGTGAACAGGCAAAACACATTTTTTTTTATTTCTTATGGGATTCATATTGAACTGCAAGTTATAACAGAATGGCACAATCATAAAACAAAACATGGCAACAAAGAAAGAAAAAAATGAAATTACCCGTTTAAAGGTCTGTATACCCTTTGCTCTTAAAACTGTGTATTGCCCACTTAAGCATAATGACAGTGTGCATTCTTTTGTAATAGTGGTCTGAGGCCCCTAATTCTTGCAGGTGGTATAGCTGCCCATTTGACTTGGCAAAATGCCTCCAGGTCATGCAAATTCTTTGGTAGTCGTGCATGAACCGCACATTTGAGATCTCTCCAGAGTGGCTCGATAATATTAAGGTCAGGAGACTGTGATGGCCACTCCAGAACCTTCACCTTTTTTCTGCCATAACCACTGGAGAGTCAACTTGGCTTTGTGCTTAGGGTCATTGTCATGCTGGAAAGTCCAAGAGCGTCCCATGCGCAGCCTTTGTGCAGAAGAATGTCAATTGTCTGCCATTATTTTCTTATAACATGCTGCACTTATCTTGCCATCAATTTACACAAGATTCCCAATGCCTATAGAGCTCATACCCCCCACAAAAAAAACATCAGTGAGCCACCACCATACTTCACAGTGTGAATGGTATTCTTTTCACAATAGGCCTTGTGGACCCCTCTCCAAACATACCTCTCTCGTCACTCCAAATTACAGTGTGTTAGAAGCTGTGAGGCATGTCAAGGTCTAACTGGGCTTTTTTGTGGCATTGGCACAGTAACAACTTCTTTCTGACAACTCGACCACGCAGTGAATTTTGTTAAAGTATCATCGTATTGTGCTCCTTGGAACAACCACACCGTCTTTTTCCAGGGCAGCCTGTATTTCTCCTGAGGTTACTTTGGGTTTTTCTTTTAACCACAAATAATTCTTCTGGCAGCTGGGGCTGAAATTTTTCTTGGTCTACCTGACCTTGGCATCAAAAGATCCCCCAAATTTTCCACCAAGCGATTGAAAAGACATGACTGGCATTTTCAAGGCTTTGGATATCATTTTATATCCTTTTCCATCTTTATAAAGTTTTATTACCTTGTTACGCAGGTCTTTTGACAGTTCTTTTCTGCTCAGTGCATCCACGTGAGAGCTAACAAACTCATTGACTATTTATACACAGGCACTAATGGTGTGGGAAATTAACCTCTAATTGCCATTTTAACCTGTGTGTGTCAACTTGTGTTTCGGTAGCAAAGTCAAACATTCAAGGGTATGTAAACTTTTGGCCATGGCCATTTGGTTGATTTCTGTTATCATTATGATTTAAAAAAGGAGCAAAGCAGCTATGTGATAATAAATGGCTTCATATGATCACTATCCTTCAATAAAATACATTTTTTTCATGATCAGTCATATTTTTAAAATCAGTGCCAAAATTTCACAATTTCTGCCAGAGTGTGCAAATTTTTTAGCACAACTGTATTCTTTCAGATCTGGTTCCCAGAAAAAGGGGTATACATAAAAGAGCTGGACTTTTATCAGTTCATAGATGCAGTAACACTCAAATTCAAACCATCTCTCAGCAAAATGACACTATAGTCACCGGAACAACTACAGCTTATTGAATTTGTCCTGGTGAGTAGAATCATTACCGTCAGGCTTTTTGCTGTAAACACTGTCTTTTCAGAGAAAAAGCAGTGTTTACATTACAGCCTAGTGATAACTTTACTGGCCACTCATCAGATGGCTGTTAGAGATCCTTCCTGGGTCATGGCTGCCTAAAATGCATCCAAACATTCAGTGTCTCCTCCCTCTGCATGCAGACACTGAACTTTCCTCATAGAGATTCATTGATTCAATTCATCTCTATGAGGAGATGCTGATTGGCCAGGGCTGTGTTTGAATCATGCTGACTCTGCCCCTGATCCACCTCTTTGTCAGTCTCAGCCAATCCTATGGGGAAGCACTGTGATTGGATCAGGCCACCGCTTCTAATGATGTCAGCAGAATGCTTGTTTTTCTGAGTCTAACAGCAAGCAGAGTTACAGCTTCAGGCTTGAATACAGTAAGATTGCTATATTTATGGAGGCATGAGAGGCCCAAGGGAGCTAGATGGTGGTTTGTGTTCCTGACCCTATAGTGATCCTTTAAGTCTAATATGACTAGACAGACAAAAGAAAAAAAAATATATATATATATGGACGGTATAAATATCACTACATAGAATTGTTTTGATTTAGATGGTATAATAATTTAAACAAACAGTATATGTTTATCTATAATCAGAGACAGATAATTGTTAAATTGAGACGTCATTACACATGTCAACATTTAAATGAACTTCTACATTGGATGTTACATTGGCTTTGATTGTTCTTCTCGATCTGAAGTCCAAGCTGTTTTATTACTAAGAGCCTCATATATTGCCCAGATGAATTACTCATCAATATAGATGAATTCTGAGTGTGCTAGAAAAAAATACCTATATGAAAGTTTTCAATTACAATAACAAACAAGCTAAGTTTAAATTTTTTTTTCTTGATTTGGATGATAACTCTCCCTACCCGCTCCTCCCCAGAATTAAACAAACAGAAAACAAGAGAAATCGTGACAAATACACCAATCATGACAAAGTAAATTTTTATTCTTAAGTGAAGACTATGATTTATTTTTTGACCCAACATGCTCTTCACAGAATAGTGAAGTATAAATATACATTCTTCTTCTAAAAAAAAAAATGTAATATTGAAACAGCTGGCTACTTCAATGACTCAATAATTTGATGTAATAATGTTCATTGTTCTTCAAAGAAGATACATGGAATAGACCAGCATGGCCAATTTTATTTATATACACACACAAATACCTGGAAATATTTCTTTCAGAGGCTTAAAACTAAAGGGGGAAATTTATAAATATATATATTTCTCAAACACAATGCTTGCACATGTGAAATATACATACAAAACAAATAAAAAGGTATGTGTTCTATGACCATGAAGTGGGTTAGTTGACCGAAATTCAAGGTAATACTAAAGCCATCAGCTTCCTGGCTCTTCAACTTTGATTTTCTTTGCTGCTGGTTCACCACATTTCTCTTGTTTTTGGGGATTTGCTTTGACATCTTCCCTGGTCACGGTGATTCCATGCAGAACGTAGCCGCCACCACCACTCATTACGAGCTTTGGGTGACTTCTGTCTGGCAAAACCTAAATGAGATTATTATATGCATAAATATAAATGGCGTATTTAGGTAAATCATTATGTGAGCACTGAAATAAGAATATTAAATATAATGCTCTCTCTTCCTGGCAGGATCTGAATAGCTGTGTAGGGATATAATGCGGAAGCTATACGATTACGGTCGTTTGTAGTGATTGATCCTGTATGTTATACAGACAGACTGCAGGTATGAATACTTATCTGATAAAAACATGCAGTGGTTTAGTTTGAATATTGCTGGCAGTAAGTGATTATGCACCTAAGCAATCACTGGGCTAACTCATAGCTTGCAGTGAAATTAGACAGAAAATAGTTTGTTCTTACTCAATTTTACCATGCGAAAAAAAGTTAAGGCCAATTTAAAAACAATTGGATTGTTCTTTGAAAACAATACTTGGGCCGAAGAAAGTTTACAGATAAAAAAAAAAAAAAAAAAAGATGGATAGGTGACTTTACCTGATAATCTCTTAACCACGTCTCAGAAAGTTTTAGGTTAATTATACCACCTCTTTCTCTGAGTTTTGTATAACATTCAAGGAGAGGCTGAAAGACAAAGATCGTATGAGCATCACGTTTACAGTGTTCCTGGATATGAGACGATCTAAAGAAGAACACAGAGAAGCACACTCAGAGGTTAAGGATCACCACCTTCGACACACAAAGTAACAAAGAATGAAGTCTGAACACATTCTTATCAGTTTTAGATTGCCTTTATTAACCTCTACTTGTGGTCTGGCAATGTTTCATCCACTTTAGGTCTTTGTCAAGGCTTGACAAGATTGAAATGTTTCCAGTTCACTCGTGGTGGTTATAGTAGAGGTAATTTAAAACTGACAAGAATGGGTGCAGCCTTTGTTCTTTACTAAAGAATCCCAGTGAAAAATAAGAAGAGTAGCATTTTATTGAATTAATGGATCAAGATATTAAAGGACATAAAACATACCTCTCTGTATTGGCAATAAACTACAAAAGGTCGGGAAGGGGCAAGAAATTCCAAAAGAGAAAGTAGCATGAGTGTGGGATGGAATCGCGATGCTACTATTAACCTGGAGAAACACAAAGAAAGTATATGTCACATAGCGGATAGAGAATGACAAAAATAAAGCATTTTTACTTAAGAAAACCTTGCATAAATTTGGATTCTTCATTTGAACGACTTACAACTTAAAAGGCAGGAAGAACACAAGAACTATGTCAGGAGCAATAAGTAGGGCATGTAAAATCTGGAAGCTGATTATAAAACGTGTCGTGTGATATGCAAAACAAATAAAGAACAGTAAGTAGCAGGAGTAAAAACAAAAAAAACCTTTCCCTGCAATTTAAAATAAACGTATAGTTGTTAGATTTAAATTTTTTTGCTGCTGTGATAAATACTGGAAGATAGAGTCACGAGTGTTTGTTAAATAAATAATGTACATGTTATATATGAGGGAGATTAACGGTTGTGACATAATGGTGGTATGATCTATGTTTACTCTACTTAAAGATTTCCTTTTTACACTACTCCTATATAAATCGATGCAGAACTTTACTTACAATACATCTTAGCCTCTAATTTCTGATCAGTGGTAAAATCAGGCAAAGAAAAGGGACAGTCGTGTCCTGATCAAGTGCAATTACTCCTCCCTCAGTCGGCTGATAAAAGTATCAGCATTGCATTACTTGGTCAGTAAAGTCCATCCGTTCGTATACATCAGAATCTAGACTCACCCGTCAGCATTTCTGTCCTGCAGCAGAGCGGCCGCTTCGGATTCTCTCCTCTTTCTTTCGTCTTGTTTCTTCTTCTTTTCTACTGTCTGCTGATAAAACGAATTACAATGTAACCATAACAGACATTGGAAATACAAGTAAATGTGTAATTTGTGCGCTCATTAAGTTTGAATCTCTGAGCTATGAAAATGGAGAATAATTTCACTAATACATCATGTATTTATTAAACATCTACATCAACTGGCAGACCTAGCACGCTGTAACAATACACTTTCTGTCTTTCGCCTAGTAATGTGTGCAAAGCACTTACTCTTCCAATTGTATCTTCCAATACTTTTACCCGGGACAAGGGCCCAGGTCCACGAACGGGTTTGAGCAGTAGGAGCATGTGCGCAAACCAGATCCTGCCAAACACATGTTATCTCTCACTGTACCGTACATACCTGAATCAACACATTTAAAATCACTTCACCTGGTTTGTTACAAAGAGCGTTGCATGGCAGTATCTGATAAAACCACAAAAATGTCACAGTAGTGCCCCAAGGGAGAAGAGCCCGTTGAACAGGCCTAACTTAGTCCTCCCATAACAGAACTCCTGGATACAAGCTAGCTGGCATTAAGGGAAATTAAACGGTTTTAAAGGCTCACACTGCAGATGTTGGTAAATTACAAGATGGGCATTTAATAGAATTTACAAATAACAAGTACATTAATAGTCTTACTTCAAATAGTATTTATCTGTATGTTTTCTAATCCTACAGAAGAACAGACGCATGACAAAACAAGACAAAACAAAACAAAATAAACAAAAAACAAGAGTAGATAAAGAAAAATATATGCGAGAATTTAAAGAACATCAATGACTAAACTTTTGTTTGGGCATTATTAATAAAAAAACTGTCCCCAGGTAACACTGGGATTCAAGGGTGGATATGAAACAAAACTTCAGAAATTGGAGAATTTAGAATTATAATACATACTTTTAAGCTCTTACTTTGAGTTCACAAGATCACAATGATTTGTTTCATAGTACAAAAATACAGTATAGACCACTGTTAATATTAAAGACAATGCATAGCCCTGCAACTTGTAAATATTTAATATGTCAATGTTCTAAGAATGGAGCGGTTAAATCTAAAATGTAAGCTGTAAATGACCAATATTGAGGGGTTCAGTGTCACCGACACCTTAGGCATATAACAATAATAATATGTGTGATGATGCAGACAATGCAATCAATGATAACAGTTACTTACACAGTAACTGGCACAATGTTACTAGTCTATTCTAAGTATAGCCCTGGCAGATTTAGAATATGCAGGAATTTTGCATTAGTGACAAAGCTAAACTATATTTTGTAAAATGTAAACTTTAAAACTTGCTATGAGGGGCCATGTCTGACTCTGGTAGGGAGTTAGGAATAAAAAGACTTCAATAAAAATAGCTAGCAAGATATTTAAGAAGGTCAGATCACTCAGTGTAGTACAGTTTGTTTCAAGGATGGAAGGTTGACATGGACTCTTATCCTTCAAGCACGGTAAATGATGTGCATCTAGAGCACACAATTTAATTATCTAGACTAGCAATCTGCAGGTGAAACGTGTATGTCTGTGTGCAGCATGTGCATGTCCTATTAACTCTACTTGGAAATTCAGAAAACATTTGTATTTCTCCCAAGCTGGAATAGCATTAAAAAACAAACCCTTATAGTAAACAGAACTGAACATGTAGCTGTCTGGGTGTCATGAAGGGAATCTGTGACTATCCATGTTACTTTATTCCTCCTGGTGGTGCTTCTAAAGCTGCATTATACGCCAATAAACACAGAGAGAAGGAGCAGGAAAGAACAATATAATGCGGCACAGCTCATAATGCAAATACAGTTCTTTGATCTTTCTTCTTCCATTACATAAACCATGTGCTTGATTTACCTTTCATAGGTTATTAAAATCAACAGGGACGCTCATTGTTTGAAAGAAACATGGCAAACAAAGAAACAATAAGAAGAGATCCCACGTTTGCAGCGAGCATGGGGAAAGAACATACACAAATATTCAATTAAAGAAGATGAAGTTCCATCCAAAACATGAATTTGCATCTCTACGAGCACCTGGAAGCACTATGTAGAACATTCTTAAAGGGACAGTGGATTCTCGGATTACCTACCTCTTTTACTGCGGAAAGGAGATTAAAGAGAACTTCTCTATGAGTTATTACAGGAATCAAGCAATCAATTATACATAAGTAACCATGCAGTGGTGCTAACAATTCCCCGAAGCAGTGTCTATGAGTAACGATTAATACAATGATCTAATAGGTTAAGAAGATGATTATGAGCACTGTGTACTATCTCTTTCAGTCCATTGCGGTAGTGTTTGCCCAAGGCACATGTCTTTTTCCGTATGGATTGCTGGTAAAGCAGGTTAGGGACTAGCACTAAACTTTACAGTGAACAGTATTACAGAGGCCCACCAACCTGTGGTAGACATATGGGTTTAATTGTATGCTACCTCCAGGAGATGGGGAAACGGGGACTTTGCAGAGGAGGGATATGGTAACACCAGAAAGGATGACACTGGGACACAATGAGGAACTACATGTGGACAATAGGGTTACGGGGTTGTGTATTGACACTAGGGTGGTGATGGGAAGAAGGTGTGAACAGCAGGAGAAAGAATCACTAGAATGAGGAGAACGTCAATCAAGAAGTAAATCCAAGTACGGGATAGTTGGAGTGGAGACTTAGAAGCATGGAGTAGAGTTAGGGAGCAGCAAAGCTTGGGCTCAAACCCAAGTGGTTATTAGTAGAGCAGCCTAAGTTCACTAAACACTGAACTGCAACAAAAGGAAAGCATTAACCCTTAAGGACACAGCTTCAGAAGCTTGTCTTACGCTGAATGATACAAGCAATTTTTGCATTTTTTTGCTGTATGCGTTCAACTGCAATTTGCGTCTCTCTTGTTTATTGCACCGACACATATTATATACTGTTTTTTAAAGGACAGAAAGGGCTTTAATTTGATGTTTATATATATATATATATATATATATATATATATATATATATATATATATATATATATATATATATATATATATATATATATATATATATATATATATATATATATATATATATACATTTATTATAAAAAAAGAAAAATGCAAAAAAAAAAGGAAACAAATTGTGTTTTTTGTACAGTTTTTGCAATAATAATGTGTGCACAATTAGTGCAGGTTAAAGGTCAACTCTAGGCACCCAGACCACTTCATCTTAATGAAGTGGTCTGGGTGCCAGGTCCAGCCAGGATTAACCCATTCTTTTATAAACATAGCAGTTTCAGAGAAACTGCTATGTTTATGAATGGGTTAAGCCTTCCCCCAAAGCCTCTAGTTGCTGTCTCACTGACAGCCACTAGAGGCGCTTGCGTGCTTCTCACTGTGATTTTCACAGTGAGAGCACCCCAGCGTCCATAGGAAAGCATTGTGAATGCTTTCCTATGCGACCGGCTGAATGCACGTGCAGCTCTTGCCAAGCGTGCGCATTCAGCCGACGGGGAGGAACGGAGGAGGAGAGCTCCTCGCCCACCGTTGGAAAAAGGTAAGTTTTTACCCCTTTCCCCCTTCCAGAGCCAGGCGGGTGGGGGCACCCTCAGGGCACTATAGTGGTCCTTTAAAGAAAGTAATTCAAAATAAATTCATTTAGTTGTTCTGATTTACAGAATATATAAGGTGTCTGGGACTTTTAGAATTTGGTACGTTTGTCTTGTAAGCTTAATAGCCATAAAAGAAAATAAAATTGCCACAGAAAAGTATATATTTATATAAAGTAGACATCCCAGGCTATTATCCTAAGGTTGTTTTGACACTTTCTACGTAGCCATTTCACCGACAATCTCTGCTAAATATTGGAGTAAAATTTAGTTTTTTGGGGTTTTTGGCACACAAACTTATAACAAAGAACTTCTCATGTGTATTTTGTAAAGTTGGTGTGTGCTATTCCTGTACAGTTTTATTTTGTGTGCAGTTACTTCTGCGGAGTAAAATGACACCCCCCCATTGTAGGTCTTTGGCACTATTTCGTGAAGCTACAGTGCCATATAGGAGACCTGTCCGTTTCAACATTTACAGTAGAATTTTGAGAGGCGGATTTAATGGGCCTATGCTTCAATTTGGGGTATTACAGCAGTTTGACTGTTCAAAAAAATCCTCACAAAGGCCTACCATTTGTAAAAGAAGACACTCCAGGGTATCTCATATGGTGCATATTGTGCCTTAACATGCCCCCATTTTTTCACCAATATATGCCAAAGTATGTGGTAAAAAATAATTTTGGGCATTTTTTACATACGGATTACATTTTTGCTGGGCATTTTGTGCATTTCATAGGTGCCACTAGGTTCAAACTCCCCAAATTATCCTCATCTAAGTCTTCTGAGTAAAACAATATGTCCAATGTATGACCTAGACACTATTTTGTGAAGTTACACTGCTGTAAAAGAAACGTGACAAGTTAAGGTTTTTAAGTGTGAATTTTCATGGAGGGTTTTGATGCGTCCGTGTCCCACTCTGGAGCACTTGAGCAGGCTACATATTACAACTACACCATAAAGGCATAGCATTTCTTAAAGAACACATCCCAGGGTATTTCAAAAGGCATATTTTTAACATTAGCGTGGGATAATTTTTCCGCTAGCTTGTACCAAGTGTAGTGGTAATAAGCTTTTTTTGCCTTTTTGACAGTATATTTTGCAAATCGTATGTGTGCTACGATTGTGTATGTTGCTCAGCTATGTCGGCTGAATACAGCAATACCCCCGTATGTACCTTTGCCAGGTATATGTGGACATTGAAGGGGCACATTTGAGACACCGCCATTCCAGTTTTTTTTCAAACTTTAAATTGGGACATGGACACAGCGTAAAAATTCAGAGTATTTTACAAGGCTATAAAATCCAATTACCCCATAAAGGCATACCATTTCTTAAAGAAGACATCCCACGGCAATTCAAAAGACATATTTTGAATCTTAGCGTGGGATCATTTTTCCGCTAGCTTGTACCAAGTGTAGTGGTAATAAGCATTCGCCACGATCTGGGGTTAACTTTAGTAAATGACGGAAATTTTCCATCAACGGTCCTTAACTGAAGGACAAGGTTGACTGAAAATTTCCGTCTGCGGTCGGGAAGGGGTTAAATAAAAATTTCACAACTCCACTATAGTCGCAGCGCTGATATTTTAACCTTGTAGTTTGCAACACAGTTTACATTTCAATACAAATAAAAAAACAAACTACTGAAGCAGCAATATTAAACTATTAGGGACATAAACTGAATTATCAAGGAATTATTGATAAATACATCATGAAGTATACAAGATGTTTTTTTCTCCTTCACAAATATGACTCTTATTGAGCAGGGAATTCTTGTTTTAATTCTATTCTCTTTCATTACCGTTGTATAATCTTTCACTCAGATGAGTACAAACCCAGGCAGAGTCTAACTGATATACTGACAAAGTAAACGTTTAATGTGACAGCCCACCCTTTGACCCAATTACAGGTCCATACGGATGCAAGATTAATCTAAAATCTTTTAGCAACATCTAAGCATTAGCAGCCAACGTCGGCATATACAGTCCTTAACAAACGAAAGATAAATAAAGACACATCAATGAGAAATTGAGCAGGTGACCATCTAGGATAACTTACATATTGCTTCTTTTCTAGTTTATCTCCATGGTCTTGGCTTGCTGAGTCTTCACTGCAGCCTTCTGATACTTCTTGGTTTTCTGCCTCATTGGTGTCCATCAAAGCTTCAGGTTCTGCCACTGACCTGCAATCCTCCTCGATTTTTCCACTGGAATCCTGCTTCTCATTCTCGGAACCATTGCTTTCTTTATCAGCAGGTGTTTGGTCAAGTTCGGAAGGAACAGTCCGAGTTGTATACGTTCCAGTGAGGAGGCTCTCTACTTTGCTCAGAGGAAACTCATGAAGGGATTTGTAGAAGGACTTTGGGAAACCAAAACAGTCTGTTGCTGCTCTGACGGGTCCACTACCAGGGTACATCTGTATAACAGACCCAAATCCTTAAGGCAAAAACAAAAACAAAATAACTTACTACAATTACAACAACAAAAAAGGGAAGTTTTAAATGAAGAATAAAAGGACTTACCAAGGTGTGCCCTAACCAGCACGAAACAGGACTGTAAATCTAAAAATGCTTAGGAGACTCCAATATGAAGGCAACAAAGCATAGCTGTTTCAGTATAAGGGACACTTTATTTCATCACCACAAACAGGATATATTTTCCTCAGTCTTAGCTTTTTTTTTTTTTCCCAAGCCACAGCAGCTCCATTGCTTGTGATGGTGAAATTACCCTGAATACATCGTGTAGTGTTGTCTGTGTATTAGGAGTGCAATGACCCAGCTGAATGGGAGATTCACTTAAGAGAGAGTCAAGATATTTGAGTTAGTCCAGTAATGTAGATGCATAATAATGAAGTATTATATTTTATTGTAAGAAATTTGTAGGAGTTTTCGGGTGTTCCTCCCTTTATCAAGTCTAAACCATTGTTTTCTTCACAATTTAGCATTTTACTAATTTAAAAAAACAGAAATAAATTACATATACATACACACACACACACACTTGTTTATACCTGTAAAAAACCCACACATTTAGTTCGTTAACTTTGATTGGCTCATTAACTACAAAGAAAAAACGCAGATTAAGTGCTCTCCCTGTGTGGCCTGTGTGCTGGAGAAAAAGGCAGCCATCTTGTCACACGAAAAGAGGCAGTGGGACTTGGTTGTTGAGTGTCTGGAACTAAAATCGGACACTCGACTTCCTGAACGGCGGTCACACGAACTAGGGGAACAAACGCTACCCATGAGCCAGGGGAACAGTTTGTGAATTTGTTCGGTTTTTAGACTTCCCGAAATGGACCAACCGTCCATTTAATTTGTGGAAATGTATGATTTTTTTTTTTGTGCCTGGAGATAATGTAGTTTAGTACAATCCTTGACTCAATTATCTCCCAAACACAGGGGAAGGATTATCCTATTTTATGTAGTAGTGTCCTGGGCCTGAGAGCCAATGTACTTATGTACAGTATTTACTTTGCCATAGTCACCTCTCAGGTCCAATAGGGAATGCCCCTGTAATGTGTCACTGTAAACCCTGTGCATGGGGACTTGCAAAAAAAAAATGGCCAGTTGGCCTGAATAAATTAATTCCTGTTGTACCCTTCATCTAGTCTAGGCTGATGTTTGGGTATCGGTCTGATTTGCTTGGTGAATTTACTTGTATGCTGTATTTCTTCTGGAGAACGTTCAAATCATCACCCGAACTGCGAGCTATAATCACTCAGCCTCTAGCAGATCGATAGGAAGCTAATGAACGGGTATCTGAAATACCAGCGTTTGTTACAATACCTTTCTCAAAGAAAACCAATATAGATTCTCTGTGAATAATGTATTTAATTTTTTTTTTAGAATTATTTCAGTATGCATTTGCTGGATCTCATATTGTGTTTTGTACCTTTGGAAACAAATTCACAGCACACAGTATTAAATCCCCTATTGGACACAAAAATCAAGTAAACCTTATAAGAAAAGTTACCAAAATGTTATAGTTCGGAGAGCTGCAGGGCTATGTTATTAGACCCCTAAAAAGTCAGGTTATAGGTTTTATCAATTCAGGCTTCATTTTCATACGCTGCTGTGCCTGTTCTCCAGCAAATTAGGGAACACTTCCAGATCTTGGTGGATTAATGCAGGGACTGAATTTGATCCCTGGCTAGCAAAGCAGTATTTGCAAGGATTCCCACTGACAAGCAGCAGCTTTAAGAATGGACAGCCACATCCCTTTGTGTCCCAGTGACATCACAACTACGCACACTATGAAAGCTTATGAATCCCTTTCAATATTCTGTACAGGAGTTCCTCTTCTGATGACGTATTTGTTAATTAAATTCCCAGTTAACACCATCCGCTGTATTGTCCTTGGTCTCTTTAGAAGCATTATGCAGCAAAATTGTTCAGACTGGCCTCCAGCTATCCTGAGCTTAAGGAGTTCCAGCTGTTTAATGGAACTGTAAAAATAACAATCTATAAATAATCTATTGAGGTAAAATATCTGCAACGTTTCCCGTTTCTATTATACCTGAGATGGAACATATTTGGGATTTCAGTTTGAAGAAATACACTTTTTTTGCTTTCCTAATTTACTCAACTAGAAATTAATTTAGGTAAGTGGAATTTACGTAGTCAGTTATCCACATATTTTGCATTATTAAAACAAACTGATTAATAACTAATCGGGAACTCTTTGTCCAGAGGTGTAAAGCACAGAGCACAATTTAGCTGGAGTCGACCCACTCTCTTTTCGATCATTGCATCAAAAATTACATGAAACCATTCAAATCAAAATAATAGAAGAAGTATAAAGTTACTAAACATGTGGAGGTTTGTAAGAGAAGATCTGCTACTGATCTTTGATACATTTCTATTTCCCAGCCACATTTGAGGTTTTGTTCCTTTCGTCACTGTTACAGCACTCTGAACATGTCTTGGATGTTGGTCTTGCTTACCGTTGCTTCATACTCTTAAGACAGAGTTCGGAGAAGATACTGCATGCATCACTATGCATTAACGTAGACAGACTTTGACGACAAATACAAACAAAGAGGCCCATCAAGTATGCCCGTATCACACAAAACATATCTGCAGTTTTTCAAGTTGGCTGGATTGAAGATTGATAAACTCTGCAGTGTTCATATACTGTATATTTCTTTATATTCCTGGTCACCAAACCAGATTGCTATGACAGTTTGTAGGTCTAATTTTCTAAGCCAATGTATTATAAATCACATAGGAGATTTATAAAAAAAGCCCTCCTAAACCTTAGAATCTGACAAACTGCACATGTATTAGGGCTACTGAATCTTATCAGCATCCTTCAATGGTACAAGCGTAACAGGCATCCCATGCGTGTTTATTAATGTGTCGGTATTAATCTGTGTTTGGTTTAGTGAATTGTTCTATGGGATTACAAGAATGGAAATCCCTTTCTATTAGCCTGCACAACAAACATAAACAAAAAACTTTGGACAAACTTTGCAACAAAACAGAACACACATAATTATACATGTACATCCAGTGACAATTTGCTTAAAAAAAACAGACACAGAAGTATTCTTACCTCCCATACGCTCCATAACTGCTCCCAAAACCAGGCCGGCGCATGTCTCCATTACAATCACCTTGCTCCCAGCATGGATATTCCCAAGAGTCAACATCTGGGCCAGTGTATCGTGTCTGAGCTGGCTGTCAAAAAAAGAATGATAAGAACATATCACAGCAGCAATGTAACAGCTCAGATCTTAAATACTTTTCAGCATGTGATGCTGACATTGAAGAGATTTATTGTTTTTATTTAGCTTTTTTTTTTGTAAATGTAATAACATACTATATAGCAGACTGTAAGCAATTGGTTTGCAATATGAAATAAAATGGTAGTATCGGATACATACTTAAAACACATTTTTTCCTGTAAGGGTGAATTAAATGACCTTACTACAGGGCCTGCGCATAGCATATTTAATAAAGATTTTAGATTCTGAGGTGCAGGTGACGTATGGCAAAAGTGTAAATAAACATTAATTCTTGGGCTGTGGTTTGAAAAGTAGGAAAATAAATATAACTGAACGTAGAGTATTTGAATATAAATGCGTGTAAAATACTAAATAGTGCTGCTAATTGGGGAGAGTCTTAAGAAGAGTGAGGACAAATTGGCAGCTTCTTAATTAGTTGGGGCCAGAGTTTGACAGGTTTTGCATCTTTTTTGTGAACTTGAGCTGTGAGTAGCTCCATGCTGTGTATGTACTAGATTTTGTTGCATTGGAGATTGTTTATAGGAGGCGGACATTGCCACTGCCTGGCTACACTAAAGCATTTTAAAAAAAATAAAAATACACAAAGCCAGCTGGAACGCTTAACAGGCAGCAAATGTAGACATCAGAATGTCAGAGTGCAATGACCAGGAACTGCAGAGCTGAACTGAATGGAATACAGTATTACTGTGATTACTTTTAGCTTTTATACAGAGAGCTAGGTTAGCTCGGATTCATGTGAGTCTTTCCACATAAGGGGGAGGTGTTTTTTTATTTTTTTTAAGCTAAGCAGGTTTTGAGAAAAAGAAAATCAAGACTAAAATGCGCAAGAATAAATACAATTAGATTAAACAAGTAATAATGCATTCTTACCAGATCTTTCCAGGTTCTCTTGCAGAATACATAATTGACAGAATCCGCGTAGACGGTTTTAAAATTGTAATGACTGCTTCATATCTGCAAATGAAAAACTGATTGAGTACGGTGTATGTAAGTGGCGTATTTGAAAACTCAATCTACATAACAGAGCAGGAAGTCCAATGCACAATATTTGTAAGAACTGAAGGATTGGCGAACAGCAGATACATTTTTATTGCATGTTCTTTCCAATTCAAAACTAAAATTATTTTTGTAAAATATTTTATTCAAAACATGGAAGAAACTGTATGAAAGGATTTGCACCACATTTCAATAAATATAAAAATAAAATGAATAAAAAGTACCCTATATCTAACTCTTGCCTAAGATGAAAGGGCTGTACGATCACACGGCTTACAGGAGGCCATTAATGATTTGACAGTTCCTGTGTAGATAATAATGAGGTGTGGAAAAAATGGTATAACACAATGTTTACTTTGCTCTGCAAAAACATTAAACTGCCCAGTATTATTAATCACATATAGTAAAATGAAATAAGTTATGAACTATATTTGATTTGCTTTTCAAAATCCTTCAGATCCAGATGTACATGTAAAATAATGTATAATATGTTTCTGTTTATCTGTCTGTCTATCCATCTATCCTACGATGGTTTATGATTGTGGCTTCTTTCATAAGCAAAATATTTATAGCAAAAACACATTAAATCCCAGTTAAACAAAAATAGACGGTAGCTGTCAAGACTAATATCTGAACCTTTACAGGCACTTCATTTCTAATATGGTCGCCCTATTTTGTTACGATAGCCCAAGGAGGTGAATAATATGTGTGGATTTTATATTTTTGGCTGCTCCTGTAAAATCTTTCATAATCAAAGCCAACTTGCAAGTTTATACCAGGTAAACCCCAATGTCTTTTAAAAAAAGGCACCCTTCCAGTCTTAAAACTGACCTTTCCAGTGTTCATTAGGGTATAACAGCCCCCGTTTTAACATTGTTTGGATTCTCTGCATGTTAGACTGCTTTAGGTTTCCTTCACTGATCTGCTATTGTTAAAAGTATTTGTCAGTCACTGTTCCTATACAGTATTCCAGACTAGTATAGCCAACATCAGCCAATCATGGGGTCAGCAGTAAATGTCTTCATATGTGGCTAGATTCTGATTTAACAACACATGACTGGTTTGGTGACCAATGTCATATGCAAGACGACAGCTATATATAGAGTACATGGGATCTATACATACAGTTTGTCCATTCTGTTACCATTCCATCACTGCAAGGGATGTACTAGAGCCACATTCTACCCAAAGACACAACGTTAAATCTCGGTCCATTGTTATGTGATTGTGATCTGTACCATGAACTGCTGTATTAACAAATGCTCTCCTTCAGTAACTAAATATATTGTATAAATGTACTATATAGTGTGCGTGCGTGTGCGTGCTGGTGATGGCGTGCACTGGGGATGGCGTGCGCGTGCGCTGGCGTGTGCTGGAGCGTGCGTGCTGGGGGATGGAGCGTGCGTGCTGCATAAAGGACCACTATAGTGCCAGGAAAACACTCGTTTTCCTGGCACTATAGTGCCCTGAGGGTGCCCCCACCCTCAGGGACCCCCTCCCGCCCGGCTCTGGAAAGGGGAAAGGGGTTTAAACTTACCTTTTTCCAGCGCTGGGGAGCTCTCCTCCTCTCTCCTCCTCCGTTCCGGTCGGCTGAATGCGCCGCGCGGCAAGAGCCGCGCGCATTCAGCGTCACATAGGAAAGCATTCATAATGCTTTCCTATGGACGCTGCGTGCTCTCACTGTGAAAATCACAGTGAGAAGCACGCAAGCGCCTCTAGTGGCTGTCAATGAGACAGCCACTAGAGGATTAGGGGGAAGGCTTAACCCATTAATAAACATAGCAGTTTCTCTGAAACTGCTATGTTTATTAAAAAATGGGTTAACCCTAGCTGGACCTGGCACCCAGACCACTTCATTAAGCTGAAGTGGTCTGGGTGCCTAGAGTGGTCCTTTAACACAAGCCCAGACTGCTTTAGGGGAGAGTGCTACTTTACCTCAGTACAATACTGTACTGGCTAGCACAACATCTAATTCTAGTGAGAACCCATCAACAGCGCTACAGAATTTGCTGGTGCTATATGAATAATAAAGTAATAACTAAAAAAAAATTTGCCATAGGCAGGACTGACCAGGGACACAGCCAATTATACCCACATTAATTAGTTGCAACAATTTGCATGTCAAACAGTGAGAACTACCCAAGCGCTGAAAAAAATACAATGGAGCTATGTGCTGGTATAATTACTAGCTACTTTGGTATAAAAAGATAAGACATTAATCCCAAAAAGATTCTGGCAGAATGCCACACATAACTGAGCAAAATCCACTAAGGCATACGTCTAAGGCTGTAATACTTCAATAAAATGTAATTTTACGGCAATTATCACCAACAACATCTGGAGTGCCGAGGGTTGCCAACCCCTTACTATAGTTACTCTGCCAGAAATCAAAGCTGCAGCCCTGGGGATTGAACATCTTATAGAGGTGATGCAGCTGGAGCAATAGCCACTGAACTATCACCCCAGCCTAATTCTTCCAGATTCTAAATCTGAAACTGTTGAGAGCAGCTCTGAAGTTAACCACTCAAGAATACTGGTTTCTGAAGCCCAGCTGTGTGCGTAAGAGTGTGAGGCCATGATCTACGTGAAGACTCACATCACATCCCTTCCCTATATCAACAGCAATCAAGGAGGAGTCATTCACTTTACCGTTAAGACCTTCACCCGAATGAAATAGGACGGGAGTTTGGAGCTGGGGTGGCACTGCTGTCTGATTTGTAACACTTACTTTTTCTTTTTTTTCTTAATGTATTTTTCTTGAGCAAATTCTGTCTTGCCACGGAATGTTGTGCTATTTTCAATAAGCTGCTGAACAATCTCCTGAGAAAACAAAATAAGAGTACACAAACTTTTAGATTAAATACACCATATATATATATATATATATATATATATATATATTTTTTTTTTTTTAAAGGAAAACTCTTTGGACATGTTGCCCATTCTAGGACAGCAGCAAAAATGCAGCCTTTCACATGTTGTATTACTAGACTACCCACAATGCTTTGCCAATCTGTTGACAAATCCCATGATGCTTGCCTGCCTGTACACAACAGCTTTAGGGCTGTCTGTTGGCGACGCAAGTCTCCCAAAATAACCAGGCGAGTACATGCAAAGGATACAACAACAACAAAAAAAATCACTGATTAAACCGACAAACTCTTACTTTGAGGACTTTCAAAATGTCCCTTGAGTGAAACGTATCATACACAGAAACGGAAAAGAATGTAAGATTCCAAATTAAGTTTTAACATTGTCTGCAACAAGGATATGATCATGTCAGCTAAATCATACACTTTATAAAAGCTGAAATAATAAACACATTCACAAGGGATTGTTACATTTATAGCAATTGATAGGTTCAAGATATGCCCAGGTTCAAGATACAGAGATGCTGCGTGTAAATACTCAGCATTCTATTGCTGCGCAAAGGCTGTGATTAAAAAGTATATTAACTGGAACAAAATACTGCATTATCACATCGGATACAATGCGAAAACCTTACATTTCAATAGAAAGCAGCTGCACAATGTCTGCAGGTCTGCGGTAGGCTGCCACGCCGACAACAATGCACGAAGACTTTCATTATGTAGAGCCATTATAAAGGATGCTTTAGAACATTTTGTAAGGACACAAGGTCACCAATAAAGAAAAACAAAAAACATTACAGTGTGGCGATGGAACCGGGCTAGATAAGGGCACTATATATGGTAAGCCAGAAGGCAACGTCAGGTAAGTGGCTTGTTGCTGTTGAATAAGGCGGTCTCCATCCTGTCGTTGGTTACCATTCCACCTGTTGATATCGCATATTCTGCAGGAATTTAATGTAAATATAGTCAAACCTAAATTATATAACACACACAATATACTCGATTACATTCTTGTCATCCGGTATCATCCACTCAACCTTTACTTTAATGGTTTAATAGCTGAAAAAGGGTCTTGCGTTAGACTTTCTTATATATGGATTTATCTTCTTGTTTACTGCCTTGTGTAATTCTTTTATCTTTTTCCACAATAAACTACAAGGATTATCCCTGTTCATTACTTTGGAGATTCTCAAGAATGCCATATACTCCTCGTTTTTCATCTCATTATAATAATAATTTGAACCTGGGTTTCTATGTTACCACTACTCTAATCAGCCTCATCAATTCTAGTTCACATCTATATCACTGTGATAGCTTCAACAAGCGCTGCATATGGCTAGCCCTGGTACCAGCGATAATTGTGAACTACAATTCCCATATTACTTAGACCATGGCTGTCCAACCTGCGGCCCCCCCAGATGTTGCTGAACTACAACTCCCATGATTCCCTGGCTATCTGTTTCATTGAAAGAATCATGGGAGTTGTAGTTCAGCAACATCTGGGGGGCCGCAGGTTGGACAGCCCTGACTTAGACAGTCAAGAGGCTTCATAACATCTGGAGAACAATGTAACATTCTAATTTAGGAATATAAACATGCATTCCTAGTGTCAGAGTGAAATAAAGGCAATTTACATACCTTATTCCTTAAAGTGTATACCTTAAAGCCCCATAGATGGGAGGCTAATGTGCATGCACGCCAATCACTGCACTGCCCCAATCAGCATCTCCTAAAAGAGATGCCAGAGAGGATGCCCTCTGAGAGACAGCCAGTAGAGGTTTACACTGCTTAACCTGCAGGGACAGTCTCTTTGCCTCAGAATTACTACAGTGAGCAGATTCTGGTGCCTAGAATGCCTGTTTAAGTATGTTTTTTTCGGGGGACCCTTTTGTAAATAGTAAAAAAAAAAAAAAAAAAGTCAATTAACCTTTTGTATGCAAACTTTATCTGGAAAGATTACTGAATATTTACAAACAATTGAGAGCATGGACAACAAAAGAGAGAAAAGGCTTTGGGGCTTTTGGGCAGTGAGGTGCCAATAGGGATTTAGCTACAAACTATAAAAGATTCATATCGGCTCTCAAAAACACACACAAATAGCTCACTGTGAAACGACAGACACTGTATATTATTCATAGGAAAGCCAGTGAAAATGTCCCCTTCATTTACAGGATTTTTGGTACACTAACAGAAAAGTAGTTGAATACACAGTGTCAGT
The DNA here is from genome assembly GCA_933207985.1 of Pelobates cultripes. Classification (NCBI taxonomy): domain Eukaryota; kingdom Metazoa; phylum Chordata; class Amphibia; order Anura; family Pelobatidae; genus Pelobates; species Pelobates cultripes. Next base: position 350,305,383 of record OW240913.1, read on the forward strand.
CAGTAAATATTAAATATTTAGGACTTTGGGAGAAATAAAATTGTTGTATTATCTCACGGAATAGGGAATGAAGTTAGCAGAATTATTGTTTAATGGAACAATGAATATTTAAATTTAAAAGTAAATAAAATCAGTAAATCTCACAGAAAACAAAATACAGCAGCTGCTAAGCACAAAATTCTCAAGTGTTATAAAGATGGTAAGCTGCACTCAAAACAAAGCCGCACCATTACTGTGCCAATATATATAATGCTTAAGGTTTCGGCTCGCCCTTTGTTGCTATTCTATGGTACCTGCTTCAAGAATACTAAGAATGTTTGTACAGTGGCTTTAAACAAACGTGAACAGCAGTGCTTGTGTCTATCGCTGTATGCTTTGCCTTACATAACTATAATGTCCAAGACTTTTATGGGACATGGAAAGATAGCTAAAAGGCATTTGAAGAGCTGCAGGTTAGTCACCCTTGGTTATAGCTCGAGCATTGAATTATATCTCATACAAGAATTAATCTATTTGTCTAAAAAAAGCAGCAGAAAATCAATACTTTCCTGTGATGTGCACAGTAGGAAGCCATATGTCTAGCATACATTTATCCACAAAGCACACTTCAGGCTGCAGATGTGTTACTGTGACTTATACAGCAATTATTCTGGGATTTACTGCCAGCAGGGATTGAAATGTATCCGTACTGCTGCCAAGACAATTTCTGCTGCAGGTTCTGTGCGGCCTTAGTCCAGAAGCCTTCTCTCCTTGGAATGGTGTGCTTTGCAACGTAACAATCCTAATTTATATTATCATTACTGACTTACACAGAACGCAGAAACGCTGGCTCAGATTTGTATTTTGCTTAACATTATGGTGAAATGAAAGACTGTAGCAGTACAACATTTTACCATTAAATCATTATCCCCCTCTGCCCAAGTCAAGCGATATATGGTCTTAGATCAGAGATCCTGATGCTAGCTGAAAGGTGGGTGATCAGTGAATGACCCACTGAATACAATATAAAGCCCGTAAGATGAGAATGTCAATCTGCAGTACACAAACAGAATAGCAACAAGGTGTCAAATGCAGAAAACATGCACAATCTCCTTAAGTATAAAATGCCTCATAGTTGATGCAAAATAGAATGCTAGCAAGTAAAAGGGTTCTAAGTTTGTTTCAACGATTTAAAGGCTAGATACGAGGATAAAGGCTGTTAAAATCAGTGAGATTAATGGGTTAAAAAATAATAGGTGCAGTATTCTAGCCTGAATCTTTAGATTTCCTTAAATAGTTGTGCAGTTCTTTTAATGCCATGCTTAGGTTTTGCTCTGTTGATCTTATTGCAAGTATTACGAAAATGGAGCAGACTAGATGGGCTGACTGTCTCTTATCTGCTGTCACATTCTATTGTGTTTGCTTTTGCTGTCGTGACATCGCTAGCTCCTTTGTTATTTTAAGCACAGCAAAAATAAAGACTAAAAAAAATAATAACGGGCCTTTAATGTAAACAAATTTGCATTACCTGGCCTTTAATACCCTTTTCCTTTAACGCTTCTATATCATCTCTAGTCAGTTTCTGAGATTTTCCATCATCAACTATATTACGATTGTCAGCTCCCGCTTCCTTCAGCTCTGTAAAAGAAAAAAAGAAAAGAAAAAGAAATTGGTTACAGCAGTGAAAAGAAAAAACAATCCCATAGGTTTAAAGGGTTACTCAATCCCCCCCCACAAAAAAAAAATCAAAAAAATAAAAAAAAATAAAAAAAAAAAATAAAAAAATCAGGGTTTTCATAAAACGCTGGTTTTGGCAGTAGTAACCCCTTCTGTGCTGGTCTGCCTCCACCTATGCAAATAAGCTTAAACTTACCTTTGAGGGCAAGTTCTCACTCAGCCGTATCCTTCTTGGCCGACATCACCCCCCTCACTGGACAGAGGCAGCACAGAGTGGGTGAGGGGTGCGGGCTCTGCCGCTATTGGCTTTCTGTTGCCAGAAGCCAATTTTGCACAGATTTCACACTAGCACATTCAATCACAGCTTTCCTATGTTCCCCATTGAGCTCAAGTTCAGCTCATTAAGCCCTTAAGGACCAAACTTCTGGAATAAAAAGGAATCATGACATGTCACACATGTCATGTGTCCTTAAGGGGTTAAGAAAGGGAGAAGGCAGGTGCACTCTGGGGCAGCATGTCTGCCTCTTCTGTTAGCTCTGTGGTATTGTGACAGATAGGGAGGTGCTTTTTACCCCAATTATAAAAGGTCTGATTTCTATTGAAACCAGCCTTTTTATAAACTGTCAAGGAAATGACAAACTCCAGACATATACAGTATTTCAGCTTCTTGTTAAAGTGCTTTATATGTGTGGAGTAGTCCTCTCTATTAGCAAACTGCCTTATACATATAAACACACACTGCATAATACATACATACATATATATACATATAAAAACACACACACACACACACACGTACACTGCCAATTACATACACACACAGAAAGTGCCTTATACATACATGCACACACAGAAACTTCCAAATACATACATAAACCAAAACATAAAAACTGCCTCATACTCAAACTCTTTCTAATACATATACAAACTGCCTCACTCACACACACAAACTGCCAAATTAGTACATTAAAATATGAGTATTACAAACATGTAATGCATCCAGCAACAGACTCATACTGCCTAATACATACACACTGCCCAATACATACACATACAAACTGCTTTATAGATACATAAAGTGGATCCATATATTGACCCATACAGAAGCACACTGACCCATACACATACAGGGAGTGCAGAATTATTAGGCAAATGAGTATTTTGACCACATCATCCTCTTTATGCATGTTGTCTTACTCCAAGCTGTATAGGCTCGAAAGCCTACTACCAATTAAGTATATTAGGTGATGTGCATCTCTGTAATGAGAAGGGGTGTGGTCTAATGACATCAACACCATATATCAGGTGTGCATAATTATTAGGCAACTTCCTTTCCTTTGGCAAAATGGGTCAAAAGAAGGACTTGACAGGCTCAGAAAAGTCAAAAATAGTGAGATATCTTGCAGAGGGATGCAGCACTCTTTAAATTGCAAAGCTTCTGAAGCGTGATCATCGAACAATCAAGCGTTTCATTCAAAATAGTCAACAGGGTCGCAAGAAGCGTGTGGAAAAACCAAGGCGCAAAATAACTGCCCATGAACTGAGAAAAGTCAAGCGTGCAGCTGCCACGATGCCACTTGCCACCAGTTTGGCCATATTTCAGAGCTGCAACATCACTGAGTGCCCAAAAGCACAAGGTGTGCAATACTCAGAGACATGGCCAAGGTAAGAAAGGCTGAAAGACGACCACCACTGAACAAGACACACAAGCTGAAACGTGAAGACTGGGCCAAGAAATATCTCAAGACTGATTTTTCTAAGGTTTTATGGACTGATGAAATGAGAGTGAGTCTTTATGGGCCAGATGGATGGGCCCGTGGCTGGATTGGTAAAGGGCAGAGAGCTCCAGTCCGACTCAGACGCCAGCAAGGTGGAGTACTGGTTTGGGCTGGTATCATCAAAGATGAGCTTGTGGGGCCTTTTCAGGTTGAGGATGGAGTCAAGCTCAACTCCCAGTCCTACTGCCAGTTCCTGGAAGACACCTTCTTCAAGCAGTGGTACAGGAAAAAGTCTGCATCCTTCAAGAAAAACATGGATTTTCATGCAGGACAATGCTCCATCACACGCGTCCAAGTACTCCACAGCGTGGCTGGCAAGAAAGGGTATAAAAGAAGAAAATCTAATGACATGGCCTCCTTGTTCACCTGATCTGAACCCCATTGAGAACCTGTGGTCCATCATCAAAATGTGAGATTTACAAGGAGGGAAAACAGTACACCTCTCTGAACAGTGTCTGGGAGGCTGTGGTTGCTGCTGCACGCAATGTTGATGGTGAACAGATCAAAACACTGACAGAATCCATGGATGGTAGGCTTTTGAGTGTCCTTGCAAAGAAAGGTGGCTATATTGGTCACTGATTTGTTTTGTTTTGTTTTTGAATGTCAGAAATGTATATTTGTGAATGTTGAGATGTTATATTGGTTTCACTGGTAATAATAAATAATTGAAATGGGTATATATTTGTTTTTTGTTAAGTTGCCTAATAATTATGCACAGTAATAGTCACCTGCACACACAGATATCCCCTAACATAGCTATAACTAAAAACAAACTAAAAACTACTTCCAAAAATATTCAGCTTTGATATTAATTAGTTTTTTTGGGTTCATTGAGAACATGGTTGTTGTTCAATAATAAAATTAATCCTCAAAAATACAACTTGCCTAATAATTCTGCACTCCCTGTACACTGCGCATTAACACTGACCTATACACACACACACACACAAACTACACATTCTCTGACACGAACACAAAGTAAAGATTACTTGCAGCAGCCTGTCCCATGCTCACTCTGCCTTTTGTTGGCTGCCGGGTATGGCGTCACACCAAGTCTCGGTGGCCATGAATCTAGAGCAGTGGTTCCCAACCCAATTCTCAAGGACCCCCTAACAGGCCAGGATTTAGGGATTACCCAGTTGTGTTTATAAAAAAACACTTTAGACACAACAGGGTAACCTCTAAATCTTGGACTGGTAGGGGGTACTTGAGGACTGGGTTGGGAATCCCTGGTCTAGAGCACCGTGAGGAGCGGTTGGATGCTGCCGCTCTTTACACCTCCCTGTGAGCTGCAGAAAGGCCGGCATGCCTGTCAGAGATACACTCCCTGCTTGGCACCAATTTCCCCGATGCAGCCCTAAAAGAAGAACAAAAAGAGGGCGTGGCTTGCCGCCGGAGCTGAGCGGTCGCATGTAGGAGCAGCTCCCTGCATAGAAACCAGAGCGGGCGATAAATAATCGGTATACCGAGCAATTATTACACCAAGTACAGGGGGCTTAAGTGCGCAATGGCCCACAGACCCAAATCTAAAACGGGGAAAGCGGAACGAGCCTCCTTTTTCGGCGCGAAAATCGCGGCCTCCAGACAGCATGAGGGAGAAGAGCCTGCACAAGATGGCGGCGACCCGGGACCACAGGAACACTCCTTCTCACCTCGCTCATCTCCCACACAAAGTGCAGAAGATCAACCACTCACTGTGAGGGGAATGCGCTCACTAATGTCAGAATTCTCAGACACCATACAGAAAAATATGCAGCTGCAAATACAAGCTATGACAGCAGACTTACAGAAGGATATACAAGATATTGGGACTCGCACAGCTCAAATGGAGTCCAAGATGGACGAATATGCGGAGGCTCACAACAGCTTGGCAGACAAACTCCAGGAATTTGAAGTAAGTCTGGAAGCGCATAGGCTAAAACTGGCTGACATAGAAGACAGGGCGAGGAGGAACAATCTCCGGTTCAAGGGAATCACGGAAACCGTTACTAACGACGAACTGCATAATTACTTGTCAGACATGTTCCAGTGCCTGGTCCCAGAAATCCATCCGGACCAACTGATTATAGACAGAGCACACAGGCTACGCAGGCCGAAACACTTGCCACAAACGGCTGAGAGAGATGTAATTGCCAGGATACATTTCTTCCACGCAAAAGACAAGCTCATGCGAGTTAGCAGGAATTCGGGCATGCCGAAAGAATACAGCACAGTCAAAATCTTCGCGGACCTGTCAGCGGATACACTGCAGTTCAGGAAGTCAATGTCGCCGATCACCTCCATCCTACGCGAGCACAACCTGAGCTACCGATGGGTGTTCCCTGCTAAGCTTTTGGTCTCCCACCAAGGAGCGATACATTCTATTACCAACACGAAACAAGGTATCCAGAAAATGGGTGACTGGGGGCTCCCTACACCGACACCAGAACCAGCCAAGACAACAGCGATCCCAAGGAAGTCACCAGAGTGGACTGTCAAATGAAAAGACTGGTAACCCCCGATGATATACGTAACTAAATATGCCCTATTTAATCTTGATGTTATGTTACTAGTTATATTAGAGATAGTTAAGTTTACCGCATCAATGTAGCGGGTACAAAATGGTTCCGTAGACTAAGCAGCAAGGATTGCTGGCTAGAATATGACGCTGCCCACCAAGCCTTTAACAGTCCTCTCACGGGGACGTGAGCACAAATGTCGATAAAATGTAGAATGATACTGTGTAATGTGGTTGGACTTAGTTAGTGGATAAGCTACTTCGAAATCTTGTGATTATAATTTATGACTTACTGATAGTATAAATAAGCGTAAGACTGCCCCTCTGGTTTCATGGTGATAGTTCACTATGAGTAGACACTTCATCACCACTACCCCCACCAGCCATACTTACTCGATAAGTAAGGTCACACGGCCCCACATTTTGGAGCCGAGTTGGGTGTGTCACCCACCAGTTCTCCCCAACCCACTCTGCCCACTTACTCACCCTTCGCCCTATCCCACACCAGCTCCCCCCAGTCGCGATCCATACAGCTCAAAAAAAAAAAAGATATAGCAGATGCGTACTGCTGGAACAAATCACTGTTTTTACAACTCTTCTGGTACCAAAGACCAGGTCTAAAAGAGCCCATACCTTGCCTACTTCACAATGGTTAAAATTTTAACATACAATGTAAAAGGTCTAAACTCCCCGGGGAAACGCAGGCTACTACTGCAGGATCTTAAGAAAAGTGAGATAGATATAGCGTGTGTTCAGGAAACGCACTTCATGAAACCTCGAACCCCTTCAATTTTCGCCAAACTGTATCCCACACAGTACCATGCCCTTTCAGATAATAAGTCGAAAGGAGTTTCCATCCTCATACACAAAGACATAGCGTTCCAGGAGCAAGCAATCTCCATAGACACCCAGGGAAGGTTTATCATTCTTGTGGGCCTATTCAATAATGTTCAATACACGTTGTCCTCGGCATATTTTCCCAATACTGGGGCGGAGAGGTTCCTAAGACGCATACTTAATGAAATAGATAAACTGAGGCAGGGAGGATTGGTGATGTGTGGTGACTTTAACTTCATAACGTCTCCAGACATCGACTCAACCGCCACCTTGAAGGGGCCTAGAAGAGCGAGCCTAGTTTCCACGAGCAAGAAACTGTCCAAAATACTCTTATTGCATAATCTATATGATAGTTGGAGAGTACTTCACCCTAGTGAACGGGATTACTCATTTCACTCTAAGGTACACAACACGTATACTCGCATTGACACCTTTTATGTGGATCAGTCCACACTGGCGCAGACCTCAGGGTGTGTTATGGGAGACATAACGTGGTCGGACCACAGCCCAGTGACCCTAGAGTTGTACGACAAATTTCAGTTTAAAGGTAGAGGGAATTGGAGACTAAATGAATCTTTACTACAGGATAAAACCTTTGTAGACCAAGTGGCAGGTGAACTTTCCCAGTACTTCCTAACAAATTCTGAGGGGGAGACACCCGATGTCATGGTATGGTTGGCACACAAAGCTGTAGTAAGAGGCCTGTTCATTAGACGCTCCTCATACCTTAAAAAGAAAAACAAACAATTGACTATAATGGACTGCCAAAAACAATTGGCAATTATCACAGCACAAAATAAGCAGACACCTTCACACACTCTCGCACAACAAATCCAAACTCTAACGGACAAACTTACCGAAATGCACGCAGCCAAAACGTCCTATTTCTTACTTAAACTGAAAGCGACCCATTACCACCACAGTGGGAAAGCTAATAAACAATTAGCTAATAGGCTGAGAGAGAAATTGGCGGCCGCCAAAGTAGCATACATACAGGGCCCAGACGGTACTAAACTACAAAACCCATTAGATATTACCCAGGAGTTTGCAAAATACTACTCCGACCTGTACAACCTGGGAGACAAACCCGAAATCCCCCCCATAGAAAACGACAACATAACGGAGATTCTGTCCCACCTTCACCTCCCACGAATTAATCAATCCCAATTGGATCTATTACTCCAACCTATTACACTGCAGGAGGTGCTCCATACGATACAACACCTTCCCCCAGGCAAGTCCCCAGGAGCAGACGGCCTCCCCAACCTGTACTATAAGACGTTTGCAGAGGTACTGGGTCCCAGACTAGTTAAAGTGTTCCAGGCAGCCTCAGAGAAAGGGGAGCTTCCTTCCGAAATGCTACTCGCGACCATAGTTACGCTGCCAAAGCCAGGAAAGCCCCCGGATCAATGTAAGAATTTCAGGCCAATATCCCTGCTAAATACGGATGCTAAGATTTATGCAAAAATCTTGGCCTCCAGATTGGGCAAAATACTACCCTCAATCATCCATGACGACCAAACGGGGTTTGTGATGGGGAGGCAGGGACTCGATAATACCCGGAAATTGTCCCTGCTCATGGAGCAGATGCGGAGGTCTGGCCCGGGCGGGTTGCTCTTAGCCTTGGATGCTGAAAAAGCGTTCGACCGCCTGGGCTGGCCCTTCCTACGGCAGGTTCTCTCAGTGTTTGGGTTCCCACAACAGTTCATTCAACAGGTATTCGCTCTATATAGCCACCCTAGGGCCCAGGTGCTACAAGCGGGATTTAAATCAGATCCATTCAAAATCACGAATGGCACCCGACAGGGATGCCCTTTGTCACCTCTGTTGTATGTATTGGCCTTGGAGCCGCTACTAGTTGCCATTAGATCACACCCAGACATAAAAGGCATCACCTGGCAGGACCAGCACATCAAGATCAGCGCATTCGCTGACGATATCCTACTATATGTCTGCCAACCAGATAAATCCCTCCCTCACATCATGAAGCTCATTGACAAATATGGGAAACTCTCCTACTATTCCCTAAATGCAACTAAAACCCAGGCATTGGGGCTGCGCTTGGACCCACAGGTCCTAGCGCAACTACGCAAAGATTACCAATTCGAGTGGAGAAAAAATGATATAAAATACCTAGGCCTGACGTTCACTAGGAAGTCCTCTGACATGTTCCCTACCAATTATACCAGAGTCTGGACTGAATGCTTGGCCCTGTTACGGGGTTGGGGCAAACTGTTCCTTACCTGGACGGAGCGCATTGTCGCAATTAAAATGACCGTATTACCGAAACTACAATATGTGTTTAGGAACCTTCCCTTGAAAGTTCCACAATCCTATTTTAAAACCATACAGTCTACGCTCCTCCAGTTTATATGGGGCAAGGGACGGGCAAGGGTCTCCAACAAACTATTGTCGGCCCCCATAGGGCGTGGAGGTATGGCATTCCCGAATGTAAAACACTACTACCAGGCTGCGGTCCTAGCGCCCCTATTGAACCACCTAACTAAAGATAACCGACCACAATGGGTGACCCTAGAAAACCTAGCTATTAAACCTTTCCTAGTCGCCAACCTGCTATGGCTACCTAACAAGAGCAGGCCACCTATTCCGCTGATACCGTTACAACTTCACCTAGCACTGCAAACTTGGGACTTACATAGAACGAAATTCGAAACGGCCCGCCCCCTCTCAATGGCGACGCCCATCGAGGCCATCACGTACTGCATCCCCACCTTCCATGCCACCCCATGGAAAGAGAAAGGTATCTCCTTCCTGTCCCAAGCCTATGACCCAGGTGGACTAATGAGCTTCGAGCGTCTCAGTAGAACCTACAATATCCCACACACCTCACAATACTCATACATCCAACTTAAATCCTTCCTGCACAAACTCAACAAGGACAACAAAGTAGAATCAAATAAAATGGGAGACCCCTCCACCTGGGAACAAATAGGTATCACGGGCAAAATTCCTCCACTTTATAAGCCACTCTCCAATTGCTATAAACTAATTCTGCCATACCAGTCCCTACCGGGCTCCACACAGGCAAGCCAATGGGAAACGGACCTTCAAACCTCCATCACTGATAATCAGTGGAAAACTCTCACATCCTCCGTTAGGAAGCTGGTCAAATCTGCCTCCCTCATGGAGCAATACCAGAAAACAATATACAGGTGGTATATGGTGCCGCTTCGCCTACATAAACTGTATCCTCACTCATCTCCGATGTGCTGGAGATGCAAACAAGAGGCGGGGTCAGTCCTTCACATATGGTGGCGTTGCCCACGTTTAATTAGGTACTGGGGAGATGTCCAAAAACTAATTGCTGACACCACAAAAATCAAAATACCTTTTGAACCCAGGCCCTTTTTGCTATTGGACGTCCCTAGGGAAGTACCCAAACAGTCGAGAAAACTAATATACCATATACTGCTGACCGCACAAAAACTAATAGCCAGATCCTGGAAAACAAATGAGGCCCCCCATATCCCAAACCTTATTCAGGATATAGATAACCAGGCAATCTATGAAACCAGTTTTTCCGGGACGCGCTCTGGCTCAGGCAGCCTTGGAGGGGCTTGGGACCAATGGCGCACCTGGAGAAAGGCTAACCCCAACGCCTAATATAGTAGGACGCTGTAGCGACCCAAGAGCAAACCGCAGGACTAGGACAGTCAGGCAGTGAGGAACTAAGAGACAGACAGAATAGCATACATCGTGGCTGGAATAGTGGCTAGCTAGGCGACTACCATAGAGAGGTCCCCGACTATGGTGTAACTATTGGGTAACTATTGTGTAAATTGTGTAACTATTGTGTGACTGACGTAACTATTGTGTAAAAACGAACTAATATACGCAACTGTAAGCAATGTAACTGCGTAAGAACTGTAACTGTGTAAATAATGTAAAGGCATACCCATCGCTCAACATGTGACTCATGGTATCGTGACTGTCCCCCCCCTCCCTCCATCCCTCCTCCTTCTTTTTTCTGTACCCTCTCCCCTTCCCCCCGCCCATTTACACTTGTGGAAAACCAATAAACTACAAATTTCAAAAAAAAAAAAAAGAAGAACAAAAAAAATATCTTTTTATTCGACGCCCGGAACTGCATGTCCCAGGCGTTGAGTGATATAAATTCTACATCCCTGATACAAACTGCGTGCTTTACACATATTCGCAATATATTATGATTACATACATGTACTACACCCTTCATCTTTCCAGCCTTGTGTTTAAGAGCTTTTTTGGGAAGCTCCTACCCTACCTGAGCAGAATGCTCTCCCCAGCTGTTCCCACCTCCTATAACCTCCGATCCAGTACCAGCACTCTATTTAGTCTACCTCAATACAAAAAGAAAGCAGCCCGATCCTCCTTCTCCTACAGAGCACCGCAATTATGGAACGACCTACCGCACACTTTAAAATCTTCCCCAGGCCTAAAGTCCTTTAAGAGATCCAACTCTACATACCTCAAAACAGAATGCACGTGTCATGGCTGATTATATAATTCTTACCTGTTCTATGTTAAATTTTGAATATATTGTGTATTAATAGTTTTTTGTATTTTATTGTACCCTATTGTAACAATGCAATCTCCTCTGTTGTCATTCTTCCAGTCTTTGACATGCTTCCAGTCTCTCCTCAGACACAGGACGGGGGGGGAGGAGGGAAGCACATGGAAGCTTCGCCCTCCCACTGCCCTTCTCTTCAAACCTCCTGGACTTAGAGTTAAAATGTTTGGAGCGGGGAAAGGCGGAGTTTGTTGTGGGATGGGTGCAGTTAAGTGTTTGTGGGCAGGTAGAGGCAGAATTACAATCGTAACTCCCATTATCTGCTGAAAGCATTTTAATCTGAAATACAAGAAGAAGGGCTGGCAGCTATATCACAGGCGGAGGCAGGGTCTCTGTGTTCTCGGTGAGTGAACATTGCCAGCATAATCTCATGGGGGATTCAGAAAATATTACAGCCCCTGCGGACGCCGCCTCTCACGGAGCGCCCTTGGCCACTACCTAGTCTGCCTATAGGAATCGCCTGCCCTGCTAGCAAGTCCATAAAAGGGGTTCCTCTCTCTATGTGCAATGTTCCAAAGCTAAATGCTGCCTAAAAAAAAAAAAAAGACTTTAGGCACCATAACCACTTCAAATCACTGAAGTGGTCATGGTGCTTGGAGAAACTCTTTAATGTCCAATCAACCACCAACCATTAAACACACAGGCACAACAAAATGCAATTTATAAGGAGCAAGGTCGCTGATACCTAGTGCCAATAGGGAATTAAAAATACTTAAAAATTCTATAGTATTATTTGGCTACTTTTTCATTTGTTCATAGATACAATCCTTAAATGTAAAAGATTTTAGGTTTCTATTTCCTCCTTTGGCATCTCTTTTAAACATCATTGAAACAATCTTTACTGAGTGCGGGCCTTCTCTATGCAAAGTATATTAAGTTGCTGTCAGTGTTTCAAACAGTTAGACAGACTAACTTGTCTGTAGAATACTCAGGGAACACAGCATCCCACACTGGAAAAAAGTACAGGAGACTAGCTAGGGCTATGACCATCATAAGCTTACAAAGCAGCCTGCATTAACATATGTTACAGATGGTGGATAAGGTTTCTAGCTTAACTATTTTTCATAACTGGTTTAATATTCCCAATCAGGAGGGCAAAACCCCTACACATGTAAGGGGACCGGCGACCCACAGCTGCTCCACTCGACCCCCATCACAAAACTCCTATATCCTACCCCACAATCTCTCTCTCTCACACACACTCTAGTACTACACACATAGGAACGCACAATGCATCCCTTACACACACACACACACACACACACACACACACAGTAACAAACACACACAGTAACAAACACACACAGTAACAAACACACACTGCAGGTATTTCTTACACCAGACCTGCACAACCTGCAGCCTGCCAAAGGATTTTGGGTGGCCCGCGAGGATTGGGGTGGGGGGTTAATAATTTAGTATTCGGCAACTATGGCAACAATACATTACACGTGTTCTTTTGCATTAAAGATATAAAAATATACATTTATCACCTGTTGCAGTAGCTTCGTTTCTTTTTGTTTGAAGATTTCCACCTCCTAAAATCTCAAATGTGGTGCCATAATTTTTACCAACGGCGTTATCCAAATAAATCCACTGCTTTTCAAAAATGATTTTTCTGTAAATGAGAGCAGAAAAAATTAGTACAACAAACATGATGGGGAGATACATAAAAATATTGCTGACAGGAAAGTGAATAATAGGTTTGAAACACTAATTAGCCATCACAGAATCAAAAGTATTCAATATGTACATCCCACCTTTTCCCACAATGACCGTTCTACTTTGTGACCATTTTATAACTCACTCCTAACATGTATGATGGTCACATCTGTTTCAAACAAATAGAAATTTGAAAAAAGCAGTACTGGCACACAAGTAAATATCTACAAATCCACAAAGCTATTTTGTTCACATTTTGGACTCTAATTGCCGTGTCCATCAGGCTTATCCATTCAAGTTGTGGACATCTGCTTTAATGAAACATATATATATAATCAACGTTAAACTGAACTTGTCATGACAGCTGAAATTGCCCCCAATGGCTTTGAATATAGAATTTATCACCTGCAGCTCAGTGGCTTTCACAACTGTAACACCAATTACCGGTCATTCCTTTGTCTTGGCCCAGACTGGCCCAAGGGAATCCAACTCTAAAAACATCAACACTGGCTACAATGCCACTGGGCTAGTGACTCCATTCCTAGAAGCACTGGCTAGGGTGTAATTGCTATGCTCTGGGACAGGATGACCACTTGTAGGTGGGTTCTGCTGCTTCACTTGTCAGTCATTTATTCACCATATAAATCATTGTCCAAAAATGACGGACAGGTAGGGGAGGATTATGATTTTCTTTCAATCTATACATTTTGGAGCAATTTTGCAAGCATAAAGTATAGATTAAATTTAGTGTATATTAAATTAGAGTTGTGTACACCAAGACTGGCTAGATTTGAAGTCATGGCATTGCAGCTCATTTATGCTACAGATAAACAGTACTCAAAATGACACTTTTACAGTTACCTTTAACCTAGAAAAAAAAATAATAGGATATACTGTAATTTTGTTGTAAATGTACAATTGCTTGAATCTTAATTAAAAATGATGAGGCACAAAAACTGAATTTATATTGGCTGTTTTACCTATATTTGATTAATTACTCAAGTCAGTGCTAACAAGTAAAAAAAAAACACCTTATGGTTCCATGAATGTTTGATAGGGTTATAATTTTGCTTTAAACATTCTAAAGGGGATTCAAATTATATTAGTCATTCCTACTCTCTGCGTCAATCAAGTACGATTCTAATTTCTAACATGGTTTACATGGACTATGTGTTGTTAAAAGTTTGTTAATTTAAATGGTCAGTAAACCGATCCACTTAATATATGACAGATGAGGAAAAAAAAAAAAAAAACAGTTACAAGTACATGCGCACGCCATTATACAGGAAAATAAAGGGTGAAACATTAGAATTTTCTACTTCTGCATACACAATCTCTTCAAGAATAACTCACCTTTGATCAGGCTTATTTTTAAAGGCTTGGCAGCCATGTGTGATTACTAATGTAAGTCACTATACACGCTAAAGAGATATAGATCTGTTCTCTGCAGAGTTACTCCAAACAGCATGACCCCTTCTTTTTGAAGTGGTCATGGTGGTAGTATTCTAGATGTGCAGTGTTTCTGTTTGAAACACTGTGCATCAAGAGTAATTTGTACTTGTGTGCCAAAGGCAAGTTTCCCCCTCAGCACATGTGACTTAGGCAGCACAGAATTCTGTTCCAGATTGTCTAATTGACACCCCCTTGTATGTCAATCAGACACCAGGTCCTGTTAATTCCTGGTTGTTTAGCTCAGCTGAGCTAAGTTTAAGAGGTAGCAATTGCCTTTCGAAGGGTTCTCTTCCTTAGTTACTCTGAGCACGAGAAGCATTTGCATGAAGAATGCAAAGTATAGACCATAGGACCCCAGTACTTCTCTATGGGAAAAATTAGACTGGCCCAAGAGAGCCACATTAGTGGATACCTACCGAGTTGGAGCTGAGCTGTGGTTTCTGCCATTATATATGGATATAGATTAAGAAACACTCTAGCACTACAAACACTAGAATGTGTGCTAATGCAACATTGTCATACTAGCTAGTTAGATTCAGCCCCCTCCTTCCCCAGAAATTAGAAACTAAAGCTATTCACTTACGCTGCAGCCGCCACTCCTATGCTGGCTTAGATCATCAATATTGAAGATCTCAGCCAATCCAATGCTTCCTCATATGGAAGCACTGGAGTGTCATGAGAGACAATCGCTAAGCCAATCAGCATCTCCTCAGATACATCTCTACGGGGAGCTTGCAACGAAAGTCAGTCTTGCAATCTTTAGAGGACAGCAACCAGGAAGTACCTCTAACCCCTCTGAGTGACAGCCACTAGAACCATACTTTTAAAAAACAAAGCTGTTCCTTTAAGTAGTGAAGATTTTTCAATAAATTACATTTAGTCAGCAAACGTGTTTTTATCTTCATATAAATAGAATAAGACATTGATATGAAGTGTATACAAGAAATAGTGGACGTGCACTCAACCCTTTATCCAGGAATCCAGGGTGCTCCAATGGACAAGTCCCAGTACCAAGAAAGGACCAAGTATAAAATTATTAATTGTAGAAAGTAATCCAGGCACTCCAATGAATTCCAAAATTATAAGCAATGATGGGCTACCCCTTCAATACTACAAAGTTTTTACACAAGAGGTCGTGCCACACCTACTGAAAGCCCTGAACTCCATACAAGAGGGAGCCACACCAACCGCGCAATTTACCTCGGCGAATATCACCCTACTCCCAAAGGAAGGAAAAGACCCAACACTATGCTCAAGCTACCGCCCAATATCAGTACTGAACACCGACATCAAGCTGCTGGCCAGCATACTGGCACTACGACTAGCACCATTGCTACCGGCCACAATACATCCGGATCAAACAGGATTCATCCCGGGCAGGGAGGTAAGGGACAACACTATCAGAGCCCTGAACATCATAGCGCACGTCAGAACCCAACAGAACCAAACCCTTCTCTTATCTACAGATGCGGAGAAGGCATTTGACCGGGTGGACTGGGACATGATGATGGAAACCCTCCACGCCGCGGGAGTGGGACCGAGATACAGCATATGGGTGAGGGCGCTATACACCGACCCGACGGCACGAATCAGGATCAACGGTGCACTAACGGACCCATTCCAGATACACAACGGGACTAGACAAGGCTGTCCACTATCACCACTATTATTTGCACTGACGCTGGAGCCGTTCCTCAACAGGATCAGGCACAATGACGCCGTCCAGGGGCTTACCATCGGAAACACACATCACAAAACGCTAGCATACGCAGATGATATGCTGTTCGTGGTCACGAATCCAGAAATGTCCCTACCAGCGATACAGACAGAATTTGAGGAATACGGACGAATCTCAAACCTACAAATTATTCAAAATCAGAGATACTGAATTTGACCGTCAAACACACGGACAGACACACACTGCAGAGACGCTACCCATACCGTTGGTGCGACCAACGCATGCGATACCTGGGGGTTTGGCTTACACCCAATCCGGCGGACCTGTACACCCAAAACTACCTCCCCATTTTAAAAAAAGTGACGGAGGAACTGCGTAGATGGAGCCCATACTACATCTCATGGCTAGGGAGGATAAATGCGGTCAAGATGACACTGCTACCCAAACTGCTCTTCGTGTTTCAAACAGTACCGATACAAGCCCCACAAACATTCTTCAAGACATTGAAGGCAGAGGTCCGCACGTTTATATGGAAGGGCAGACCCCCGCGCATAGCATACACCCAGCTCATTTTACCCAAACTCCGAGGAGGTCTAGCGCTTCCCGACTTCGAACGCTACTATCACGCAGCACATCTTACACGAGTCATAAGCTGGACGGTAGCCAGTGGCACAAAACCATGGACCCAACTGGAATCCGACACCACCAACTGCGACCTCCGGACACTGCCTTGGATATCCGCGGCGGCGTACAGGCGCAAACGCATCACAAACCCCTTTGTGGCGGCAACCATGCGGATCTGCCACAGGCAGGGCACAAAACACTACCTGACGACGGATCCAGGCCCGCTGCTGCCACTAAGGGGCAACCCGGACTTCCCAGCAGGCGACCTTAGCCCCACACCGGGCCCAGCAGGACACCCAACAATTCCTCGCATGACAGACGTCCTGGTACGCCCGTTCGACATACGGCCGTTAACAGAACTCTTCCCGGACAGACCACACACACTAGCGAGAGCGCAAATCTCCCAATATGCTCGATCCATCCCGCAAAAACCATCCCTACTTAGGGAAACTACCCAATTTGAGAACCTGTGCACACAGACCACGGAAACACCCAGAGCTATCTCACAGATATATACGATATTGATCACTTGTAGGTATTTATTGGCACCGCCCTGCATAAGAAACTGGGAAGAAGACCTAGATGAGACCATGTCGGAAACAGACTGGGACAAATGCATCACTCTCATACAAAAAACCCCCAGCTCTGCACGCCTGCAAGAAAACTCCTACAAGATATTCACCAGATGGTATCTGACGCCGACAGCACTCCACGTCAGAAACCCAGATATACCAGACACATGCTGGAGATGCGGAGAGGAAACAGGCACGTTTATACATATCTGGTGGGCATGTGCACGAATCCGGCCCTTCTGGGACACAATTAGGGATATAATACACGAAGTAACGGACGAGACACTCCCGGGGTCCCCGGCCGCCTTTCTCCTCCACCACACCAACATGACCGCGCAGCCATACACCAGATCAGTGATACCGCGGTTGCTGAACGAAGCCAAAACAGTCATCCCCATCTACTAGAAGCAGGCGAACACACCCCCGATAACACGATGGCTAGAGGAAGTGGAAACCACTAGGAAATTTGAAGACCTAATGGCAAACACTCCGAAACTTCAAGACCGATATACCACACGCTGGTTCCACTGGATACGATTAACCGCATCAAACGACTTTCAACGCCGCCTGGCCACACGGTAACCAAGAATGATGAGACGGAGGGGGCTAAGGATGGGGTCGGGGCGGGAGGCAGAGAAGGGGGGCGGACAACGGCGGCGGTAGGGGACGGACACACGCATCCCCCCAACACCCTCTCCCCCCCCCCATGTCAATCACCAGTTAAACCCAGAAACATACCCCGACAGACAGACACAGTAGCAAAAGGAAACCTAAAGGCCTTACCAAGACACCCCCTCATAGCGAGACTGACCGACAACAACACCAGAATGAAGCGACCCTACCTAGAGCCACGAGACACTCAACCCTCAACAGACCCATGGACAGTCAAGACGCAGTGGGGGACAACACCGCAGACAACACAGAAAGGAAAAACACACATAGGAGACACGGAACCAAGAGTAGGCCACGCCACGGACACACACCCAACCGAAGCCCTTAAAACCAGACATAAAGGGGACGACCCATTAGAACACGAACGGAGACAAACGCAGGGCACACCTAGACACACACGACCAGGAAACACCAAACTGCATAAAGCAACAGATACCCAGACACACAGGGAGCAAACAAGCACAGGCACCAGAACAAATAGAATAAGATTAGGCAGAAACACTCACAACAATGTACGCAGGCGCAGCGGTAATATAGCAACACTGCAAGCCATACAGATGTAAAATGCGAGTAACAAATTGTGAATATTTCTGCGGTATGGTACACGCAAGGACCATCCAGCCTCAATGTAAGGCGACGGAATGCCATCAAATGTATGAAATGCAACCTGACGCCCCTGCGTGGGCAACCTCTGCCCCACCACTCACGAAGATGCTACCCACACGGGTGCTATGACAGCACTACAAATACTCAAAATAATCCCACAAACACATAGAAACTACACGAACCAGTCAACGCAAGATAATTACACGAACATACCCCACCACTTCCTTCAGCGTATCAATACACCAAGATGCATGTTAGCAGGCCATGAGCCACTAATCGACACTAACACAGCTATACACATATGCCAATAACACTAACACACGGCAACACCAAACCTGTTAAACGAAAATGAAAAATCTAATCCTGCAGAACATAAGTACCCCCACATTCTGTCAGGACATGGCTACTTTGAATTATTCATGCACCGAAAACAACGCCTCTGCGAAGGCGGTTAACCACTTAACCACATATACGTTTGCAATGGAATTTATGTTATGAACCAATCAACATATTCAAAACAAAGGCAATACCAAAACCGCCTCTGCGTAGGCGACACAATGCTTACATTATTATATGTTGACGCTTAAGCCCCTGCGCGGGCATATTCCTGCTTTATCACAAATCAGTTTGACATATGCGATTATATTGTGAAAACAATAAAAATATTCAAAACAAAATTATAAGCAATTCATTAGAACCAGGAACTACACAGCAATAGTTATGTCGCGAACTGTTCGCGAACTTGCCGCGAACGGTACTGCGGTCAGCTGACACATCCCTGCCAATCTCCGGCAGACCCTCCCTCCCAGACCCTCCTACTTCCTGGACAGCATCCATGTTGAAGGCAGCTTCAACATGGATGCTGTCCAGGAGGTGGGAGGGTCTGGGAGGGAGGGTCTGCTGGAGATTGGCAGGGATGTGTCAGCTGACCGGAGTTCGCCACAAACCGTTCGCGGCAAGTTTGCGAACGGTTCGCAACATCACTACACAGCAACGTTTCAACCCCTTAGGATCTTTTTGATATGAAGTGATCTGGATAACCATTTTGTTTAAAAAAAAAAATTGTGCATTATTTGGGATTCTTCTTATAATATAGAACTAAGCATCCCTTAGCATTCTAATAAAAAGTGTACTGTGTGCACACTCAAGCTGGGAGAATTAAGAATTCCTTGGCATGATATTCTGAGGGAAGCCAAGTGTTACCCAATGTATATCCCATTGTACAGCGCTGCGGAATTTGCTGGCGCTATATAAATAATAAAAAATAATAATATAAGGGGAACGGGACACAATTCAGCTATTCCTCTTCTCAGGCATGTGTCAACTGTACCACAAAAATATTTTTTGTTCGTTTACAGCAAGACAACAAATCTTAGTGAAGTTCCTGCTGAGCAGGGTTCTCCAAAATCCCTCCAGATGTTGCTGAACTACAACTCCCATGGTTTTCTGGCTAACCACATTATTCAAAGAATTATGGGACTTGTTGTTCAGGGACATCTGGAAGAGCCAGAGTTTGGAAAATCCTGTTTTACAGTAAAAAAAAAAAATAATCCAGCTTGCCATTGTAGGAGGGACTCTGCACACCAACTTGAGTACCACACGTTATCCATACACAATGACCTGCTCCTATTCAGCATGTCAATGGATTGGACAAGTGTGACCCCCTGCATTAACAACACCTACTGTTTGCATCATAAAAAATGCAATTCTGGGAGTTCAGGTTTAAAATTTTAGGCTGCAATAGATACAGTAATATCTAATCCAGAGCTGTGTTTCCAGGCCAGCTATCTCAGCACAACATTTGGAATCCCTTATAATCCAGAATTTAATAATAATTATTAATAATAATAATAATAATAATGTAGTCATGGCTCCCAGTCCCCATGCTGGACTCACTTTCTCCTCTGCACCTGGACCGCTTTAAACACATCCTCCCTCTTCAGTACCACGAAGTCTCCCTCCCCGATCAGCTCCCCGCCAGCCGGCACACTCTCCTCCATAGCGGCTCTCCTCTCTGCACTCCCAGCCCAGCGCTCAGAGCAGCAACAACCCACGTGCTCCCTGAACACACCGCTTCCGGGTTCTGCAGGCAAGGCGAGGGGGAGAGCGGCCGAGCGCCGAGCGCATCGAACGCCGAACGACTTGCTCGGCCAGCGTCACGTGACAAGTAATGCCAACTCGCCGGCATCAAAATAAGAATAAACCCAGTGATTCCTCCTTCTTGCCGCCCTGCTACACCCACTGTGATGTATTTTACATGGCTGACGGACATTGTTTAGCCAGTAATCAGAACGTGACCTTGGGTTGGCATTTATACCCAGCATTTTGTGATAATATGTATGTCAATGTAGTGAGAGAGGGCACAGTGACGGGAAATATATGTGTTTTTTTTACAGTATAAAAAAATTGTTTTTTTTTTGTTGTTTTTTTTTTTTAATGGTCCTGTTGCTATGGCAACCGGTGCAGGCCTGACGCACGAAAGTGACGTCACGCCGGCGGTAAACTAGAACTGCTGGCAGAAGGGGAGCAGAGAGTGAAGGTAGAGTATAGTCATTGCAGCAGCAGATACTGACACCAGGCCTGTGGGGGTTATTCACTAAACTGCGAATTGGCAGACATTCAAAGAGAAGGTTAACTTTTAGGCCAAAATAGCTTGATTTGGATATGGAGCCATGTTGGCACCGACACTTTTTCAGATTTATTTGCTGATTAGGAGAATGTGGCGAATTTAAAGCTTAATAGTGAATTCGCAAAGTCCCCCAATGGTAACATCGCCGCTGGTGGTCCGGTGGCCATGGGGTGGGAGGGAGGAGGGGGGCAGATAAAGGTGAGCTTACTTATCGGAACTTGTCCCTTGCAGGCGCTGCTCTGCGTCAACTGCACCAGGAGCCAATGTCACTGCCGTACTCTTGCGCATGCATGAGAGTTCAGCAATGAGGTCTGTGGGGGATCCCGAGAGACCCCGGGATCCTCCGTAGACACAGCCATTTCCATGGGACTGACTCTTAGACTCCGCTTTGAGTCGAAGAAAGTCAGGCAGAGTAGAAATACAGAGACAAAGTATCCCCTACTGTGTATGTCTTTTGACTGGGTTAGAATTTCAGGGATATTCCAACACAGTCATAATGAGTATTTCACAAAGATTCTAACTTTGAAATATTCATTTTTTTTTTTATTTTTTTTTTTTTTAAGGGGAGCATGACAGTGCCCCTTTAAGGCAAAATGTACGAGTTTGGAAAACTTCTTCATCGCTGCTGCTGTCACAGCACGGGCTGTTTCAGTTTAAATGTCCCTGGTTGGTTTTAAAGTCACTGCAATTTGATGTTTAGTGAATAAAAGCCCCTCTGAATTTGTTACCGTTCACCTTGATTTAACCGGGTGGAGTTTTAACCATTAAAAGATGAAATGTATTAAATTGAAAGGAAAAATGCAAAATTTATGCTCAAATAGCCAAGTTGTGAGTATAATGTGGTTGCAGAATTTTTGCAAATCAGGTGTTGTTGCATAAAGTTAGCATTTTGGGTTTGTATTCGTTGAGCTTATTCTCTAAATGTCAATTTATAACAAACGAAATATGAATGGCAAGATATAGGCTAATATAGCCGAGTTGTGACCGTAACCTAACTGGATAATTGTTACGGATCACCTGAAACTATTTCTGTGCTGTTGGTAGACCCTGGTTTGTGCAAAACAACCTGAAAATGGTTTAATACAAACCAAGGCGATGATACCCAAAGGCCCTTTTGCACCATAAAAACTTCAATTAGCTGTAGCTAGATATGGTGCATACTGTCCCTTTAAAGAGCACTCCAAGCACCATAACCACCGCTGCACAGTATAGTTGTTATGAATTCAGGACATACCTGGTACAAACCTGGGTTCCTAATTTCACAGATATTACTAAAGTAGAAATCTATACTTTAGGTAGCAACTCTAATTCCATTTGTCTTTGGACCACTGACATCGATCAGCAATGAATTCCATCCAAAGTTGGACATATTTGATACTGATAAAGAGGAAGAGAAACTTCTGCTATGGAAAAAGGCTGTACAGCTGCCCCTGAGGAAGCAGATAAATGTGAGAAAGAGCCAATCGTGGACTATGTGTGTCTGATAGTGAACTAGACTATACAACAACAGCTACATTGTGGCTACTAAACATTTACAGAACAGTTCCACTTATTATCAGAAATGATTTAAGGGATACCAGTTTCCTCCTGGTGTGGGAGTCTCTGCGTCCAAACCCACTAAATAGGAGGGAACCTTGGAAGAATGCATGTTTATTGCGTTTTGTTTGTTTGTTTGTTTGTTTGTTTGTTTTTTAACCTATTTTTTAATCCCCCTCGGTTTTAAACCTGTTAAATAAACGTTCAAGGGTGCATTTTTACCATCTGTCTGAATTGCACTTACATTTTAAAATAAAAAAATGAATGTATTGTTGTTGTGTTTATTTTTAAACCTAAATGTTTTCAGGTTTCCAGCTTAATAATCCGAGCTCATCCTTGCACAGGTTCCCTTAGGAGATTTTAGGGAATTCTTGGTTAGTGCATTACATTGATTTAAAAAATGTTGTACCATCTTTCCTGGAAAATAAGACCGTATCTTATATTAATTTGTCCCCCGAAAAATGCACTAGAGCTTATATTTGGTGGATTTTTTATTTCTGGGTGAAAAACAGTAGCAAGCATGTGCTAGAAAGCAGGTCTATGTTTGGGTAAATTCCCCCGAACATAGACCAGTTAACTAGGGCATGGAATCGGGGGAAATTTTCCCGAACATAGATTAGCTTACTCGCTAATAGAATACTGCAAATCTATGTTCGAGGAAACTTTCCCGAACATAGATTAGTTTACTTGCAAATGGAATCTTGCATATCTATGTTCATGGAAACTTTCCCAAACATAGACAAGCTTACTCGCGAATGGAATTCCTCAAAACTTTGTTCAGGGAAAATTCACCGAACATAGATTAGCAAATTAGACTAGCAACTAGGCCTTATTTTCAGGGTAGGGCTTATATTTCGGGCATCCCCCGAAAATAAGCAAGGGCTTTTTTTCACGGGATGTCTTATTTTTGGGGGAAGACTGTATGTAGTGGATAGTCATGTGTACACTTCAGAGAACTAATAGGAAGTAGACAAAAGAGTGGTGTAAAAGCAAGAAATATATATTTTTTTTATTTCTTACCTTTCACATTTGCTAACCATCCTTTCAAGGTTGCCATCATTTCCTGTACTAGTAAATATTGTGCCAGGTGTTCCCCATTGAAATATTAAACTGATCACTGTTTATTATTTCTGTGTTTCTCTTGAATATATAGTGATGAGCCAGAGTTGGAGAGGAGGAGATAGAGGATGGAGAGGGGGTGGCAGTCATTACTCAGGAGGCTGGAGAGGTCGACCCTGGAGCGGGAGAGGCAATGGGAGAGGACAAGGTGGAAACTGGAATAGCAATGCTGGAAGAGATTCTGCTTGTAAGTGTATCATTTCATGATAACAGCTATAATGTTCTGAGATGCCTTACAAGGGACTCAAAGCACCAAAAACATTAGCTTAATAAAATGGTTTTGGAGTACAGGTCATGCCCCTGTAATCTCACTGTTAATTTCTCTGCCATTTAAGAGTTAGTCACTTTGTTTATGCAGCCCTAGCCACACTTACCCTGGCTGAGACTCACATAGCCTCTGTACACATTTCCTGGAAAATAATGTAACATTTTTAGCTTTCCTTATTACATTCTGTTTAGAAGTTCTTATGTTGTGCTCTGTCAATAGTGTGCTAGAACTTGCATCAGTCTCCTGTGTGTGATTAATGTTCAATTAACAGAGCAGGAGATAAATACTTCTAAAGTAAACAGACTGCTGTAAGATGTGTGTGAAAATGAAACTTTTGTTTTCATGGAGACGATGTGAGTCCAGCCTCCCTGATAGCATGAAACACCCAAAACACTAGTAAACTCACTGATAATGCAGGACTGGGCATTCTCTGCCTGCTTCTCCTCTTCTGAGATCATCTATCCAGATGATCTCTGGTTCATTTGAATGCTTCACATA
>OW240913.1:350330133-350435663 GCA_933207985.1 Pelobates cultripes
AAAAAGAAAATCAAGACTAAAATGCGCAAGAATAAATACAATTAGATTAAACAAGTAATAATGCATTCTTACCAGATCTTTCCAGGTTCTCTTGCAGAATACATAATTGACAGAATCCGCGTAGACGGTTTTAAAATTGTAATGACTGCTTCATATCTGCAAATGAAAAACTGATTGAGTACGGTGTATGTAAGTGGCGTATTTGAAAACTCAATCTACATAACAGAGCAGGAAGTCCAATGCACAATATTTGTAAGAACTGAAGGATTGGCGAACAGCAGATACATTTTTATTGCATGTTCTTTCCAATTCAAAACTAAAATTATTTTTGTAAAATATTTTATTCAAAACATGGAAGAAACTGTATGAAAGGATTTGCACCACATTTCAATAAATATAAAAATAAAATGAATAAAAAGTACCCTATATCTAACTCTTGCCTAAGATGAAAGGGCTGTACGATCACACGGCTTACAGGAGGCCATTAATGATTTGACAGTTCCTGTGTAGATAATAATGAGGTGTGGAAAAAATGGTATAACACAATGTTTACTTTGCTCTGCAAAAACATTAAACTGCCCAGTATTATTAATCACATATAGTAAAATGAAATAAGTTATGAACTATATTTGATTTGCTTTTCAAAATCCTTCAGATCCAGATGTACATGTAAAATAATGTATAATATGTTTCTGTTTATCTGTCTGTCTATCCATCTATCCTACGATGGTTTATGATTGTGGCTTCTTTCATAAGCAAAATATTTATAGCAAAAACACATTAAATCCCAGTTAAACAAAAATAGACGGTAGCTGTCAAGACTAATATCTGAACCTTTACAGGCACTTCATTTCTAATATGGTCGCCCTATTTTGTTACGATAGCCCAAGGAGGTGAATAATATGTGTGGATTTTATATTTTTGGCTGCTCCTGTAAAATCTTTCATAATCAAAGCCAACTTGCAAGTTTATACCAGGTAAACCCCAATGTCTTTTAAAAAAAGGCACCCTTCCAGTCTTAAAACTGACCTTTCCAGTGTTCATTAGGGTATAACAGCCCCCGTTTTAACATTGTTTGGATTCTCTGCATGTTAGACTGCTTTAGGTTTCCTTCACTGATCTGCTATTGTTAAAAGTATTTGTCAGTCACTGTTCCTATACAGTATTCCAGACTAGTATAGCCAACATCAGCCAATCATGGGGTCAGCAGTAAATGTCTTCATATGTGGCTAGATTCTGATTTAACAACACATGACTGGTTTGGTGACCAATGTCATATGCAAGACGACAGCTATATATAGAGTACATGGGATCTATACATACAGTTTGTCCATTCTGTTACCATTCCATCACTGCAAGGGATGTACTAGAGCCACATTCTACCCAAAGACACAACGTTAAATCTCGGTCCATTGTTATGTGATTGTGATCTGTACCATGAACTGCTGTATTAACAAATGCTCTCCTTCAGTAACTAAATATATTGTATAAATGTACTATATAGTGTGCGTGCGTGTGCGTGCTGGTGATGGCGTGCACTGGGGATGGCGTGCGCGTGCGCTGGCGTGTGCTGGAGCGTGCGTGCTGGGGGATGGAGCGTGCGTGCTGCATAAAGGACCACTATAGTGCCAGGAAAACACTCGTTTTCCTGGCACTATAGTGCCCTGAGGGTGCCCCTACCCTCAGGGACCCTCCCCACTGCCTGGAAAGGGGAAAAAGGGGCTTCAACTTACCTTTTTCCCAGCTATGAGATTTCCCTCCTTCTCTCCTCCTCCCTCCGTCTACCTGCCGCTGAATGCGCACGCTGCTGCAAGAGCTGCCGCCGCCGCGATTCAGTCGGTCACATAGAAAGCATTCATAATGCTTTCCTATGGACGTTGAAAGGCTCTCACTGTGAAAACACAGTGAGAAGCACGCATCGCTTCTAGTGGCTGTCAATGAGACAGCCACTAGAGGATTAGGGGGAAAGCTTAACCCATTAATAAACATAGCAGTTTCTCTGAAACTGCTATGTTTATTAAAAAATGGGTTAACCCTAGCTGGACCTGGCACCCAGACCACTTCATTAAGCTGAAGTGGTCTGGGTGCCTAGAGTGGTCCTTTAACACAAGCCCAGACTGCTTTAGGGGAGAGTGCTACTTTACCTCAGTACAATACTGTACTGGCTAGCACAACATCTAATTCTAGTGAGAACCCATCAACAGCGCTACAGAATTTGCTGGTGCTATATGAATAATAAAGTAATAACTAAAAAAAAAATTGCCATAGGCAGGACTGACCAGGGACACAGCCAATTATACCCACATTAATTAGTTGCAACAATTTGCATGTCAAACAGTGAGAACTACCCAAGCGCTGAAAAAAATACAATGGAGCTATGTGCTGGCATAATTACTAGCTACTTTGGTATAAAAAGATAAGACATTAATCCCAAAAAGATTCTGGCAGAATGCCACACATAACTGAGCAAAATCCACTAAGGCATACGTCTAAGGCTGTAATACTTCAATAAAATTTAATTTTACGGCAATTATCACCAACAACATCTGGAGTGCCGAGGGTTGCCAACCCCTTACTATAGTTACTCTGCCAGAAATCAAAGCTGCAGCCCTGGGGATTGAACATCTTATAGAGGTGATGCAGCTGGAGCAATAGCCACTGAACTATCACCCCAGCCTAATTCTTCCAGATTCTAAATCTGAAACTGTTGAGAGCAGCTCTGAAGTTAACCACTCAAGAATACTGGTTTCTGAAGCCCAGCTGTGTGCGTAAGAGTGTGAGGCCATGATCTACGTGAAGACTCACATCACATCCCTTCCCTATATCAACAGCAATCAAGGAGGAGTCATTCACTTTACCGTTAAGACCTTCACCCGAATGAAATAGGACGGGAGTTTGGAGCTGGGGTGGCACTGCTGTCTGATTTGTAACACTTACTTTTTCTTTTTTTTCTTAATGTATTTTTCTTGAGCAAATTCTGTCTTGCCACGGAATGTTGTGCTATTTTCAATAAGCTGCTGAACAATCTCCTGAGAAAACAAAATAAGAGTACACAAACTTTTAGATTAAATACACCATATATATATATATATTTTTTTTTTTAAAGGAAAACTCTTTGGACATGTTGCCCATTCTAGGACAGCAGCAAAAATGCAGCCTTTCACATGTTGTATTACTAGACTACCCACAATGCTTTGCCAATCTGTTGACAAATCCCATGATGCTTGCCTGCCTGTACACAACAGCTTTAGGGCTGTCTGTTGGCGACGCAAGTCTCCCAAAATAACCAGGCGAGTACATGCAAAGGATACAACAACAAAAAAATCACTGATTAAACTGACAAACTCTTACTTTGAGGACTTTCAAAATGTCCCTTGAGTGAAACGTATCATACACAGAAACAGAAAAGAATGTAAGATTCCAAATTAAGTTTTAACATTGTCTGCAACAAGGATATGATCATGTCAGCTAAATCATACACTTTATAAAAGCTGAAATAATAAACACATTCACACGGGATTGTTACATTTATAGCAATTGATAGGTTCAAGATATGCCCAGGTTCAAGATACAGAGATGCTGCGTGTAAATACTCAGCATTCTATTGCTGCGCAAAGGCTGTGATTAAAAAGTATATTAACTGGAACAAAATACTGCATTATCACATCGGATACAATGCGAAAACCTTACATTTCAATAGAAAGCAGCTGCACAATGTCGGCAGGTCTGCGGTAGGCTGCCACGCCGACAACAATGCACGAAGACTTTCATTATGTAGAGCCATTATAAAGGATGCTTTAGAACATTTCGTAAGGACACAAGGTCACCAATAAAGAAAAACAAAAAACATTACAGTGTGGCGATGGAACCGGGCTAGATAAGGGCACTATATATGGTAAGCCAGAAGGCAACGTCAGGTAAGTGGCTTGTTGCTGTTGAATAAGGCGGTCTCCATCCTGTCGTTGGTTACCATTCCACCTGTTGATATCGCATATTCTGCAGGAATTTAATGTAAATATAGTCAAACCTAAATTATCTAACACACACAATATACTCTATTGCATTCTTGCCATCCGGTATCATCCACTCAACCTTTACTTTAATGGTTTAATAGCTGAAAAAGCGTCTTGCGTTAGACTTTCTTATATATGGATTTATCTTCTTGTTTACTGCCTTGTGTAATTCTTTTATCTTTTTCCACAATAAACTACAAGGATTATCCCTGTTCATTACTTTGGAGATTCTCAAGAATGCCATATACTCCTCGTTTTTCATCTCATTATAATAATAATTTGAACCTGGGTTTCTATGTTACCACTACTCTAATCAGCCTCATCAATTCTAGTTCACATCTATATCACTGTGATAGCTTCAACAAGCGCTGCATATGGCTAGCCCTGGTACCAGCGATAATTGTGAACTACAATTCCCATATTACTTAGACCATGGCTGTCCAACCTGCGGCCCCCCAGATGTTGCTGAACTACAACTCCCATGATTCCTTGGCTATCTGTTTAATTGAAAGAATCATGGGAGTTGTAGTTCAGCAACAACTGGGGGGCCGCAGGCTGGACAGCCCTGACTTAGACAGTCAAGAGGCTTCATAACATCTGGAGAACAATGTAACATTCTAATTTAGGAATGTAAACATTCATTTCTAGTGTTAGAGTGGTATAAGGGCAATTTACATACCTTATTCCTTAAAGTGTATACCTTAAAGCCCCATAGATGGGAGGCTAATGTGCATGCACGCCAATCACTGCACTGCCCCAATCAGCATCTGCTAAAAGATGCCCTCTGAGAGACAGCCAGAAGAGGTTAACACTGCTTAACCTGCAGGGACAGTCTCTTTGCTTCAGAATTACTACAGTGAGCGGATTCTGGTGCCTAGAATGCCTGTTTAAGTATGTTTTTTGGGGGGACCCTTTTGTAAATAGTTTAAAAAAAAAAAAGTCAATTAACCTTTTGTATGCAAACTTTATCTGGAAAGATTACTGAATATTTACAAACAATTGAGAGCATGGACAACAAAAGAGAGAAAAGGCTTTGGGGCTTTTGGGCAGTGAGGTGCCAATAGGGATTTAGCTACAAACTATAAAAGATTCATATCGGCTCTCAAAAACACACACAAATAGCTCACTGTGAAACGACAGACACTGTATATTATTCATAGGAAAGCCAGTGAAAATGTCCCCTTCATTTACAGGATTTTTGGTACACTAACAGAAAAGTAGTTGAATACACAGTGTCAGTCAGTAAATATTAAATATTTAGGACTTTGGGAGAAATAAAATTGTTGTATTATCTCACGGAATAGGGAATGAAGTTAGCAGAATTATTGTTTAATGGAACAATGAATATTTAAATTTAAAAGTAAATAAAATCAGTAAATCTCACAGAAAACAAAATACAGCAGCTGCTAAGCACAAAATTCTCAAGTGTTATAAAGATGGTAAGCTGCACTCAAAACAAAGCCGCACCATTACTGTGCCAATATATATAATGCTTAAGGTTTCGGCTCGCCCTTTGTTGCTATTCTATGGTACCTGCTTCAAGAATACTAAGAATGTTTGTACAGTGGCTTTAAACAAACGTGAACAGCAGTGCTTGTGTCTATCTCTGTATGCTTTGCCTTACATAACTATAATGTCCAAGACTTTTATGGGACATGGAAAGATAGCTAAAAGGCATTTGAAGAGCTGCAGGTTAGTCACCCTTGGTTATAGCTCGAGCATTGAATTATATCTCATACAAGAATTAATCTATTTGTCTATAAAAAGCAGCAGAAAATCAATACTTTCCTGTGATGTGCACAGTAGGAAGCCATATGTCTAGCATACATTTATCCACAAAGCACACTTCAGGCTGCAGATGTGTTACTGTGACTTATACAGCAATTATTCTGGGATTTACTGCCAGCAGGGATTGAAATGTATCCGTACTGCTGCCAAGACAATTTCTGCTGCAGGTTCTGTGCGGCCTTAGTCCAGAAGCCTTCTCTCCTTGGAATGGTGTGCTTTGCAACGTAACAATCCTAATTTATATTATCATTACTGACTTACACAGAACGCAGAAACGCTGGCTCAGATTTGTATTTTGCTTAACATTATGGTGAAATGAAAGACTGTAGCAGTACAACATTTTACCATTAAATCATTATCCCCCTCTGCCCAAGTCAAGCGATATATGGTCTTAGATCAGAGATCCTGATGCTAGCTGAAAGGTGGGTGATCAGTGAATGACCCACTGAATACAATATAAAGCCCGTAAGATGAGAATGTCAATCTGCAGTACACAAACAGAATAGCAACAAGGTGTCAAATGCAGAAAACATGCACAATCTCCTTAAGTATAAAATGCCTCATAGTTGATGCAAAATAGAATGCTAGCAAGTAAAAGGGTTCTAAGTTTGTTTCAACGATTTAAAGGCTAGATACGAGGATAAAGGCTGTTAAAATCAGTGAGATTAATGGGTTAAAAAATAATAGGTGCAGTATTCTAGCCTGAATCTTTAGATTTCTTTAAATAGTTGTGCAGTTCTTTTAATGCCATGCTTAGGTTTTGCTCTGTTGATCTTATTGCAAATATTACGAAAATGGAGCAGACTAGATGGGCTGACTGTCTCTTATCTGCCGTCACATTCTATTGTGTTTGCTTTTGCTGTCGTGACATCGCTAGCTCCTTTGTTATTTTAAGCACAGCAAAAATAAAGACTAAAAAAAATAATAACGGGCCTTTAATGTAAACAAATTTGCATTACCTGGCCTTTAATACCCTTTTCCTTTAACGCTTCTATATCATCTCTAGTCAGTTTCTGAGATTTTCCATCATCAACTATATTACGATTGTCAGCTCCCGCTTCCTTCAGCTCTGTAAAAGAAAAAAAGAAAAGAAAAAGAAATTGGTTACAGCAGTGAAAAGAAAAAACAATCCCATAGGTTTAAAGGGTTACTCAATCCCCCCCCACAAAAAAAAAATCAAAAAAATAAAAAAAAATAAAAAAAAAAAATAAAAAAATCAGGGTTTTCATAAAACGCTGGTTTTGGCAGTAGTAACCCCTTCTGTGCTGGTCTGCCTCCACCTATGCAAATAAGCTTAAACTTACCTTTGAGGGCAAGTTCTCACTCAGCCGTATCCTTCTTGGCCGACATCACCCCCCTCACTGGACAGAGGCAGCACAGAGTGGGTGAGGGGTGCGGGCTCTGCCGCTATTGGCTTTCTGTTGCCAGAAGCCAATTTTGCACAGATTTCACACTAGCACATTCAATCACAGCTTTCCTATGTTCCCCATTGAGCTCAAGTTCAGCTCATTAAGCCCTTAAGGACCAAACTTCTGGAATAAAAAGGAATCATGACATGTCACACATGTCATGTGTCCTTAAGGGGTTAAGAAAGGGAGAAGGCAGGTGCACTCTGGGGCAGCATGTCTGCCTCTTCTGTTAGCTCTGTGGTATTGTGACAGATAGGGAGGTGCTTTTTACCCCAATTATAAAAGGTCTGATTTCTATTGAAACCAGCCTTTTTATAAACTGTCAAGGAAATGACAAACTCCAGACATATACAGTATTTCAGCTTCTTGTTAAAGTGCTTTATATGTGTGGAGTAGTCCTCTCTATTAGCAAACTGCCTTATACATATAAACACACACTGCATAATACATACATACATATATATACATATAAAAACACACACACACACACACACGTACACTGCCAATTACATACACACACAGAAAGTGCCTTATACATACATGCACACACAGAAACTTCCAAATACATACATAAACCAAAACATAAAAACTGCCTCATACTCAAACTCTTTCTAATACATATACAAACTGCCTCACTCACACACACAAACTGCCAAATTAGTACATTAAAATATGAGTATTACAAACATGTAATGCATCCAGCAACAGACTCATACTGCCTAATACATACACACTGCCCAATACATACACATACAAACTGCTTTATAGATACATAAAGTGGATCCATATATTGACCCATACAGAAGCACACTGACCCATACACATACAGGGAGTGCAGAATTATTAGGCAAATGAGTATTTTGACCACATCATCCTCTTTATGCATGTTGTCTTACTCCAAGCTGTATAGGCTCGAAAGCCTACTACCAATTAAGTATATTAGGTGATGTGCATCTCTGTAATGAGAAGGGGTGTGGTCTAATGACATCAACACCATATATCAGGTGTGCATAATTATTAGGCAACTTCCTTTCCTTTGGCAAAATGGGTCAAAAGAAGGACTTGACAGGCTCAGAAAAGTCAAAAATAGTGAGATATCTTGCAGAGGGATGCAGCACTCTTTAAATTGCAAAGCTTCTGAAGCGTGATCATCGAACAATCAAGCGTTTCATTCAAAATAGTCAACAGGGTCGCAAGAAGCGTGTGGAAAAACCAAGGCGCAAAATAACTGCCCATGAACTGAGAAAAGTCAAGCGTGCAGCTGCCACGATGCCACTTGCCACCAGTTTGGCCATATTTCAGAGCTGCAACATCACTGAGTGCCCAAAAGCACAAGGTGTGCAATACTCAGAGACATGGCCAAGGTAAGAAAGGCTGAAAGACGACCACCACTGAACAAGACACACAAGCTGAAACGTGAAGACTGGGCCAAGAAATATCTCAAGACTGATTTTTCTAAGGTTTTATGGACTGATGAAATGAGAGTGAGTCTTTATGGGCCAGATGGATGGGCCCGTGGCTGGATTGGTAAAGGGCAGAGAGCTCCAGTCCGACTCAGACGCCAGCAAGGTGGAGTACTGGTTTGGGCTGGTATCATCAAAGATGAGCTTGTGGGGCCTTTTCAGGTTGAGGATGGAGTCAAGCTCAACTCCCAGTCCTACTGCCAGTTCCTGGAAGACACCTTCTTCAAGCAGTGGTACAGGAAAAAGTCTGCATCCTTCAAGAAAAACATGGATTTTCATGCAGGACAATGCTCCATCACACGCGTCCAAGTACTCCACAGCGTGGCTGGCAAGAAAGGGTATAAAAGAAGAAAATCTAATGACATGGCCTCCTTGTTCACCTGATCTGAACCCCATTGAGAACCTGTGGTCCATCATCAAAATGTGAGATTTACAAGGAGGGAAAACAGTACACCTCTCTGAACAGTGTCTGGGAGGCTGTGGTTGCTGCTGCACGCAATGTTGATGGTGAACAGATCAAAACACTGACAGAATCCATGGATGGTAGGCTTTTGAGTGTCCTTGCAAAGAAAGGTGGCTATATTGGTCACTGATTTGTTTTGTTTTGTTTTTGAATGTCAGAAATGTATATTTGTGAATGTTGAGATGTTATATTGGTTTCACTGGTAATAATAAATAATTGAAATGGGTATATATTTGTTTTTTGTTAAGTTGCCTAATAATTATGCACAGTAATAGTCACCTGCACACACAGATATCCCCTAACATAGCTATAACTAAAAACAAACTAAAAACTACTTCCAAAAATATTCAGCTTTGATATTAATTAGTTTTTTTGGGTTCATTGAGAACATGGTTGTTGTTCAATAATAAAATTAATCCTCAAAAATACAACTTGCCTAATAATTCTGCACTCCCTGTACACTGCGCATTAACACTGACCTATACACACACACACACACAAACTACACATTCTGTGACACGAACACAAAGTAAAGATTACTTGCAGCAGCCTGTCCCATGCTCACTCTGCCTTTTGTTGGCTGCCGGGTATGGCGTCACACCAAGTCTCGGTGGCCATGAATCTAGAGCAGTGGTTCCCAACCCAATTCTCAAGGACCCCCTAACAGGCCAGGATTTAGGGATTACCCAGTTGTGTTTATAAAAAAAAAAAAAAAAAAACACTTTAGACAACAGGGTAATCTCTAAATCCTGGACTGGTAGGGGGTACTTGAGGAATGGGTTGGAAATCCCTGGTCTAGAGCACCGTGAGGAGCGGTTGGATGCTGCCGCTCTTCACACCTCCCTGTGAGCTGCAGAAAGGCCGGCATGCCTGTCAGAGATACACTCCCTGCTTGGCACCAATTTCCCCGATGCAGCCCTAAAAGAAGAACAAAAAAAATATCTTTTTATTCGACGCCCGGAACTGCATGTCCCAGGCGTTGAGTGATATAAATTCTACATCCCTGATACAAACTGCGTGCTTTACACATATTCGCAATATATTATGATTACATACATGTACTACACCCTTCATCTTTCCAGCCTTGTGTTTAAGAGCTTTTTTGGGAAGCTCCTACCCTACCTGAGCAGAATGCTCTCCCCGGCTGTTCCCACCTCCTATAACCTCCGATCCAGTACCAGCACTCTATTTAGTCTACCTCAATACAAAAAGAAAGCAGCCCGATCCTCCTTCTCCTACAGAGCACCGCAATTATGGAACGACCTACCGCACACTTTAAAATCTTCCCCAGGCCTAAAGTCCTTTAAGAGATCCAACTCTACATACCTCAAAACAGAATGCACCTGTCATGGCTGATTATATAATTCTTACCTGTTCTATGTTAAATTTTGTATATATTGTGTATTAATAGTTTTTTGTATTTTATTGTACCCTATTGTAACAATGCAATGTTTTGTGGTCCCAGGACATACTTAAAAACGAGAGAAATCTCAATGTATCTTTCCCGTAATATATTTTATAAATAAATAATACACTGCTTAATACACACATACCCTGATACATATACACAGCCTGATACACACATACCCTGATACAAATACCCTGATACATACACAGACTGATACACACAGACACACACTGCCTAATACACACAGCCTATTACATACATACACATACCAGATGGGCACTGGAAAACAGCCCAGTCAGGCACTGTGGTATCTCCTCTGTTGTCATTCTTCCAGTCTTTGACATGCTTCCAGTCTCTCCTCAGACACAGGACGGGGGGGAGGAGGGAAGCACATGGAAGCTTCGCCCTCCCACTGCCCTTCTCTTCAAACCTCCTGGACTTAGAGTTAAAATGTTTGGAGCGGGGAAAGGCGGAGTTTGTTGTGGGATGGGTGCAGTTAAGTGTTTGTGGGCAGGTAGAGGCAGAATTACAATCGTAACTCCCATTATCTGCTGAAAGCATTTTAATCTGAAATACAAGAAGAAGGGCTGGCAGCTATATCACAGGCGGAGGCAGGGTCTCTGTGTTCTCGGTGAGTGAACATTGCCAGCATAATCTCATGGGGGATTCAGAAAATATTACAGCCCCTGCGGACGCCGCCTCTCACGGAGCGCCCTTGGCCACTACCTAGTCTGCCTATAGGAATCGCCTGCCCTGCTAGCAAGTCCATAAAAGGGGTTCCTCTCTCTATGTGCAATGTTCCAAAGCTAAATGCTGCCTAAAAAAAAAAAAAAGACTTTAGGCACCATAACCACTTCAAATCACTGAAGTGGTCATGGTGCTTGGAGAAACTCTTTAATGTCCAATCAACCACCAACCATTAAACACACAGGCACAGCAAAATGCAATTTATAAGGAGCAAGGTCGCTGATACCTAGTGCTAATAGGGAATTAAAAATACTTAAAAATTCTATAGTATTATTTGGCTACTTTTTCATTTGTTCATAGATACAATCCTTAACTGTAAAAGATTTTAGGTTTCTATTTCCTCCTTTGGCATCTCTTTTAAACATCATTGAAACAATCTTTACTGAGCGCGGGCCTTCTCTATGCAAAGTATATTAAGTTGCTGTCAGTGTTTCAAACAGTTAGACAGACTAACTTGTCTGTAGAATACTCAGGGAACACAGCATCCCACACTGGAAAAAAGTACAGGAGACTAGCTAGGGCTATGACCATCATAAGCTTACAAAGCAGCCTGCATTAACATATGTTACAGATGGTGGATAAGGTTTCTAGCTTAACTATTTTTCATAACTGGTTTAATATTCCCAATCAGGAGGGCAAAACCCCTACACATGTAAGGGGACCGGCGACCCACAGCTGCTCCACTCGACCCCCATCACAAAACTCCTATATCCTACCCCACAATCTCTCTCTCTCACACACACTCTAGTACTACACACATAGGAACGCACAATGCATCCCTTACACACACACACACACACACACACACACACACAGTAACAAACACACACAGTAACAAACACACACAGTAACAAACACACACTGCAGGTATTTCTTACACCAGACCTGCACAACCTGCAGCCTGCCAAAGGATTTTGGGTGGCCCGCGAGGATTGGGGTGGGGGGTTAATAATTTAGTATTCGGCAACTATGGCAACAATACATTACACGTGTTCTTTTGCATTAAAGATATAAAAATATACATTTATCACCTGTTGCAGTAGCTTCGTTTCTTTTTGTTTGAAGATTTCCACCTCCTAAAATCTCAAATGTGGTGCCATAATTTTTACCAACGGCGTTATCCAAATAAATCCACTGCTTTTCAAAAATGATTTTTCTGTAAATGAGAGCAGAAAAAATTAGTACAACAAACATGATGGGGAGATACATAAAAATATTGCTGACAGGAAAGTGAATAATAGGTTTGAAACACTAATTAGCCATCACAGAATCAAAAGTATTCAATATGTACATCCCACCTTTTCCCTCAATGACCGTTCTACTTTGTGACCATTTTATAACTCACTCCTAACATGTATGATGGTCACATCTGTTTCAAACAAATAGAAATTGGAAAAAAGCAGTACTGGCACACAAGTAAATATCTACAAATCCACAAATCTATTTTGTTCACATTTTGGACTCTAATTGCCGTGTCCATCAGGCTTATCCATTCAAGTTGTGGACATCTGCTTTACTGAAACATATATATATAATCAACGTTAAACTGAACTTGTCATGACAGCTGAAATTGCCCCCAATGGCTTTGAATATAGAATTTATCACCTGCAGCTCAGTGGCTTTCACAACTGTAACACCAATTACCGGTCATTCCTTTGTCTTGGCCCAGACTGGCCCAAGGGAATCCAACTCTAAAAACATCAACACTGGCTACAATGCCACTGGGCTAGTGACTCCATTCCTAGAAGCACTGGCTAGGGTGTAATTGCTATGCTCTGGGACAGGATGACCACTTGTAGGTGGGTTCTGCTGCTTCACTTGTCAGTCATTTATTCACCATATAAATCATTGTCCAAAAATGACGGACAGGTAGGGGAGGATTATGATTTTCTTTCAATCTATACATTTTGGAGCAATTTTGCAAGCATAAAGTATAGATTAAATTTAGTGTATATTAAATTAGAGTTGTGTACACCAAGACTGGCTAGATTTGAAGTCATGGCATTGCAGCTCATTTATGCTACAGATAAACAGTACTCAAAATGACACTTTTACAGTTACCTTTAACCTAGAAAAAAAAATAATAGGATATACTGTAATTTTGTTGTAAATGTACAATTGCTTGAATCTTAATTAAAAATGATGAGGCACAAAAACTGAATTTATATTGGCTGTTTTACCTATATTTGATTCATTACTCAAGTCAGTGCTAACAAGTAAAAAAAAACACCTTATGGTTCCATGAATGTTTGATAGGGTTATAATTTTGCTTTAAACATTCTAAAGGGGATTCAAATTATATTAGTCATTCCTACTCTCTGCGTCAATCAAGTACGATTCTAATTTCTAACATGGTTTACATGGACTATGTGTTGTTAAAAGTTTGTTAATTTAAATGGTCAGTAAACCCATCCACTTAATATATGACAGATGAGAAAAACTCCCAAAACAGTCACAAGTACATACGCACACCATTATAGAGGAAAATAAAGGGTGAAACATTAGAATTTTCTACTTCTGCATACACAATCTCTTCAAGAATAACTCACCTTTGATCAGGCTTATTTTTAAAGGCTTGGCAGCCATGTGTGATTACTAATGTAAGTCACTATACACGCTAAAGAGATATAGATCTGTTCTCTGCAGAGTTACTCCAAACAGCATGACCCCTTCTTTTTGAAGTGGTCATGGTGGTAGTATTCTAGATGTGCAGTGTTTCTGTTTGAAACACTGTGCATTAAGAGTAATTTGTACTTCTGTGCCAAAGGCAAGTTTCCCCCTCAGCACATGTGACTTAGGCAGCACAGAATTCTGTTCCAGATTGTCTAATTGACACCCCCCTGTATGTCAATCAGACACCAGGTCCTGTTAATTCCTGGTTGTTTAGCTCAGCTGAGCTAAGTTTAAGAGGTAGCAATTGCCTTTCGAAGGGTTCTCTGCCTTAGTTACTCTGAGCACGAGAAGCATTTTCATTAAGAATGCAAAGTATGGACCATAGGACCCCAGTACTTCTCTATGGGAAAAATTAGACTGGCCCAAGAGAGACACATTAGTGGATACCTACCGAGTTGGAGCTGAGCTGTGGTTTCTGCCATTAGAAATGGATATAGATTAAGAAACATTCTAGCACTACAAACACTAGAATGTGTGCTAATGCAACATTGTCATGCTAGCTAGTTAGATTCAGCCCCCTCCTTCCCCAGAAATTAGAAACTAAAGTTATTCATTTACGCTGCAGCCGCCACTCCTATGCTGGCTTAGATCATCAATATTGAAGATCTCAGCCAATCCAATGCTTCCTCATATGGAAGCACTGGAGTGTCATGAGTGACAATCACTAAGCCAATCAGCATCTCCTCAGATACATCTCTACGGGGAGCTTTCAACAAAAGTCAGTCTTGCAATCTTTAGAGGACAGCAACCAGGAAGTCCCTCTAACCCCTCTGAGTGACAGCCACTAGAACCATACTTTTAAAAAACAAAGCTGTTCCTTTAAGTAGTGAAGATTTTTCAATAAATTACATTTAGTCAGCAAACGTGTTTTTATCTTCATATAAATAGAATAAGACATTGATATGAAGTGTCTACAAGAAATAGTGGAAGTGCACTCAACCCTTTATCCAGGAATACAGGGTGCTCCAATGGACAAGTCCCAGTACAAAATTATTAATTGTAGAAAGTAATCCAGGCACTCCAATGAATTCCAAAATTATAGGCAATTAGAACCAGGAACTACACAGCAATAGTGATGTCGCGAACTTGCCGCGAACCGTTCACCACGAACTCCGGTCAGCTGACACATCCCTGCCAATCTCCGGCAGACCCTCCCTCCCAGACCCTCCTACTTCCTGGACAGCATCCATGTTGAAGGCAGCTTCAACATGGATGCTGTCCAGGAGGTGGGAGGGAGGGTCTGCCAGAGATTGGCAGTGATGTGTCAGCTGACCGGAGTTCGCGGCAAGTTTGCGAACGGTTCGTGACATCACTACACAGCAACGTTTCAACCCCTTAGGATCTTTTTGATATGAAGTGATCTGGATAACCATTTTGTTTTTTAAAAAAAATGTGCATTATTTGGGATTCTTCTTATAATATAGAACTAAGCATCCCTTAGCATTCTAATAAAAAGTGTACTGTGTGCACACTCAAACTGGAAGAATTAAGAATTCCTTGGCATGATATTCTGAGGGAAGCCAAGTGTTACCCAATGTATATCCCATTGTACAGCGCTGCGGAATTTGCTGGCGCTATATAAATAATACAAAATAATATAAGGGGAAAGGGACACAATTCAGCTATTCCTCTTCTCAGGCATGTGTCAACTGTACCACAAAAATTATTTTTGTTCATTTACAGCAAGACAACAAATCTTAGTGAAGTTCCTCCTGAGCAGGGTTCTCCAAAATCCCTCCAGATGTTGCTGAACTACAACTCCCATTGTTTTCTGGCTAACCACATTATTCAAAGAATTATGGGACTTGTTGTTCAGGGACATCTGGAAAGGCCAGAGTTTGGAAAATCCTGTTTTACAGTAAAAAAAATAAATCAAAAAACAAAATCCAGCTTGCCATTGTAGGAGGGACTCTGCACACCAACTTGAGTACCACACGTTATCCATACACAATGACCTGCTCATATTCAGCATGTCCCTGAATTGGACAAGTGTGACCCCCTGCATTAACAACACCTACTGTTTGCATCATAAAAAATGCAATTCTGGGAGTTCAGGTTTAAAATTTTAGGCTGCAGTAGATACAGTAATATCTAATCCAGAGCTGTGTTTCCAGGCCGTCTATCTCAGCACAACATTTGGAATCCCTTATAATACAGAAATTAATAATAATAATAATAATAATGTAGTCATGGCTCCAAGTCCCCATGCTGGACTCACTTTCTCCTCTGCACCTGGACCGCTTTAAACACATCCTCCCTCTTCAGTACCACGAAGTCTCCCTCCCCAATCAGCTCCCCGATCAGCTCCCCGCCAGCCGGCACACTCTCCTCCATAGCGGCTCTCCTCTCTGCACTCCCAGCCCAGCGCTCAGAGCAGCAACAACCCACGTGCTCCCTGAACACACCGCTTCCGGGTTCTGCAGGCAAGGCGAGGGGGAGAGCGGCCGAGCGCCGAGCGCATCGAACGCCGAACGACTTGCTCGGCCAGCGTCACGTGACAAGTAATGCCAACTCGCCGGCATCAAAATAAGAATAAACCCAGT
Source organism: Pelobates cultripes (assembly GCA_933207985.1). Taxonomy (NCBI): domain Eukaryota; kingdom Metazoa; phylum Chordata; class Amphibia; order Anura; family Pelobatidae; genus Pelobates; species Pelobates cultripes. Next base: position 350,346,641 of record OW240913.1, read on the forward strand.
GATTCCTCCTTCTTGCCGCCCTGCTACACCCACTGTGATGTATTTACATGGCTGACGGACATTGTTTAGCCAGTAATCAGAACGTGACCTTGGGTTGGCATTTATACCCAGCATTTTGTGATAATATGTATGTCAATGTAGTGAGAGAGGGCACAGTGACGGGAAATATATGGTTTTTTTTACAGTATAAAAAAATTGTTTTTTTTTTGTTGTTTTTTTTTTTTTTTTAATGGTCCGGTTGCTATGGCAACCGGTGCAGGCCTGACGCACGAAAGTGACGTCACGCCGGCGGTAAACTAGAACTGCTGGCAGAAGGGGAGCAGAGAGTGAAGGTAGAGTATAGTCATTGCAGCAGCAGATACTGACACCAGGCCTGTGGGGGTTATTCACTAAACTGCGAATTGGCAGACATTCAAAGAGAAGGTTAACTTTTAGGCCAAAATAGCTTGATTTGGATATGGAGCCATGTTGGCACCGACACTTTTTCAGATTTATTTGCTGATTAGGGGAATGTGGTGAATTTAAAGCTTAATAGTGAATTCGCAAAGTCCCCCAATGGTGACACCGCCGCTGGTGGTCCGGTGGCCACGGGGTGGGGGGAGTAGGAGGGGGGCAGATAAAGGTGAGCTTACTTATCGGAACTTGTCCCTTGCAGGCGCTGCTCTGCGTCAACTGCACCAGGAGCCAATGTCACTGCCGTACTCTTGCGCATGCGTGAGAGTTCAGCAATGAGGTCTGTGGGGGATCCCGAGAGACCCCGGGATCCTCCGTAGACACAGCCATTTCCATGGGACTGACTCTTAGACTCCGCTTTGAGTCGAAGAAAGTCAGGCGGAGTAGAAATACAGAGACAAAGTATCCCCTACTGTGTATGTCTTTTGACTGGGTTAGAATTTCAGGGATATTCCAACACAGTCATAATGAGTATTTCACAAAGATTCTAACTTTGAAATATTCATTTTTTTTTTTTAAGGGGAGCATGACAGTGCCCCTTTAAGGCAAAATGTACGGGTTTGGAAAACTTCTTCATCGCTGCTACTGTCACAGCACGGGCTGTTTCAGTTTAAATGTCACAGGCTGGTTTTAAAGTCACTGCAATTTGATGTTTAGTGAATAAAAGCCCCTCTGAATTTGTTACCATTCACCGTGATTTAACCGGGTGTAGTTTTAACCATTAAAAGATTAAATTGAAAGGAAAAATGCAAAATTTATGCTCAAATAGCCAAGTTGTGAATATAATGTGGTTGCAGAATTTTTGCAAATCAGGTGTTGTTGCATAAAGTTAGCATTTTGGGTTTGTATTCGTTGAGCTTATTCTCTAAACGTCAAGTTATAACAAATGAAATATGAATGGCAAGATTTAGGCTAATATAGCCGAGCTGTAACTGTAACCTAACTGGATAATTGTTACGGATCACCTGAAACAATTTTGATTTCTGTGCTGTTGGTAGACCCTGGTTTGTGCAAAACAACCTGAAAATGGTTTAATACAAACCAAGGCGATGATACCCAAAGGCCCTTTTGCACCATGAAAACTTCAATTAGCTGTAGCTAGATATGGTGCATACTGTCCCTTTAAAGAACACTCCAAGCACCATAACCACCGCTGCACACTATAGTTGTTATGAATTCAGGACATACCTGGTACAAACCTGGGTTCCTAATTTCACAGATATTACTAAAGTAGAAATCTATACTTTAGGTAGCAACTCTAATTCCATTTGTCTTTGGACCACTGACATCGATCAGCAATGAATTCCATCCAAAGTTGGACATATTTGATACTGATAAAGAGGAAGAGAAACTTCTGCTATGAAAAAAGGCTGTACAGCTGCCCCTGAGGAAGCAGATAAATGTGAGAAAGAGCCAATCGTGGACTATGTGTGTCTGACAGTGAACTAGACTATACAATAACAGCTACATTGTGGCTACTAAACATTTACAGAACAGTTCCACTTATTATCAGAAATGATTTAAGGGATACCAGTTTCCTCCTGGTGTGGGAGTTTCTGCATCCAAACCCACTAAACAGGAGGGAACCTTGGAAGAATGCATGTTTGTTGCGTTTTGTTTTTGTTTGTTTGTTTTTTGACCTATTTTTTAATCCCCCTCGGTTTTAAATCTGTTAAATAAACGTTCAAGGGTGCATTTTTACCATCTGTCTGAATTGCACTTATTACATTTTAAAATAAAAAATGTATTGTTGTTGTGTTTATTTTTAAACCTAAATGTTTTCAGGCTTCCAGCTTCATAATCCGAGCTCATCCTTGCACAGGTTCCCTTAGGAGATTTTAGGGAATTCTTGGTTAGTGCATTACATTGATTTAAAAAATGTTGTACCATCTTTCCTGGAAAATAAGACCGTATCTTATATTAATTTGTCCCCCGAAAAATGCACTAGAGCTTATATTTGGGGGATTTTTTATTTCTGGGGGAAAAACAGTAGCAAGCATGTGCTAGAATCAAGTCTATGTTTAGGTGAATTCCCCCGAACATAGACCAGTTAACTAGGGCATGGAATCGGGGGAAACTTTCCCGAACATAGATTAGTTTACTCGCTAATAGAATACTGCAAATCTATGTTCGGGGAAATTTCCCCGAACATAGATTAGTTTACTTGCAAATGGAATCTTGCATATCTATGTTTATGGAAACTTTCCCGAACATAGACAAGCTTACTCGCGAATGGAATTCCTCAAAACTTTGTTCATGGAAAATTCACCGAACATAGATTAGCAAATTAGTGACCAGCAACTAGGCCTTATTTTCAGGGTAGGGCTTATATTTCGGGCATCCCCCGAAAATAAGCTAGGGCTTTTTTTCACGGGATATCTTATTTTGGGGGGAAAACGGTATGTAGTGGATAGTCATGTGTACACTTCAGAGAACTAATAGGAAGTAGACAAAAGAGTGGTGTAAAAACAAGAAATATATATTTTTTTATTTCTTACCTTTCACATTTGCTGACATCGATCAGCAATGAATTCCATCCAAAGTTGGACATATTTGATACTGATAAAGAGGAAGAGAAACTTCTGCTATGAAAAAAGGCTGTACAGCTGCCCCTGAGGAAGCAGATAAATGTGAGAAAGAGACAATCGTGGACTATGTGTGTCTGACAGTGATATGTATTGGATAGTCATGTGTACACTTCAGAGAACTAATAGGAAGTAGACAAAAGAGTGGTGTAAAAGCAATATATATATATTTTTTTTCTTTCTTTTCACATTTGCTAATCATCCTTTCAAGGTTGCCATCAATTCCTGTACTAGTAAATGTTGTGCCAGGTGTTCCCCATTAAAATATTAAACTGATCACTGTTTATTATTTCTGTGTTTCTCTTGAATATATAGTGATGAGCCAGAGTTGGAGAGGAGGAGATAGAGGATGGAGAGGGGGTGGCAGTCATTACTCAGGAGGCTGGAGAGGTCGACCCTGGAGCGGGAGAGGCAATGGGAGAGGACAAGGTGGAAACTGGAATAGTAATGCTGGAAGAGATTCTGCTTGTAAGTGTATCATTTCATGATAACAGCTATAATGTTCTGAGATGCCTCACAAGGGACGTAAAGCACCAAAAACATTCGCTTAATAAAGTGGTTTTGGAGTACAGGTCATGCTCCTGTAATCTCACTGTTAATTTCTCTGCCATTTAAGAGTTAGTCACTTTGTTTATGCAGCCCTAGCCACACCTACCCTGGCTGAGACTCACATAGCCTCTGTACACATTTCCTGGAAACTAATGTAACATTTTTAGCTTTCCTTATTACATTCTGTTTAGAAGTTCTTATGTTGTGCTCTGTCAATAGTGTGCTAGAACTTGCATCAGTCTCCTGTGTGTGATTAATGTTCAATTAACAGAGCAGGAGATAAATACTTCTAAAGTAAACAGACTGCTGTAAGATGTGTGTGAAAATGAAACTTTTGTTTTCATGGAGACGATGTGAGTCCAGCCTCCCTGATAGCATGAAACACCCAAAACACCAGTAAACTCACTGATAATGCAGGACTGGACATTCTCTGCCTGCTTCTCCTCTTCTGAGATCATCTATCCAGATGATCTCTGGTTCATTTGAATGCTTCACATAGAGAAGCAGTGGGAACCTACTACACAATCATGACAATCATCGCACATTCACATTCTTTGGCACACATATAGCACTGATTACCAGCAGCAGCCTGTTCCGCACTCTCTTCCCATAAACAGCGTGTGGACTGCCGGGATATGATGTCAAGCTGGATCCCAGTGGCTTTTTGTCCAGAGCATCGTTAGGAGTGGCAGCAGCCACTGGTGTGAGCCACCAGTGAGCTGCAGCTGGTTCCGGTAAGGTGTTTCCGGATAAGCCAGTCCGTCTTTTCTCCTGCTGGAGATACACTCCCTGCCCGGCAACAACTCTCCCCCTAAGGCAGCACTGCCATTTGCCAACTACAGGGCTAGAATAATACAACAGTCTTCCTGCCTGTTACCCAGAACGGCATGTCCTGGGCACCAGATGATGTAAATTCCACATCCTTGGAACATCCTAATGTTGGGAAGGGGTTAAATTTTAGAACTTGAAGAATATTTCTATTTTTATTTTTCAATTCTTTAGCATAACAAAGGCCATTTTTTTATCCTGCACACATTTTTTGTTACTGCAGAGGTAAATAGCAATCTATTTATTTTAACATTTTATAGCCTCATGCACAAAAGTAAAAATAAATCCTGAATTCTTTTTCCAGGTATATCAAGTGCTAAACCGCGATTAACACAGACTACACTGGACAAGTACATTCCGTACAAAGGCTGGAAGCTTTATTTTACTGAAGGTACAAATGAAAGTGCAAATTATGACTCATTCTGAAGATGCAATAGAATCCATTCAATATGCAGTTATATATGATTGAAGAGAGCTACTTGCTTTTAATAGTATCAATGAATGACTGCTATTTATACCTGATCAATCATTTTAAATCCCTGATTGCTTTGTCTTTTTTCACCAATCTTGATGAACAACATTTTCAATTTGTGGCCTTGACTAATAGTGTCAAATGTTAGGGCAAAGGGACAGTGTGTCCGCAAAACAAATAGATTTGTTTTAGTGCTACAGATCCATTTAATCCTCTAGGTGATGTCACAAATTGTGTTTGATTACACTGAGAGAAGTCTGGGCTAACTGCCAAATATATAGTCTCTAAACTGTAATTATTCAGTGGCCATAAAATTATAATCTTTAAAACATTATTTTGAATTGTTGGCAAAAAAAAAAAAATCTCTAGCATGATGTGCCCAACATTAAAGACAGCAGCAATGAAGACAAAAATGTGAAATGGGAACACATCAATTTATCAGGTATATTCTTTCATTCATGTATATTGCTGCTCTGACAGTAACATATTCCTTTTTGTTGCTATGTTACCAGATAATACAATGGAACGATTTTTCAGATTGTCAATCAGCATGTGCAGAGATGATCTTTTGCTTTTGAATTGGTAATGACGACCCCTTTGTCACTAACGCCATAGTCTGTCCTCTGCTACATAGGAACAAAAGAAAGGGCACAGCTTTCCCATCTGCAGTTTTTACTTTTTTTCAGGTGTATATGTAGAGTTTTTTGGATATATTTTTGTAGAGTACAAAAGTAACAAGTAACACTTGGTTTTTGTCATCTGGAGGGGGTAATTAAAAACCAAAATAATCACTCACTCACAAAAACAGTTATTTTTATTTTTATTTTTTTTTGTTAAACCTATAGTTTGTACTAAGTGAAATATGATCCAGTATCCACCTGTTGCTTTACATTTTCAAGACTTCTCTTTCAGCCTATGGCATTGTGGGTAAATAGTCAATCAGCGTTCAGAGAGTCCAGGATGAGTCCTATAATAGTCTACCTAGAATATTTGGTTTTTTTTCTGGGTTTTCTCCAGTGCAGTGCGTCTATGATTAAAAATGTTTAATATTTTGTCCAGTGCAATGGGCGTAGTTTATCAGATCTGGAATATTATTGTTTGAATTACGCTCCAGTTATGTAGATCGTTTTCAAATATGTTCGAGTGGTAGACAACTTTGAAGGGGTGAGCTTTCTTAAAGCTTCTTTAGACTGAAATTTCACTTTAAGAGGAAACAAAATTGTGATCACAAATTAATACCTTTTGATTTATGTCTAGGTTTGCCACAGATGTGCTCCCAAATTGCTAAATTGTGAGAAAATATCTTCAAGTGTAACCTAATGTTGCCATTGTGGTATTTTCTAAATGCAGTTTGGGAGATCAAAATGTCCCATACAGTAGTCCCAAATGAGAAAATTTGAATCAAAGTGATACACTGCTAAAATATCTGAATTCCATACAAATATTGGGGGACTGACATCAGGTATCAGTTATGCAGCTGCACTTTGAATCTGCCTATTAAGAGACAAAGCTGTATTAGATTTCATAAATAAGTGAGTGAGCTGTATAATGGTGCACATTCAATGAATAGTTATCCCTTTCTCCACAGAACCTGCACAGTAAAGTATCTATTAAAACAAGTATAGCCCATCTATGGGATAACTGAATAGGGTTGACCTAGGTTCTTTCCTGGTTATTAAGGGGTTTCATAGGCTTGCATCTCCTCATCCTTCACTTTGTTTGGTGGAGGGATAAGACAGAACTTGGATCTCTTTCCTTGTTTTATGATGTCCAGAGAGCCATGCTTTTTAATGGCTGCCAATTTGCCATCCAGTAGACTGGGTCCCCAGTTTCATTAATTAACTGTATATTAATTAACTATTAGCCCACATCCTGCTGCACGGATGGGATGTGGGGAGATATGCAACATTTTTAATTGAAATATAATTTGGAAATTGATTATGACTACATTCCCAAGTAGTTTTTGAGATTGTAACCCCATTGAAGTCAATCAACACCAATTCAAGGCCAGATTAGACTAATTTGTAGAGAATTTCACTTTAGTGAATAACCCTGATTGTGAATTTGCTCTCAATGTGAAAGACATTTGATAATTTGCTAAGCAGGAGGTTTTGTAAAGGTGTCTCTGCTTAGAGGTATCAATGCATCTGTCTAACTATTGACCATGCTGAAGATAGCACAATTGACTTGTGTATTGTCACGAGTGAGGGTATCAAAGTTGTTAGACCTAGGGACCAAGTGATGCTTTTTAATATTAACACCAAGGGCTTGGAGAACCCTGGGTCTCCTTAAATAACCATTGATTTCCAATCCCTTGGTGTATTCTATATAAACTGTGTTGTTTTTCTTAATTTAACATGTTGATTGTCCTAATATGTCTTAAGTCCAATTTAAGAGCTGAGAAATTATTGCAAGGATTTAATACTATAGCATTTTATTCCAAGTGCTCATACCATTTAATGTTTTCAAATATGTGTTAGCTTATAGTGACAACTCTCCATTTGTGGTGAAGGTTCAAGCATTTGAGAAGTTTTTTAACAGGCAAATTGAATTATACAACAAAGTAAGTAATTATTCTGCATATTCTCCCCCTCACAACACTAGCTCAACAGGGCGACCCATTCATTCAGTATTTCTATCTAAACTTTTTATCATATTTAAATTTTTTACTATTTTGAAATAATGTATTTTGATACAATGTGTCTGAAATAAAATGTCTTTTTAAATGGAAATTTTGCTATTTATTCAAGAATATCTAAATCTTGTAACTTCCTGTGTCAATCTGCTTGCTAGTTACAGAAATAAACAGTGCATGTTGACTGTCTGCCAGTGAGCATGTATTTCACCAATAACAGTTTAACACAGTGATGGGCAACTTTGACCAAAGAAACTAGTTTTCAGTCCTACATTTTAGAATCCTACAGGATAATTTCTTCATGCCTAATTTGAGCAGATTTTATTTTAATTCCTCTAGTACTGTGTAGTTGTGTAAATCTCACAGAATGTTATAGTTTTTTTTTTAACCTAGGCAAACTTAATGGGGTTTTAGTTACAGTGTTTGATTATAGATTGCATAAGGCTGCCACAGTGCCAGTGTACCCCATTTTGGCAGGCTTATAAAATGTATGATCATATACTGTAACTGACCCATTATTATTGTTGCCTAGGTCAGGTGTCTTTAAAAAGACTTTTACATTATGTGAGCTTTAAAATTACCATTTAGTGAATGAGTGAGTCTGGATCTTGTATGTTGTCTGAATTGGCCCCAACAGCACCCTTATAATGTATGTATTTTCAGGGGAGTGCAGCATTCTTGATTTTATGTATGTATGTATGATTTTTAAATCTATTTATTGCTTGAGTTTTTGGAACACATCCAATTTGCCCACAGGTTTTTCTGTACAAGTGTTTACAGAAGCGTTTATAGGCAAACAGACCAACTCTGCACTTCTTGGTCAAAGAAAAATAATCTGAAGAACGCGTGAGTGAATGCAAATCCTAATCAGCTACCATTTAACTTGTACAAGTAATTGTAATTAAAATACCTATAACATCACTTGGCATTATTTAAAGTAGTTGTGGGAGTGGCTTATGAATGCAGTGATTTTGTTAAAATTGCTGCAGCTGTAAGACAAAACTCTCAACCAGTTAGTCGGATTCTGTCCTCCAGGGAACTCAACAAACTTGTTTTGTGTAGCACAACAGCTGATGTTTCTCTCCTCCTTGGAGAGAGACCTTGACTGTGCGCAGTTAGTCTATCTGCTGATCGATGCACGCAGATCAGTTTACAAAACTGTGAGCGAGTCTGTGCGTAAACTAACAGGAGCTGCTCTGTGACATCTGCCTTTTATATAGCAGCTCTGTCCGTAATTTGCAGAGTCTCAGGATCTTGGAAAGAATGTGTTTTTTATTTTTGTTTTTTTTTATTTTAAGATTTACAATTTTTATTCTTTATTTTAAGGTACAAAAAACGAAACTTAACAAACTTAATATAGCAATGTAGGATGTAAGAAGAATAGGATCTTAAGTTGCAACAATTGATACATTTGTACAGCATATAGAATATGCAAGAGTAGTTGGAGAGATGTAATTTCAAGAATTTTTAAACTATGAATGCATTATATATTAATTAATAGTGCTATTTCCTTAATGGATTTCAAAAGTATCTTCTTAAAGGAACAGTATAGGTTTAGGAACACAAACATGCATTCCTGACCCTAAAATGTTAAAAACACCATCTAGCCCCCCTATTCCCTCACCCCCCCTAAATACATTAAAATCTTCCCTTTATTCTAGTCTGCTTCTGCTGATTCTGCACTTGATCTGCCTGCTTGGCTGACATCATCAGAAATGATTCTGTCAGCCAATCACAATGCTTTCTTATAAGAAAGCATTGGGTGGGCTGAGACTGCCAAGGATGCAGTTTGTGGGCAGAGCCAGCACAAGCCAGACACAGTCCTGGCCAATTAGCATCTCCTCATAGATATGCATTAAATCAATGCAACTCTATGAGGAAAGTCTAGTTTCTTGATGCAGAGGGTGGATACACTGAATGTCAGTCACACTGTGCAGCACTGCCCCAGTAAGCACCTCTAGCAGCCATCTGAGGAGTGGCCAGTGGAGGCATGACTAGGCTGTAATGTAAACACTACATCCTCTCTGTAAAGACAGTGTTTACTGCAAAAAGGCAGAAGGGAATTATACTCACCAGAACAAATACAATATGCTGTAATTGTTCTGGTGTCCCTTTAAGAAATACAGATCTGCAAAACATGATTTTCTCTAATTCTTTCTTGGTATTTTTGTCAGCTACAGTACATCCAACACCTTTGTATTTGGCACAACATGCAGCAGATACATTCCTCCTCTAGTTTGGCTCGCTTATGTAAATTACATTTCAACACGTTCTCTGTGCTGGTCTGATTTCATCAGCGTGGGCTTGTGCATGTTATTTTAGCTGCAAACCGTCATTGTGACATTTGGAATCTATTTTATGAATATTTTTTTGATGGCAGTGAGCATAAAAAGCAATTTGTTTTGATATAATGGTTTGGGTAATATCTATGATTAAATAACAGATTTATACCAAACTCTTATGGTATGGTAGGTTTTATTTATATCTGTGCATTATATAATAAAATACTACCCCTGTTATGCAAGATGTGAACAGTCCTGTTTTAATGAGACACTTTAAGCACCATAACACCTTTGTAACATTGCAAAGGTTATGTTGCAGAGAATTTCCTGTACATTGTCTCCCTTTTCAAGGATGCTTATATCTGCAGTGATTTGCAAAAATATGTGCTGCTACAAGCCATCTTCCCCTGTAAGAGCTGTGACCAAAACTGTAAAGTAGACGAGTATGGCTGATATATGCTTATAAAACAATCCCATTCATCCTATGTGATGAGTAGAATTGCGGTGGGGGGGATGATGACTGCTTATCTCATATACCACTTTTGTGTTTTAAAGCATTATCTATATAAATTAATTGGGTCCTGTCTATTGCAATTCATTTAAAGGGAACCTCTAGTCCCGAAAGTTGCAATTGCTTTTTTCAAAGTTGTAGTTTCCCTTTTATTATACTGAAAACTGTCCACCTGCTTTACTGATTAAATAAAGATTACTCAATTAATTTCCAGCATCAAGACTCCTCCGCTGCAGCTGCCCGCTCGGCGTCCGAAGTCGCTAGCCTGCCTGCTGATGTCTTCCGTAAACTCCCCCAATCCAATGCTTCTCCATGCGGCCAGACACAACGCTCTTCCAATCAAATGCTGCTTTGAGTAGCATTTGATTGCAGGACTGAGTGTGACTTGGAGCTGGAGGAGGAAGTACAGGAAGTCATCCGCTAGAGATGTGTTTAACCCTGCAAAGTGAAAATTGCAGTCTCTATAAAACAGCAATGTTTTATATTGAAGGGCTAGAAATGTCAGGAACACTGCACCCAGACCACTTCATTGAGATTAAGTTGTGTTGGTGACTTTAGAAGTCCTTTAATATGTATGTTATAGTCCAAGATGGAGGAAACCATTTATCTAGTAAACCAAACTAGAGTTAAACTCTGCTTTTAATGTAATAATATTGAATGTACATTTAAAGCACCACTGGGACATGTAGGGAATCACTTATGCCATAGTTTTGCATTGTTTGAGAGTCTGTGTGTGTGTGTGTGTGTGTGTGTGTGTGTTTTATGTTTTTGTTTTTTTACATACAAAGTATTCTTTTGGTTATTGTATTTCCTGGTTTGAATTAGTGTTGTTTTTAAAGTAAGCCCATCATAAACTGTGTCTAACGATCCATTTTAATAAAGAGACAATCTGTAATAAATGCTGTTCCTCACAGGATGAAATTGAAAGAAAAGGAAGTATATTGGTGGATTACAAGGAACTTTTACTGGATAGCGACATCACTTCATGTATGTCATTGTCATCCGAGTTAAGGGAAATGCCTGAAAAAATTCTGGACTGTATGGGGCTGGCAATACACCAGGTAAGTACCTACCTATGCCAATAGGGGAGAGTTTGGGTGAAATGGAAAAACAATCCTTATATTAACAAATATGCTGTAACGAACTATAAAATACTAATCTGCGATCAATGTTACATTTTCATTTAGGCGTTTAGTATTTAGAAAGGGACAGGAGTCTCCAGGTTAATTCCAGTTCTGCCATTTATGGAAATTCTGTTAATTGATATGTGAATAAACATGGAAAAGAAGAGGGGAAAATTTTATTAACTTTATGTGTGCACTACCTGGCTTGTGTGTTGTTATGTTATTTTTATTGATATTAATATTTATATTTTATAGTAAATAGTATTTATATAGCACCAACATACTCATCAGCGCTGTACAAGTAAACAGTGTCAATATATAACAGCAAGTGACTGACAGACAAAATAATGTTCACAAATAGAATAGATTCCATCTTAAACATATTTATGTGTAGTATTTTGCAAGTTTAGGGAGAAACACGCTACTGTGTCTTTGCTGCACTTTATTATTTGATTTACCTTTTATTTAAGGTCCTATTTTTGTTACATGCTCTATTATCCATTAATCTTGCACTTTATACGAATTGAATTGTCTGTTTTCTGATCTTACACGCTCTTGGATGTACTTTTATTTTCCCAGGTCTTAACAAAAGATCTCGAAAGTCACGCAGTTGAATTACAGGAGCAAGAAGGTCTTCAGACACAGGAAGCACCCATTGTTAATGTGCCTTACATTCATGCTAGGTATTGGTATTTTTTCAATTTTCATAGCTGTGAAATAGTGATTATTTTTTCTTTTTGTTTATGTCTCACCTTCTTTGTACCATCTGTTCCCCAAGTCTGCAAGCCCTTCAACTGACTCATCATAACCTTCAAATTAATTAAATCCCTAATCTAAATCTACAGATTCCCTGCTAAAACTACACCTCCACATTTTTCTGTTCTTGTCTCTAAATATCTCTTTATGTAGTTCTGTTTATTCTACTTATGACCTGCACCTTAAATCTCCTATAGTTCACTACTTTAATTTCCTTCTTCTGAATCTTTGCTGTGCTACACCTTTTTCCCTAGAATTTCATTATTCACTGATGTATTTTACAATTTACACTACATTAACCACTCTTTGAATACCCACCTAATTAGAGAACCTTACTGGTTCTCCTCATTAATTATTTGGGGATTCAGATTGTGAAAGTATCTCAGCTCTCCAAATGGTCTTCATTTACAATCTTATTTTCCTCTTGCAAGTAGCTCCTTACTCCTCAGAATGGAGGCATCAGTCAGCACCTAACATTTATGAATTGATATGTAAAAATGCAACACTTGTCATATCTGTCCACATACTGGTTGCCCACTTCTGTTATAGAGCTGCTTTATAGAATTTACTGACATTTTGTTAAACAAAAATAATCTTTTCTTTCTTAGGGTATACAATTATGATCCATTAACCCCTCTGAAAAATCTTCGAGCCAATCTCTATGGTAAATATGTGGCACTGCGTGGTACAGTGGTACGAGTGAGTAATATTAAACCACTGTGCACCAAAATGGCCTTTTCATGCAACATGTGCGGTGATATGCAGAGTCTGCCTCTTCCGGATGGAAAGTTTACAGTTCCAACTAAGGTAACTACCAGTTTCAGAAATATTATATTTTTTCCTTTGTTCCTGTCTCTTCCTGCAGTGTTACTTTTAATTCAGTGTTTCACTGAAAGGGACAAAATAGTGATGAAGTGTCTGCAAGTTCTTAAAATGCATTATATTGATTACAAACAATGACAAAAGTAAATAAAACAAAAATGTATTGGGGGCGGGGCCTGACTGCTTAGATGGCCAGACGCATCTTCTGAGAACTCCAGCACTGCTGAGCTTAATTTGTGCTAAAATGGCTCAAAATCGTGATATTAGAAGTCTGGAACAACTGAGCATTGCAGCTGGGCCGAGTGGGAATCTGTGGATCCACGTTCTTTACAATTTATCTATGCTAACCCACGGTCCACTCACGAGGCCTAGCATGGTGGGCGACTTGGAGGCTGGGGGAAGCGACCAATCTCCCGCCACAGGGTCCCCTCCAAACGGCAAATATCTTGGTGCCCCACAACCCCCCCTTTGGACCGGAGGGAGATATCCCGGTCCCCACTGGGCAAAGAAGGATGTCAGAGCGGTTAACCAACCCTACTCTGGGTTTGCGCGCACACATCGCTGCCCAGCAGGGTGAAGAAAGGGAGTCGGAGGCCACGTCATCTACCACCCCGCAAACATCCTGCGCAGCAGCCGGATAGCAAGCTCCTGCTTGGCGCCCCAGGAGAGGCAATGACCGACTGGGTACCTCCGCCAGTCGCGCTTCCGAATAGTTGTCGAGTACCATAAGCACTGCACCGGACACCATAACCACTGTATCCCCGTTAGCCGCTGCAGCTTGGCTGGGGTCTCGCTGTCCCTTCCCACCCTGGACCAACACCTAGATTCAGCTACCTGTGCGAAGACCTCTTCTCCAAGAGAATATAGCAGGTATAGTAATCTAAAGAGCAGTATAGCAATCCCCACCACACATGAGACGAGGCTTAATGCTGCGAAGTAGTCTGGTTTATTGGAGGCCACACATGGCCATTTATGCAAAAGCCCCTGCAAGGGGTTTCCAATATAAGAATACAGGGAAATCCCTCTGATGATCCTTTGTACCTGAGACATAATTATCTGAGAAGCAAACATATAATTAAATTATCGCTCCGGTACAAAAAACATACAATTTATAAACATGCCAAAAGTACCCCCAAAATCCATAGAAACCCCACAAAGTTACATTCTCGGATAGCCCAGATCTGGGTGACCAACATATCCAAAAATTACCCAGATCGGTTCAGGGGTTCGGTTTTTCCATGGAAGTTAATTATTTAACCGACCGCACACATGATCCTATGCCCAAAACAGCTCCATGAAATCAGTGCTAACGGTCGGTCTCTTTTGGGAGTATAAAAGTGCATAAAATACCAAACGTAATCAATAGTTAACATGTGTAACTTCTTCACCTTGTTCATGGGAAAGATTCCACCGAACAGTGCCCTTCTAAGTTGTATAGAACCGAATGCAGGCGATTTATGGAAGTCCAGCGGTGTTCGGGAGTCTCAGTGTCCGATTTCAGTTCCATGAACTCAATGAAAAAACACCTCTGCCTGCGTTCATGCGAACAAGATGGCCGCCACCTCATGGTCATTCCTACGAATTGCAGCCACCCAGACGAACAATTAGAACACTGCGGTGGAACTCGTTACAAGGTGTCAATTGGGTTCCCAAACAATATAGGGAAATGGCACAAAGTTCTTTAACAGGGTTTCTATTAAGACTAGTACACAGGGCACTACAACTAAATTGTTTACTATGATCGTTCAGCATGTTTTAACTATTAGTTAGCCCATAGTATCAACTGTTTTATCTTGATTATTATTATAAAAAGCGCAATATTTTTCTTTGACATTTTCTACCAAATCTATATCCACTACTATTGTACATGCTTCTGTAAGAAATGTCTATACAAGCTATGTATGTATACTAATGCGCTACAAAAATAAAGAATTTAATTAAAAATAAAAAACTTTTCAAAATTCCTTAAGTTGCAATGCTTGTAGAGACTACACTAATCGGACCACTCATTCTGATGGTTTTTTTCTTTACCATAAACCAACGTGTGGCAAAGGTTTAAATGATGCAAAGTTTAGCTCCCAGACTCAGTTCCACTAATCGCATAGGATGCATATAACTGTAGAAATACTATTTGACTATTCACAGCCTGGATCACAGGTTTGAGAATGGGCTGTGTGCAGTGTTCTGCCAATTCACAAATTCCAGAGACACATTTTGGGCTCTCTTTTACCATCCAAGCAGTGCATGCAGTGTGAGCGTCTTGGAGAGCAAAGGAGGAAGTAAAATGTCCCTCAATGCATTTCATGATTCTTAAGACATTAAATCTTATGGGTGAATATATATGTAGCCCTCTATACATTACTAGACCTCCCATCTACTCCTATATATGCACCACTTCCGGCGGCGGGTGGGGGCCATAATGATAATGAGGGGGGGACCTACTGACCCCCGGCCCCCACTCCTGGGCAGCGGGTGGGGGCCATATTGATAATAAGGGGGGAGGGACCTACTGTCCTCCCCCCCCTCCCCGGCCTCCACCCCTGGGCGGCGGGTGGGGGCCACATTGATAATGAGGGGGGAGGGACCTACTGTCCTCCCCCGGCCCCCACCCCTGGGCGGCAGGTGGGGGCCACAATGATAAAGGGGGGGGACCTACTGCCCCCCCCCCCTCCGGCCCCCACCCCTGGGCGGCGGGTGGGGGCCATAAAGATAATGAGGGGGGGGACCTACTGTCCTCCCCCCCTGCTCCCACCCCTGGGTGGCAGGTGGGGGCCAAATGATAATGAGGGGGGGGACCTACTGTCCACCCCCCCTCTGGCCCCCACCTCGGGGTGGCGGGTGGGGGCCATAAAGATAATGAGGGGGGGACCTACTGTCCTCCCCCCCACCCCCGCAGCCCCCACTCCTGGGCGGCGGGTGGGGGCCCTAAGTCAATTCCCCCCCCCCCAAGGTGATTAGGGGTCCCCAAGCCCCTAGTCACCCACCCACCCACCCAAATAAAAAGTCCCTACCTACCCCCCTCACCCTAAGAAATAGTGAGGGGGGAATAAAATAACTAACCTGTAAACGTTAAATTAAACTTACCATTCGACGTCTTCTTTTTTCTCAAATCTTCATTTCAAGCCATCCAATCACAGTGCTCTGTGTCATTTTACACAGCGTGGGAAAGTTCTTTGGAATTTTCCCACACTGTGTAAAATGACAAAGAGCACTCTGATTGGCTTAAAACAACCAATCAGAGTGTTCTAAGCCTAATTGCAGGGCGGGGCAAGGCTCTATCTTTATTTAGGGCCCCCATCCACCGCTCAGGGGTGGGGGCCAGGGGGGGAGGACAGTAGGTCCCCCCCCTTATTGTTTTTTTAGGGCCCCCACCCACCGCTCAGGGGTGGGGGCCAGGGGGGGGAGGACAGTAGGTCGTCCCCCCATCTTTATTTAGGGCCCCCATCCGCCGCTCAGGGGTGGGGGCCAGGGGGGGAGGACAATAGGTCCCCCCCATCTTTATTTACGGCCCCCACCTGCTGCTCAGTGGTGGGGGCCGGGGGGGAGGACAGTAGGTCCCCCCCCTATCTTTATTTAGGGCCCCCACCCACCGCTTAAGGGTAGGGGCCAAGAGGAGAGGACAGTAGGTCCCCCCCCCCAATCTTTATTTAGGGCCCCCAGCCGCTATGGGGTGGGGGCCAGGGGGGGAGGACAGTAGCCCCCTATCTTTATTTAGGGCCCCCACCCACAGCTTAGGGGTGGGGGTCGGGGGGGGAGGACAGTAGCCCCCTATCTTTATTTAGGGCCCCCACCCACCGCTTAGGGGTGGGGGCTGGGGGGAGGACAGTAGCCCCCCCATCTTTATTTAGGGCCCCCACCAGCCGCGGGGGGGGGGCAGTTATTTGTTTTTTTTAGTTTTTTTTTTACAGTGAGCAGCCACAGGCTGCTCACTTCTTACTAGACATGCCCCTACTCGTGGTATAGCGAGTAGGGGCATATTATTTACTAATACTAAGTAATCTTTACTTAGTATTAGTAAATGTGGCTGAAAGACCAATTTAGGTCTTTCAGCCTTTTAGTAGATAACAACCTGATACCGTGGGAATTAGGGAGTTATCTACTAAGCGGCTGCAAGGTGCAGCCACAGCAAGAATAGGATTGGAGTTTCATTCATTCGAATGAAATTGTGATCCGAATAAAGTGCCGAATTGCGTTCTAAAAGAAACGAACATACTGTTCTCATTCAGTTAGAACGCAATTCGGCAGTTTTGTGTAAAATGACAGGAAGCATCGTGGGAACAGAGAGGAAAGCTAAGGATCATTGGAAAATTGCTCTGACCAGCAGAAATGAAGCACACTTTGCTCCTCCGCTGGTCAGAGCTGGTCAAGCGGAGGAATCCTCCATAAGGCAAAGAGTCCCTACTTTGTCTTATGATTTTAAAGAAAACTAAAGAAGACAGGAAGAAAAGAATAACAGATCCTGAGAGAGGGGGAGAAGAGGAAGAGATTGAGGAAAGGTAAGTTCGTCATGACAGTGCCGCTTTAATTTAGCACATATTGATTTGCTTTGTGAGTATATTCATTCAAGCATTAACACTTTATTTGTTTCGTTTTGACACTGTTTTTAATTGCTTTTTGTGACATACGCTCCTTACCCTGGACGTTTGAAATTTTTTCCGCACAAACCAGGCGAACAAACTCTACCTATGAGCCAGGGTAACCATTCGACAGTTTGTTCGTATGGAACTCCCGAAAGTGACCGACCGCTACCACTGAATCTCTGGAAATGATTTGGGCAGACGCCTCGGGTGTAGTCGGTCAAAACTTTACCCCAGTGGCGATTCGGCTGTATTCGTGGGATCTGAGCATTATTTGGACTACTTGGGCGCTCAGATCCAGGCTATCCTGGGATATAATATTTGTGGGGGTTCCTAAATGTCTTATATGTATTTTTTATATTTTATGTATGTTATGGTTTTATGCTTAGTCATGCTGACTCAAAAAATGTTGGGGAACTGTAAAGTAGTGGTGGGCTTAACACAATATGGCCATATGGTGGAACTGAATCCCCATATTTGTTTTCTAGGCAAATTACGTAGCCTGATAAGATTATTTAATTTGTATAATTTATCCAAATCAGGACTTTTTGCTAGCGTATATTCATATTTAAGTGTGGTTCATCATTTTCTTTTAATATCTTGTAATTTTCATTATTAAAGATCTTGGAAAATGTTATGTTGTGGTCCATCATTTTCTTTTAATAACTTGTAATTTTCATCCTTCAAGATCTTGGAAAATGTTATGTTGCCAAAAGAACAAACTGGCCTTCTAATTTGAAGCCATCAGACTTCTGTTGTCTCTGATATACATTAGTCTTTGAGTTTTAATGATGTCAGACATTTAAATTGGTCTGCTTCCCAAGTTTAGTTAACATTGTATATAGCAAAACACAGAAGAGAGCATAGTTCAGGCTATAAAGAAGAGAAAGAGACTGGGGTGTAAATTGGTTCCCCTCCACTGCAGGTTAAAAACCGAGTGGAGCTGTCACATCTGTCTATGTTTTTGTTCTTGACTTAATGATCTTGTCCTCCAGAACATGAATATAATAATAAGGTTGCCCCACTGTAGTGCTATTACAATTTGCAGTGTTCTGTAAATAGTTAGTCTCTTTTACACCCCACATCTGAATGGTGCGGTGAAGCAGCACTGGAGCAAACACAAACACTGGGTGGTCAGCCAAATGTTTGATCTCATTTTACAGTCCAGCAGGGTTCCAGTGTGATGTATTCTGATAAAGTAGAATGTCATTTGTAATATTTAGAAATGTGTGCAATGCTGTTGATGTTTTTCTTGATGCTTGATGCGATAATCAGTATTTTCTCTATACAGTGTCCTGTGCGAGAATGCCGTGGGAGGTCATTTACTGCAAAAAGAAGTTCCCCTTTAACCGTAACCGTGGACTGGCAGTCTATCAAGTGAGTGCATCATATTTATTTATATCATGCCTGTGTCACAGTAAGTTGCACAATTTGTATTACATAATAATAATGTGTGAAAAGTAAGTTCTCATTTTTTCCTGCTCAAATCTCACATTATTCCTTTTTCTTGTCCTGTTTGTAATGCGTCACACCTCAGAACATTGACCGTGAAAGCATTACACCAAAGAATCTTCCTATGCTTCAGCATCATGTAAAGCACGTTCACTTCTGTATTGCAACTTGTCAGATAAACTTGCATTTGCAGGAATCATCCTAAAAATGTGTAATCATTGAAATGAAATGTACGTCTTTTCCATACTAACCATGTTACAGCATGTACACTACTTAAACGGTGACCCCCCAAAAAATGTTTATAGTAATTTTATGAACTAAAAATGAGTATTTAACGTTGAGCTGATTTAGGTTTTACTTTGCCTAACATAACAAAGTACAATTCTTGATTCTCCATTTTTCACTTTTAGTATTATGAGGTGTGAATGACTGGTATATTTTAATACCACATGTTCTCCTTCTTATCTCCTATCACCATGTAATGTTTAAATTCCACTCTGTGGTGAACACTGTATACCCAATCCCAGCTCATTTCCTGAATAATTATAGAGCAATACAGCATACATGAACAAAATAAATTAAAACAAAAGTTATCCTGTGCAATGCAGATGATTGTGAACTACATGTTTCTAGCTGCTAGGCCATCCCCTAGGTTTTCTATGATGGTCAGCAAGTCGCTAGACTAGTTGAGCATCACAGGAAATGTGTTAAAGATATACGATAAAGAACATACGAGTATTGTTTTGTTTTTTAATTTTTCATATAAAGATTTTCTTTTTTGCTATGGCAGGGTGCAGGAACTGATGTCTGAGGATCAGCGAGAGGCTGGTAGAATTCCGCGAACGGTGGAGTGTGAATTAATTCAGGATCTAGTAGACAGCTGTGTTCCTGGTGACATGGTGACAGTAACAGGAATTGTTAAAGTGTCTAACACTAGAGATGGTACGTGCCACATGGTTATTTTAATTAATGCAACTAACACTATCTGCAAGCATATTCTTCCTTAAGAAAGAGATTTCCTATATTCTTTTCTAACAGTTTTTTTTTTATTTGTTCAGTATTTCATGGATGGGAAGATATTTAAGAAAATGATTTTCAAAGTAGTTGAAACCCTATGGCAATACCACCATACACTAAGTTGTCCAGAACACTCACTTAGTAAACACCAAGTTTAAAAAAAAACACTAAAAATAGTGAGGATTTGGTTACAGTATACACTGAATAATCGCAACTTTAAAACCCCTGACAGGTGCAGAGGATAACATTGATTAAATCGTTACAATGGCACTTGTTAAGGGGTGGGATATATAGGCAGCAAATTAAGAGACAGTTCTTGAATTTCATGTTTTGGAAGCAGGAAAAATGGACAAGCAAAAAAAATCCGAGTGACTTTGACAAGGTCCAAATAGTGATGGTTAGACGACTCAAGGGCGCCCAAGGCTCATTGGTGCACTTGCGTTGCGGAGACTAGCCAGTTTGTTTCAATCACACAGAAGAGCTACTGTAGCTCAAATTGCTGAAAAACATAAATGTCGCCATGATAGAAAGATATCAGAATACACAGTTCATTTGCAGTTTGCTGCGTAGCCACAGATTGTCCAGAGTGCCCATTATAACCCATGTCCACTGCCAAAAGCACCTTCAATGGGGATGTGTGCTTCAGAAATGGATCATTGAGCAATGGAAGAAGGTTGTCTGGCCTGATGAATCAAGTTTTCTTTTAGAACAGTTGGATGGCTGGGTGCATGCGTGTCCTTTACCTGAGAACGAGATCGCTGCAGGATTCACTATAGGAAGAAAGCTAGACGATGGAGAGTTATGCTCTGGA
The DNA here is from genome assembly GCA_933207985.1 of Pelobates cultripes. Taxonomy (NCBI): domain Eukaryota; kingdom Metazoa; phylum Chordata; class Amphibia; order Anura; family Pelobatidae; genus Pelobates; species Pelobates cultripes. The sequence continues at coordinate 350,367,515 of OW240913.1, forward strand.
TAATGTGGGAAATCTTGGGTCATGGCATTCATGTGGATGTTACTTTGGCACGTAGATTGTTGCAGACCACATACACCCAGTCATAGCAATGAGGTTCCTTGATGGCAATGGATTCTTTCAGCAGAATAATGTACCCTGCCACACTGCAAAAATTGTTCAGGAATGGTTTGATGAACATGACAAAGCATTCAAGGTGCTTCCTTGGCCTCCAAATTCCCCAGCTTTCAGTTCCGATTGAGTATCTATGGGATGTGCTGGAACAACAAATCTGATCCATGGAGGCCCCACCTCGCAACTTGCAGGAGTTAAAGGATCTACTGCTAATATCTTCATGCCAGATACCACAGGACACATTCAGGGGTCCTGTGCAATCCATGCCTCGACACATTAGAGATGTTTTGGCCTGGGGACCTACATGAGATTAGGCACATTATTACATATAAATATATATATTTAGTAGCATTCAAGACTGCCACAGTGCCAGTGTATTCCATTTTTGGCAGCTCTTATGAGATTAACCCACTTACTTGGGAAATCCGTCATCCTGGAGCTCTCTACATAAGGCCCTGGAGTGAGGCACCTGTAACAGAGAGGGATCCAAAGCAGGAGTAAAGCTGGAATCCCAAATATTTCTAAATATAAAATTCAGTGGACATCACTCACCTGAACATATATTTATGGATGCTGCTACACCAATTTTTGCAACAAAAAATCCAGCACACTTAGTCACCAAACACTAACTTCAAAACTGAAATGTGTACTCTGTTATGCATGTATTTTCTATGCATGTGTAAGTGAGTGCAGCTCTTGTGGGTGTCTTTTGAAGATTTTTCCTAGACATACACCATAGGTTCTACATGTCGGCTTTATATATGTCAAATTATTACTCCACATACTCCTTCTACTTTCCTTCCTTCTTCTGTCCAGTCTTTTCTCCACATATTCTTTCTTCTACTTTCTTTCCTTCTTCTCTCAATTATCTTTTTCCTGTCTTTTTCCTATTCTTGCTAACCCTTTATTTTTGCTCTTGGTATAGCGTTCGAGGAGATGACAGGTATTTTTTATTTCCAAAGTTGCCATAGTGTTTATGTGACTTACCCGGCCTAGTTGTCTTTATTGGGATTACTATAAACTTACTGTGACACATGGCTACATTTTGCTGCGTAGCCAGAGATACGTTCCTTAGTCTTCTGGGGCTTTCAATGACAGCCTTCTATTGTAGAGAATTTGTCTTACAGTTTGTTTAAAATGAGCTTTTATAGTCTACTTAATATTTGCAACCTCTTATACTATTCCTAAAGTTGCCATAGTGTTTATGTGACTTCAGCCTAGCTGGGCTATTACATTCCATTTATTTAATGTCCTAATTTGCTTTATTGGGATTTACTATGACAAATGCCAAGATTGGCTATATTCTATTGTGTTCCCTCGTATTCTGGGTCTGTTATTGACAAACAAGTTCTTTGTAGCAGACGTGTTCCAGTTAGCGAATAAGCCATTAACATTAACTATTTAATATCATCCACAAAGAACTACATTTAACAGCATTCCTATATGTTCATATATGTAACATTGGAGACAGTTTTGTTTCTTTGGGTTGAAAAAGACCCTTGTCGAGTTGATATGTATGTTTGTTAAAGCAAAAGTAATATGGTCTATTTAACATAACATCTTCTTTACCAGGGGGGTATAAAAATAAAAACAATAAATGCATGTTCTTGTTGTACATCGAGGCAAATTCCGTCAGTAACAGCAAAGGTCAGAAAAGCAAGGATACAGAAGACGGCGTGAGTCACAGGGCATCTATGGATTTCTCATTGAAAGATCTCTATGCAATCCAAGAAATACAAGCTCAAGAAAATCTCCTAAAGTTAATAGTCAAGTGAGTAGAGATCTACTGTCACTGCCTCAATGACATAACTGTGAACTAGCACATTAATATTTCATGTTCTATCAATAGAATCAATGCTCCCTGCCAATAGCAAGCTGTATTTTAGGGTATCATTACTCAGAGCTGTTGTAATGGCATACATTTGTCTCCTGCAGTTAAATGTGTTTTGTTATATGAATACTAAAAAGACAGTTTGTTACTTGGAATGTCAGGTGAAAGGGTTTGTGAATGTGTTTAGTTTTGAGGAATATCTCACCTTGGACCTGCAGGTTTTGTTTTTACTACAATTCCCATGACATAATTCTGACTGACTAACTGAGAATTCTGGGAAATATAGTCCGAGAATTGCTACAGGTCAAAGTAAGACATTCTGGGTTTAGAATGACTTTTTCTTTTTAACAGGGTTATTCACTAAAGTGAAATTTCAAATTTTAGTCCAAAGGAGCCAATCTGGAAGCATGGCTGAAGTACAAAATGTTTCCATTTAGTCTTTTCTGGCCTTAAATTTAAAATTCACTTTGAAATCTCTCTGTTGTGTATAACCGTGTAAGTCTTGAGAAGTTTTTTCACAGATCATTAACGCATTTTTTAATGTTGTTTTTACATTTTTCAGCTCCCTGTGCCCTACGATATATGGACATGAGGTGAGTTACGTTATTTGTCAGTCTAAAGTATTGCATGCCAGTTGTTTGGGTTTTTGTGGTCATTTTTTTTGTGTAGACGTGTAATGTGTGTTTTAATTAAACAAAAACTCTGTACAGGAGATGGTTATGCTTTTACGAGGACTACTTGTGCTGATGTGATCGAAGAATAATGGTATAATTTCTTTGCTGATCTCATAGGAAGTTTACATTATTCCTGTTTGGAGACTGGACATCACCAGTCCTCCAATTTACCATTATAAAAAAAATACATGAAATAACATAGTGCTAACCACCATTTTCCGGTTTTCTTTTTTTGGGGGGAGGGGCGAGGGGTTATTTTATCAATAAATAATACACCAATTAAATAGTTTCATGCTAAAATCATATCCTGTTAATAAATTAATGTTTCACAGATATATTCAAACTGGATAGGAACGTTTGGATTTCTATTTTTCGTGCAGTTCCATGTGGGGAGTCACAGATGTATGCAAATCAGAATGCTTCGTGCTGGACAGGTTTCCTGTTATTCAAACTAGTTATTTTCATTTACAGATTGTGAAAGCAGGGCTGTCACTGGCGCTGTTTGGAGGCTGCCAAAAATACGTGGATGACAAAAACAGGATTCCTGTTAGAGGAGATCCCCATATTCTTGTGGTTGGAGATCCTGGTTTGGGAAAAAGCCAAATGTTGCAAGTATGAATTCCCTTCTTGCTACTGTAATCTGATATTTGTTTATGTTTATTTGTCTGTAATGGTAAAACTAGATTAAAGGAAGATCAGAATGTATGCGATGACAGCATATTCGGGCCCACAAAACCTTTTCACACAATAGTTATCTCTAGGATAACATTTTACTTCCTAAACGTTCTTCTGTGTAACAGTAGAACATGGCATCACACATTTTTAAATTCCTAGGGGAATTCTTTTCTTAATTTCTTAAACAGACATGACATTTAAAGCAAAACAGTCGTAATTTTTATGAGATTACATATATAAAGAGTGTATTATTTTGCAATTCATACATATCAATAAATACCACTTTCCAGTCCTGATTTTAAATCTCTAAACATGGAAGGTACTAGATTGTCTCGTCTGCTACTAGTCTAAAGATCTGTAATTATGTAAATGATGTGTTAAAATATTCTCTACACAATTTACTTTTTGTGAGTCAATAAACTAGCTGCAAGGATGAGAATCTTCTCTTTTAATTGAACAAGAGAATTATACGCCCTATTCCACAAGGGAGAGGATCCTTGTCATACTTTACAAGGCACATCTCTGCTCCACATACAATGATCTGTGATACTGGGCCATTTTCATTATGAGCTGCACCTTTAAAGGAACACTATAGTCACCTAAATTACTTTAGCTAAATAAAGCAGTTTTAGTGTATAGATCATTCCCCTGCAATTTCACTGCTCAATCCACTGTCATTTAGGAGTTAAATCACTTTGTTTCTGTTTATGCAGCCCTAGCCACACCTTCCCTGGCTATGATTGACAGAGCCTGCATGAAAAAAAAACTGGTTTCACTTTCAAACAGATTTAATTTACCTTAAATAATTATATCTCAATCTCTAAATTGAACTTTAATCACACACAGGAGGCTCTTGCAGGGTCTAGCAAGCTATTAACATAGCAGGGGATAAGAAAATCTTAATTAAACAGAAATTGCAATAAAGAAAGCCTAAATAAGGCTCTCTTTACAGGAAGTGTTTATGGAAGGCTGTGCAAGTCACATGCAGGGAGGTGTGACTAGGGTTCATAAACAAAGGGATTTAACTCCTAAATGGCAGAGGATTGAGCAGTGAGGCTGCAGGGGCATGTTCTATACACCAAAACTGCTTCATTAAGCTAAAGTTGTTCAGGTGACTACAGTGTCCCTTTAAATGTATTTTATGATTTTGACTCTGAGTTTTGTCTGGCCATTATTCGTTCTTTCATACTATCTTTTTCATTAAATGCATTTAGAGTTTGTGCATTGTTTACAGACTAAAGAAATAACACAACACTATCTCCAGAGGGTTGCTAGACGAAATAAAAGCATCAGGGACATGTCAATACATCAGCCATGAACAAATAATTCTCCAGACGAAGGATATCATTTGCCAAAATGTTTACATCTCACCCATGTACAGTTGCTAAAAAAGATGCTTAGAACAAAAAGGAGGTTGCCGGGTAAACTCCATAACCCAGCCAGACAGGGCTGTTGGTTTTTAATCGATGTGTTTCCTTTCACACATTGGATGTTTGAAGCACAGATAAAGTGTTCCAATGTATGTGATACAAACGTTTAAAAAGTAGAAGCACTTTCATTTCACAAAGTGTTCAATATGTAAAAATGAAAATTTTTGTGTTAATTCCCCTTTTACTTGCTTACAGGCCGTGTGTAATGTTGCTCCTCGTGGTGTCTATGTTTGCGGAAATACCACCACATCCTCTGGCTTGACTGTGACATTATCCAGAGATAGCGCAACTGGAGATTTTGGTTTAGAAGCAGGAGCACTCGTTCTTGGAGATCAAGGTTGGGGAAATCTGTTTTGCAAAACATTTAAATCGCTACCAGTATTAAACGTCGTCATGAATTCACTGTCCTGTGCTCACTGTTTTATCCTGTACTCAATATTTTATCTGAACACTGCATCTATTCTGTATAGTTTAAATAGGGTTAGGTAAATACTGATTGGTCCATGTCACTCCTGCGACCCCAAAACACGCGGGAATGAGATTGCCAGAGTGACACGGATAATGGGGGACTGGAAGGGACGCAGCACCTTTGATATATTTATGGACACGCTCCATGAGCGAGCAGCGTCCACAACAGCCTCGCTACAAATGGAAACTGTGCCATTTCTAAGAAACCCTCTTTGTGGGACAATTAGATGGATGATTCCATTGGTTTCTATGGTGATTGCTCCACATTCAGCACTTCTAGATTGTATCTGTCATATCTCTTTATACTTCTTAATGCTTTATGTCTGGTTTTATTCTTACAGGGATATGTGGAATAGATGAGTTTGATAAGATGGGTAATCAGCACCAGGCTCTACTGGAAGCCATGGAACAACAAAGCATTAGTCTTGCCAAGGCAGGTATTGTGTGCAGTTTGCCAGCCAGGACGTCCATCATAGCAGCCGCAAATCCTGTGGGAGGACACTATAATAAAGGCAAGACTGTGTCGGAGAATTTAAAGTGAGTTTTTACTGAATCCACTGCCAATTAAAAATGAGAGGGGGCGGATTATTAATTTACTTAGCTCATTTCAATTTACTGCATGCTGAAACAGACTCAAGAGTTGTCTAATATTCTTTTTTTGATCCACACAACACAGAATGTAAGAAATAGAGCTGTTACATGTTATAAACACATAATAAGAGAATCCCCTCAAAGCTAAACAAGAAAACTACCTGGTCACCTAAGTATCATGGGAAATGAAGTCAGATGAAGTGTCAAAAACTACTAACATTGTTTTGAACTGCATCTCGTTTTAAAGGGACACTCAAAGCGCACATTAAACTGCACCTGTCCATTAATCTATTATGAAAAGAAAAAACACACCACTTTGCATGTCCATTGCTTGCTACATATATCCATGCTGTATAGATCTTTTAGCCAGTTGCGATCCTGTCATTATTTTAGCAATAACGTTTTTTTTTTACTGACCACACGGAAGCTGATCTTTGTCAGTCAGACTGATCCTGTCACTACCATGCAGGGAGTAAAGCAGGGAAGCCTAAATAGACTGTCGGTTTTCTGTGTGAGCCAAGGTGCATGTACATGGCTGAAGGATCCTTGCGTCAGGGCCTACAATTTATAGTCCTATGCTACTAGCCAAGTCTCAAAAGTTACTCACCACTACAAGCCATATCATACCCACCAGGGAAAATTTGTACTTGCCAGGGCTAAGTTTTCTGTTGCCAATGGCTAGGGGAAATTTTTAGCCCTGCTGTCCTATACTAAAGGTTGTCTTTTAACATGCTTAAGTACAGGAATACTCCAGCAATGGATTATAAAGTAAAAGAGCAGGCTTATCATCATGTCTTATTTTACCGTTACTGTGTGAATTTAGAGTGGATTGGAAGATGTTATTCATATTGTCTCATATTTCCTTTTTTTGGTCCATGCTTAATAATTGCATTCTAAGTGTATTTAGATTGTATAAAAGGACACGGCTTTGAATTGGAATCAGTATATATATCTTCTCATTGGGATGTGAAACGTATCCCTTTCTTCATTTACAGAACCCATTGTGAGTGCATAAACCAGAATAAACATGCTGTTAGTGACACCTAGTGGTTAATATAATACTAGCATTCAACATGTGAAACAAGAATCTATGTTTAGCGTAATAGATACAGGTGTTGAAATTATTTTACAGTGCTTTCAAGTCTGCTTCACCCCACGTGTTTTCCTGATGTGGATTAACATATTCAATCAGATTTTGATGCATATTATATATACTGTTTAATCAGATTTTGATGTATATTATATATACTGTGTGTGTGCACACAGTATTTTGTCTCATTTTGTGAGGACATATCCTTTTTAAAATTTTCGTATTGTTTCATTTGTGCAATTAAAGAGATCGCAGTGCTTCACACTGAGCTCTGTCGATCACTTTTAAAACATATACATAAAGTTGTGGGCCATGTCTTATTTTACCGTTACTGTGTGAATTTAGAGTGGATTGGAAGATGTTATTCATATTGTCTCATATTTCCTTTTTTTGGTCCATGCTTAATAATTGCATTCTAAGTGTATTTAGATTGTATAAAAGGACACGGCTTTGAATTGGAATCAGTATATATATCTTCTCATTTTATTTTTTTCTTTATTAATCTCTCTTTGCATTTAGCCTGTATACGTAGATTTGTTGATATACCTTCGTTTTCTATGAAATTTAAGTCTTGCTTTTTATAAAGGAAAATTGTAATGATTTCTCTTTAAAATAAGAACAGGCATAAGACAGGATGTGCACTAAAAAGAGGTATTCACTTACATGTGTTCTTAAAAAAAAAAAAAAAATTATACACATTTTTTATTAATAATAAAACATTAAAACCGTTTACCATTTCCAGTAATATTCTTTGTGCTGTCACTGTCACACATGTTAATATGAAATGATTGCTTGTTATCAAAAAACTGTGAGAAAACCTGTAACATTGCTGTCATTACAGAATGGGGAGTGCTTTACTGTCACGGTTTGATTTGGTGTTTATCCTTCTTGATACTCCAAATGAAGACCATGATCAATTGCTTTCGGAGCACGTAATGGCCATGAGGGCCGGATCTAAAGAAGTCTTACGCAGTGCAACTGTTACACGTGAAGAAACCCAAGAATCCAATACTTCTATCTTAGAAATGCCCTCGGAGAGACCTTTAAGGGAGAGATTAAAGGTATGTATTTCCCCCCCTTATTTTAGCCGAACATATCCTGTTGCTGTCATTGATTCTTTATTTCCTTTAAATATTACAAATAATGCTTTGTGTGTAGGATTTTTAAAAAAAATTTTTAATTCTTTATTTTTGTAGTGCGTAAATTTGTAACAGTCGCTTGTGAGGTACCCCAAAGGCAATCCTCTAGCACATTTCAAACAGTAGGGCATAGAGGTACTTGTTAAATCTAGCACATATTTTATACATATATATGATTAAGTCGAGTGATAAACATTATATATTATCCTTGCTTAATCTCTTCTATAGCATACAATAACTTAACGATCAGGCTAGGACGAGGCAGTATGGAAGTGGGATAAACAGGGCTAAACACTCTCTTCCTAGTGTCTGGCTACACATGGTGATGCAGTTAATGTAGTTTTAAGCGTGCTATGCTAAATTAAAGTTGAATAAAATCATATTAAATCACAAGTAGAGACAGGCTAGTTCCACATGTCCAGGCTGAAAACATTTGTAAGTTAACTCAAAAAGGTTAGCTGGGCATGGTGGTTAAAGTACAGTTAAGTGTCGCTATCAGCATTACAGGAGTAAGGAGCCACTAGGGTCAGGGTCACTGTCACAATTCTGCAGTACAAAGAAACTTAACTGAATGTAGAAAACAGAAATGTAAGCTAAATAAGACCATCGCTCATGTTGGGGAGAAGATTCTTAGAGGTGCTGTCTGGTGGCCACCAGGGTTAGGGAGGCTCCTTTTGTATAAGGGTACCTACTGCGAGGTGTGTAATCTGAGCTATAGGTCGTTACTAACTGTGACATTGTCCCTTGGGGTGCATATTGTAGAGGCTAGAGTCCAGCACCACTCGCTTTTTAGGACGTCCCCTTCAGCCTATGCCCACCGGGTGTATAGAATTGTCCAGCTTGGGGGAGTCCTGCCAGGTGGCGGCACGCTTGCTCGGTGAGGTAATGGTGGCTTTGCTATTGCGGCAGGGCAGTCGCCCCCTCCGTGCTTTCCCTCCGGTTGACAGTAGGCAGGCTTTCCGCCGGTTTCATCCGTCGATCCCCGACCCGCCTGCAGTGTGATTAATGTCGCTGTGGGCCCTGCCAGTACCTCCGTGTTGGGAAGCGCTTTGCAGGTCGACTGATGCTGGGAGCGCTGGACGGTGGGCAGGTCAGATACTCCGGTGGGTCCTGCTCTGGAGCGTGTGGGCGTGTGTACCGTCGTCCGAGGGACTTTACGACGTCTCCCGCCATTCTGCTCCCAGGCTTCGATGCTGTCGGGAGGCTGTTCTGGGGCCACATGGGGGATTTCCCCGCAGGCAGCGCCAGACTGCCGGGTGGATCCACGCCCCAACCGCTTTCACCACCAGTTTGAAGGGCTGTCTCTTGGCCTTACACTTCATCCAAAGGTAAGCGCAGAGCTGGTCGAAGAACACCAGTGTGTGTTTGGGTGGTTTGGAAATCGTGTGCCTTGTTCTGTGCTGCGTCTGGGCCGCCATCTTAGCTGGGCCCTCGTGGTCCCATTTGGACAGGGATTGTGTCGCCTGGGCAGTTTGATTTACGGGGCTATTCGTCCCTGTGAGGACCGGGATATCCCCGGCCAGTCCGGGGGGGGGGGGGTAGCAGGGCTGTGGTGTGCTCTCGCTTGGGAGCTCGTCCCGTGCCGGGAGATCGTCCGCTTCCCCCGGGCCCCACATTTGCAAAGTGAGGATCCGTATAACCTTCGAAGGCATTGATAGACAGTGAGAGGTGGGGGTAAATTATTATGTTCCTTTTGTAAGTTTGAATAAATATTTTTATTTTAATTTAAAGGAATGAATGCACAGCAAACACACATGTTAAACATCCACTTTAATTTATAATAATTCCTATGGCCACCTTTACATATTGCTGGGGTTATATAAACTAGTTAAGGTATATTGGCATTTGCTGCTCTTCCCCAGTTATATTCAAATTATTTACCTTCAGCTTAGTCAAGTTTTGAAAGGATGTACTATGTTCTTTTCTTTCATGATCACTTGCCAAGAGAGCAAACTAGATGTCACTAGATGCCCTTACATTATTTTCTGTTGGACTCTAATATAAGTCCAGAACTTCACAGCTATTTTATTTCTACATTATGTACTCCTTTTATTGGCAAGATTTTCTTATTGCTATCCTCTTAATCCATTATTTACCAATCTACAAAGTAGAGGTCACTCCTTCTGCCCCAATGCTGTACATACACATGGCTGCCTTTCCAGGGCATCTGAGCATTTTTATAGATTCTGTGATCTCTTACACACTGTATTTACTTTTTGTGAGTTATTCTGCCTTTTATTAATGATTGTGAGACAAACGAGGTCATGCAATTATTAATTTTTTTATATCACCATAAATATTTCTGCAAGTAAGATATAACTATGTAAAATTACAAATTACAACAATATATTTGTATATACATTACTTTATTTTTTTCTATTTTTCCTGGATTCTATAAATAAAATTACTGCTTAATCCTTGCTATCGGCTACCTAGACATTCCAGATTAAAATTTTTAGTTGGGGAAGGTTGCTTTGCAGTTAAAAGGCTAAAGTGAGCCATTAAAAGTGTAAGAAAAAAAAATGTACAATATTTCCTCAGTTTATTTCTTTACTGTATTCAGGTGATCAGTGTTTCCACAATAGTTGGATTGCCGCTATGGAATCAGTCTAAGGCCTTAAGTCACGTAAATACCAAATGCTGTTATCTACATTTGCTATTTGGATTTCAATTCACTGAAGTTCTATGTTTAGTAAATAAACCCAAAAGTTTAGTCCCTTTGTCCTTGTTTTGGCCATGATATATTTAGGCAAACCAGTAATTACAGAACAGACAGTAAAAAGGATTATTTACTGTCAAAAGAAATTCCCTTGTTAAACTTACCAGACCCATGACAGCTGAAATATTATTTGCCAGCACAATAAATACAGATCTTGAGCCAGTTAAGGCATCACAATGAAAAATTAAGAATAGCATGTTGATGCATTTTCCAAACCGCCCAGTAAAGCATTTCTTGGAAAGTTTTGAAATTGGCTTTATCCCTTTTATGACTGAGACAATAAAGTCTGTTTAACAGGTTAACTTGGCATTGAACTTGACATGAGTTTAAGCCAAAGTACTATAACTGCATTTAACCTCATTGATCACTATAATCCCAAAGAGAAAATTCCAATAGAAAATAGTTCATGATTCCTGAAATAACTTCTAGGTTTAGTCCATGTATCTAATACTTAATTTTTGTTAAGTGTCTTTCTTTTATTTACTGAGTAACCATTTTTTTATTTTTTTTTAGCTCCGTCCTGGTGAGCATTTCGATGCCCTTCCACACCAGCTACTAAGGAAATATGTAGGATATGCTCGCCAATATGTTCATCCGCAATTGTCACCTGATGCAGCTCAGATACTCCAGAACTTTTACCTTGAACTGAGAAAACAGAATCAAGGCATAGATGGCACTCCCATTACTACAAGACAATTAGAGTCTTTAATCAGACTGACAGAGGTACGGGCTAAAAAACTGTTGTTGTTTTTTCTTTAATAATGCCCACTGTGGTGGTTATGATGCCAGATCTACCCTGGTGCCCTTTCCCAGTAATGGTGGCAAACTGTTGCCAAGATTTTCTGTCTTACCTGTGTCTCGCTGGGCGCCAGGTCTCCTTAAAGCAGGATTAACGACATCAGGTTGTGCAGCTCTGCCGATATTGCCGCTTATTCATTGACTGACTATAGACGCTGGCTTTTGACCCTACAGGAGGTGGGAATCTCTCTTTAAAGGGAGCTAACATTTCTCCCAGTGAGTGAAAGAGGGCTACAGGGACGGTGTGGGAACAGGGAGTGAATTGCATGGAGGAGTAGACATGCTTATCTCTGATATAAAATAGTAGTAATAAGGTTATTAAAAACGGTTTTATTTGCATTTAACTACTACTCTGTTCATGCGCTAGTTTTACCTTTGAACAGTGGCACTTTTTTATTTATTAAATATTGATTCAAAAACTGCATATTATGTGGGGTGAGGTGTTTCTCCCCCTCACCTCTCCAATTATGTAGTTGTTATAGAGATTAGTTATTGATTAGTGACTATAATAGTGGCACATATTTACCTTGTTCCTTCCTGCATGTTTTTAACTCTCCTTAAATGCTCACACGCCCTGATCTCACCTGTCCTATACCAGCATCACCATAGAAAATCATTTCATCGGAAGAGGTAGCTATGTTAGTTAGGTCAAGGTAGAAGATTTCCACAAGACAGGCATCTAGCGAAGTTACCAGGTCAATTTACTAAAGTTTAAAAGTTAAATTTCACCATATTGCTTTTCAAAGTGTTTGTTTATACATGCGTACATGTGTATATAATGTTTATATTGTATAATTGGTAATCCACTTGTTACTTTTGTTAAAAGGCACGTGCAAGATTAGAATTAAAAGAAGAGGCTACTAAAGAGTTTGCAGAAGATGTTGTTCAAATAATGAAACACAGGTGATTTATGATGTTTAAACAAATACAGCAAAATTGGATATAATATGAATTTACCTGCGCTGTTCTTTATAATTTATATTATATGTCATGGTTAGAGTTTGATATTTAAGTGCAAACAAAGCTTTGATGCACATATTTTGTGTATTCTGCAGTTTTGTGGTTTTTGTTTTTTTTGTGAGTTTGTTTATTTATAACCGTTTAATATGTAAAGGGATTTGTTCAAGTCGGCGTGTGCCCATGTAAGAATTTATTATTTCTGTGTCTGTGAATAAATGTAGCATATGAATATTAGTTATGCTATATGTATATTGTACTTTATTTCATAAACATTTATGTTTTTTAACCCCTTAAGGACACATGACATGTGTGACATGTCATGATTCCATTTTATTCCAGAAGTTTGGTCCTTAAGGGGTTAAAGAGGAAATATAATAAATAAAGAAATATGTTCCAATTCATTCAAATGTTGTAAGAAACAACCACAAATAATATGACAGAAAGAGCAATAACTTCTAAATAGAGAGTGTACCACCTGAAGTGATGCATTTATCTGCCTATAAAAAAAACCAAATGACTCATTACATTTGCATATTTTATCTCAATTATTCAAAATATCTTCATTGTTAAAAATGTTAGTTCTTAAATTCTGCACAGCCACTGATTTAACAATAAAGTGGCTGAACTTCACTTTAATGGAGTATTTACTGACTCTTTACAGCCACACATATTCAGTAAATCCACATTTAGGTGAACTGGCGCCAGCTGTGGCATGCACAATTTACAAGATTTTGTTCACTTGATAAAAATGCGTTGGATACAATTATTGAGATATCCAAGTTTGCTCATACACTTAGAATGGAAAGTAGAAAATGTTACACATTTGTTTAAAGGGAACCTATAGTCCCAAAAATAACAATTGTTATTTTGGGACTATAGGGTCCCTTATAGCTTTGTGAGCATCCTTCACCCCCTTATACTCTGTAAAATGTAAGTTCAATAAAGATTACTCACTTCCTTTCCAATACCGGGACTCCTCCGCTGAAGCCTAGAGCTCCTCTTTCTGTGATGTTTACATCCAATGTGACATCACCCTCAATATCCCCCAATCCATTGTTTTAACATAGAGAAGAAATTAATTGGAACAAGGCATGCACCGTGCTCCTCCAATCAAATGCTACTATCTGCAACATTTGATTCCAGGACGAGTTTCACTGGGTTCTGGAGGAGGAAGCACCTGGAATGTAACCCTGGAATGTAAACCTTGCAATTTCTAGAAATGGGATTGATTTTAGTGATAGATTGTGGGTAAATGTGATTGACAACTGAAGTCCCTATTTTTCCTTATATATGTGAAATCTTCAGCACTCAGGGAAAAGGGGAGACAAAACAGATGCTGACACAGGGTAGTATGTAGAAGCAGTCTTTATACAGTTTATTTTTACAGAACCACAAGATACCATAACAGAAACTTTTCCTTTTGAAAGTGAGGGAAGAGTGTGTTAGTTTTTGCAGTTTACTTTAGCTGTTTAAAGTATTCAGTTAATAATGCTTTCTGTATGGTAGCAATCTGAAAACAATGCAAAATATAAACTCAAAAAAGGACTATTCACTGTGTTTGTCTCTCCTCCATATTTTAATTGCAATACAAATTTATATATTTAATCAAATATAAAAGATATTGCGTGGTAAAATGAGAGAAGTATTCTTTTGGAGATGATACAGATAAAAAGTGTATTTAGTTTTATTCAATTCTTAGACTGCTAAATACATTGATGGGATATGACCCATTTTATATCAATACTTTATTTGGGGTTTCTAATTAGATGCTATGTTATGTTTTAAGGCTGAGAAATACTATTAATTGTTTTATTTCTATTACTTTTTTTAGCCTTTTGGGAACATACTCTGATGAGTTTGGAAACTTAGACTTCAATCGATCTCAGCATGGCTCAGGAATGAGTAATCGATCGCAGGCGAAGAAATTTGTTTCTGCTCTTAATCGGATTGCAGAAAGAACCTATAACAATCTGTTTGAGTTTCAGCAGCTTCGACAAATTGCAAAGGATTTACAAATACAAGTATGATTCATGTTTTTGGACAGTAATGGTTTTGCATCAGTGAAAGCTGTTCTCACTTTATCCCACTTTCTTTTCATGGACAACTGTGTGAACATATGGTCTGTTGTTACTGAAAAAAAATAAGACAGCAGTCACTAGAAATGTATAATCACAAAAGATCCAAGATTAGTCTCTAGACTAGAGCGTGGTTTTTAACCTGATGTGAAAGGCATAGCGGTATGCCTAAAGCCACCTCAAAGGGTGCCACGAACACATAGGAAGAGATTTATTGCAGACAGTTTTGAGACTTTTTTTGGTGCAATATTCACAGGAAAACTACACATGGTGGAATAATGATGCAAAACAAAGGCTGAATTTAAGAAAACTTGTAACTTTTAGACCATTTTATCACTCTTCAATAAATACAAACAGATTGCAGACCAAATGTATACAGCCTTTTTAGTTGATTTTGCTAAATCCGGCGTGATGGAAGTGAAGAAGAAACTATGGCTTCAATTTAATAAGCGTTCCAAGTGATTCAATACTGTTAGAAAAATGTAAGTTACCATTAAAAGGACACTCCAGGCACCCAGACCACTTCTGCCCATTGGAGTGGTCTGGGTGCCAACTCCCACTACCCTTAACCCTGCAAGTGTAATTACTGCAGTTTTTTATAAACTGCAATAATTACCTTACAGGGTTAACTCCACCTCTAGTGGCTGTCAACTAGATCGATTGAAGTTTAGGTTTTTCTAGACAGCCACTAGAGGGCACTTCCGTGTTTATAGCACAGGTTTTCTGTGCTAGAGCGTCGCTGGACGTCCTCACGCTGTTTAAGGACCTCCAGTGCGCTCAATTCCCCATAGTGCATGCGCATTAGGTCTCCTCAGTCGGCGGGCGGCATGGGTCTCGCCCACCGGCTGACGTAAGAAAGGGGAGGAGCGGCGGCGACCCGAAACCACCGCCGAGGGACATCGGCGGGGGTATCAGGTAAGTGACTTTTCACCCATTCAGCATCCGGGGATGGGGAGTGGGTGGGAGAGGGGACCTGCAGTGCCAGGAAAACAGATTGTTTGTCCTGGCACTGGTGTGTCCCTTTAAAGTCTACGAGAACTTTTGTAGATAAGTAATTTGGAAAGTTCTAACATTATTAAATTGTTTGGACAGTTCTAACTATTAAATCGATGCCCATGTTAGGGCCATTGGTGTGGTAGTTAACTGTACACTTCCATTCACCAAATATTACTGTTTTTCTAGGAACCAAAAAAATGGAACTGCTGTCCAGGCTAAATTGAATGTATTACAGTAAATGTGACATTTATAAAACTGGTTGAGATCCTCTTCTACAGTGAACTGGCTCTCAGGCATTTTATGTCACTCTGACTGCTTTAGAAAGACATTGAACCCAGAATACCACTTGTAATACTAAGAAAATAAAAATATTACAAGTGGTATTCTGGGTTCAATGTCTTGTATAGCAGTGCTACTCACTAAACAATACATTATTTTTGAGATTAGGTGCAGATCGGATATCAAACCTTCTCTCAGTGGCATTGTGATGAAAATTGCAATGCTTATACGCTAGCCATTTGAAGTATAAAAGGGTACAAATGGTCTATTGAATTTTCAGCTTCATAATACCTCCTCAGTGCTTCCTTGTCCTTTTGAGCTGCACCCATATGACCTTTAGCCAGTAACAAGCTGTTAGATGTTATGTGACTCACACATTGCAGCATTACTGGATTTACAGATACAAGGTGCTAACAGTGGGCTAAGCAATTTTTGAATGAATTGTAAGGCAGTAATAGCTCAGGTAGCAAATATTCAGCTTCAATATCCATCTAAAATCTCATAGTCAAAGATTCAGTTCTAAGAAAGTTACACACCAGCCCTTCAAAATCCGAGATCCATAAAATGTGGATGATTAAATTGAGTAACCGTTATTGATCTGTTGTTGATGTTCCACTTGAATGTGTGCACAAAGCATTTTGAATGGCGTAGAATTGTTCTATTATCTGTTAAAATCACAATGATCAACAGTTCTAAACAATTTCTTGTTAGCATAATGTGCAATATGTAGCTGTCTGTCTTTGATTTTGGAGATGATGGATAGTCCTTGTATCCTTAATATAATAAATTTTACTTGTGTGTGTTTTTTTTTTTCCAGATTGCTGACTTTGAAAGCTTTGTGAGTTCCCTCAATGATCAAGGTTACCTACTAAAAAAAGGTCCCAGAGTTTATCAGCTCCAGACTATGTAGCATTTATGTACTGCACAAAAACGTTGTGGTCAAAGGAGAAGCGGACCTGTCCACATTCGACAATGAAGCACAATGTTTAATGTATACTTTGTAAAGCTAACTGTAAATATAAAATGCCTCTTTCTTTAATCTGCCTCTGTACTACAGAGTTATTTTGTAGGTGTGCTGTAATTGTTTAACAAATATTTGTGTGGTATATTTTATATCTAAAGTTGACAATCACGTCTCGTTCTTTATGTATGTTTGAATGTATAATCTGTACTGCGGCACATTATAGTAATTAAATTCCGTTGGAGGTCATATTGAAGTTTATTTGGGTTTGTTATAAGCTGTAGGTCATTATTTATTTATTTATTTTCAATGCAAGGGGACTGAGCAATATCAACACATGTATTAAAGTGTTTTGTTTCCTGTAAAGCACTGGACATGTCTTTACAGCTGAGGTGTAATCATGTGTAGAATAGTGACGTATGAAGGGGTAACGGGGGGTCCACTTTGGGTGATCGGCAAAAGGGGGGTGCATATCGAATCCACCTCACACCAGAACAGACACCTACCTACTGCCAACCTGCTCGCACTGGTGTTGTGTGGCAGGGACCTGCTTGATGGCTGCTTTAAATGGTTGCAGGGCTAGGCCTTGTGCCCCCTGTACTGTTGCTGGAGCTGGGATGAGATGTGATCACAGCCCTCGCAACAGCACAGAGCAGCAAGGAGTTTGAAAATCAGTGTGCACATTGACTGGCTGAAGACTTGCTTCGACTCTGCCCCAGGGGCATCGAGAGAAAAGGAAGAAGAGCTGCCAAAGGGTCAGTAGACCGAACAGAGTGTTCTCCCCATCACCAGCAAGGAAGGGAGAATCAAAAGAAAGCTGCAGTGCCCACCTGCTGTTGAGTCCTTGCAATTACAAAATGTACAAACGTTTGTATGTTCTTTGGATGATATTACAAAAGCATTACAGGCTGCTCACCACATAATGTGTGGAAAGAAGGGGTTACACCTGAGATAAAAAATATTGAATCGGTGTCGTTTGTGGAGGATGAGCAGGCTACACGTCATTCAGGCTTTAAGGAAATCTGTATTAAATAGGCAATGGGTTGTGAGGTGTCCCCGTTAGCTTTTCACCTCACCAAGCGAAAAAATTTTGGTGGAAGACTTATGTCGAAAAGCGTTTGCTGTATATTTCATGCTGTATTTCTAATAAGGACCTTTTGAGGTAGTGTATATCTTTGTTATTACATACTGCTCTTGTTTGTCTCCTGTTTTTACATTTTTTTTAATAAATTGTTTTGGAAATTATTATTCACCTGCCTGCCTTACCTGTGGACATCTATCCAAAGCCACTACTGGCACCTTAAAGCTGATAACAAAGCGCCTGGCACGGCTCCATATTTGTGAGTTTAACCATATATTTACTCACCTTATATTGTCATTTTATCAGGTTACGCTATGTATTGTTTTATTTATCTTTTTTAGAATCTTGTTGTATTCCCAACAATATTCGGATTCTGTGTTAAATACTGTTAAGTATATATGTTTTATTCTCCATTTTGGCACAGGGTGTTGTGCATATAAAATAGTGGTTTTACTTCTATTTTTCTTTACTAATGTATTTATTAGGTGAAAGGGAAAACACCTTATTTGCACATTCACCTACTACCTAACACCCAGAAGAGCCTATACACCTACTGGTTTCCAGTATTAATTTTTGTAAAGAAAAAATTTGGAGGGACAAATGTATTGACATATTGTCTTTACTGTCTAAGGAATTTAAAACTGGTAAGGATAAGAATGAGAAGGATAGAAGACCTCTGAATGCTAGATCTTTTAACAATTGGTTGCAGTCGTTCGTCATATATTCGGGAGTGCAGCTGGAAAAACATCCACATTCATGTGGGGGTTTGTTCTAGAACTTGGGAGGCATACAAAAACTTTTCCGGGCTTGCCTAGTTTCAATACGATGAATTGCTTCGGTAAAAACTGGCGGTCCATGATTAATTGAAATTGGGAATGAAGGATGTGGGACCCTGGGTTAGTCTCATGCTTCCTAAAATAAATTCAGTAAATCTATCCAGACAACCTTCTGGTGTTGTTTCCGTACAGAAAAAGAGGTGTGTGCTCAGTCTCTAATGAATCGCAGTGCAAATAGTCTAGTAATTGCAGGTTTAGGCACAAATGCACCAATTGTGCTGGTATGCATCCGGCATTTCAGTGTTTTTGAAAAGCACAGCAAAGTTTTTTGGTTTTTTTTATAATTCTTTATTTAGTCATTGCTTAGGTTATACATACATGCTTGTATCGCCCCAACAGCAGGTACAGGCAGATCAATGAGAATAGTTTAACAGTTGTGTTGTGGAGAAGGACAATGGAGGGGAACATTACTGGCGAAGGTGGTTATAGAGGCAGATTTTCACCCTTGCTGGTTTGGCTCCCTGGGCTTCCAAGTTAATGGGCAGTTCTTTCTTGACAAATGTCTTCTGATGGGTTGCTGACTCTAATGCATGTGCTTTCGACTTTTGCAACTTTCCTGAAGTGGGTCATGGTAAAGGAGTCTGGTTAAAGTGGGATTATGCATTGTCTTGTTGATTTTCGGTTTGGTGGCAGTGCAGGCTCTAGTGCAGGGGTGGGGAACCTCTGGCCCTCCAGATGTTTTGGACTACATCTCCCTTGGTGCTTTGCCAGCATTATGGGAGATGTAGGCCAAAACATCTGGAGGGCCGAAGGTTCCCCACCCCTGCTCTAGTGAATGTGAGGTTGCTGACAACTTTCAGAGAATTTTCAGAAGGGTTTGGTATTCCATTAGTGGAATAGAAGACCGTTTTACCTAATTGTTCTATTCAATTTTTGGTATTGATTCTCTAAAGTTGGAGTTTAGGCTTCCTGAGAAGATCTTGAAAACACAAAACACCATTAAACAGGTGCTGCAGAGCAGTAAGGTGTTGGTTTAGGTACTCCAGTATTTGCTGGGATTACTCTTTCCCTTCCAGAGTCATGCCTATTGGGAGTGTTTTCTCTGGAAGGATATCTTTAACAATTGCTAGAAATAAATCGCCTTTTGTGTTTGTTAGAATTTCAGCTCAGATTAGGCAGGATCTCAGAATTTGGGATGAGTTTATACAAAAGTTTAGTGGTTTTTGGAAAGCAGAATTTTTGGTCTCTGATGAACTGCAACCTTTTACTGATGCAGCCGGATCGGCAGGTTTTGGGATCTTTTGCAAGGGCAGGTGGTGTGTGCAGAAGTGGCCTTATCACTGGGTTGAGGTTGGTTTTACAAAGAACCTTACTCTATTGGAATTGTTTCCTATAGTAGCTGCAGTCTTTTTGTCTGGAAAAGAATTGAGTGGCTCTCCCATTGTTTTTCACCGTGATAACCAAAGTTATTAATTCCTTACATGCAGGGCCGGACTGGCCCACCGGGATACCGGGAAATTTCCCGGTGGGCTGCGGCACCTGGGGGGCTGCATGTAGAGAGGGAGCCCTGCTCCCTAATATTTTAATAATAACGCGGCCGCCGGCCGCATGTCGGTGCCTCCGGGTGGCTGGTCCGGCGGCACACTCTGAGGGGGGTTATACTTACCTTGCGGCCGGCGGCCCCATCTCCTGTGCTGACAGCTGTCAGTATCAGTGAGTGTGCCGGGCGGCCGCCTTAGCGATCCAGTAGCACACTCACTGATACTGACAGCCATGCGGCTGTCAGCACAAGAGGACTGAGGGAGGGGGCGGAGCTAACTACCATGCTCCCTCGCGGTTCCCATAATTCCCAGCATCTACACATCATAGAGTAAGGATTACTGTATGATGTGTCTATGCTGGGAATTATGGGAACCGCGAGGGAGCATGGTAGCTAGCTCTGCACCCTCCCTCAGTCCTCCTGTGACAAGGTCAGAAGGACACAGAAGGGGGGGAGTTAAAAAGGTTTGTTGGGGGGGGAAAGAGACATACAGTAGGGAAGGGGAATAAAGTGACACAAGATTTGTGGGAGGCAACGCTGGGCTGGGGAAAAAGAGACAGAGAGTGGCTGGGAGAAGAGAAGGAGGCACACAGAGTCTGGAGTTAGAAAGAGACACACAGAGTCTGGAGTTAGAAAGAGACACACAGATGAGATTTGGAAGGGGAGAAAGAGACAAAGTGGCTGGGGCTAAGAACAACACAAAAGGGGCTAGGGGAAAGAGAAATACAGAGGCTGGAGAAGGGTAAAAAGAAACACACAGGGACTGGGATGAAGTAAAAGATGCACAAGGGTCGCTGTAAGAGAAAAAAAGGAGACAATTGGAGACAAGATACACTAAACAAGGTAAAGGTAATAGACGTAAATTGATGTGATCCTGACAGTAATGCACACATATATATATATATGCATGTATATTGATGTGTGTATTAGTAACATATAATTATGCCTATAGTATTTACACATATATATACATTTATATATGCATAATACACACATAAATGTCATTAATATATATATATATAATGAGCACGCATTGGCCCTGTCTTGTTGCTAGTTGCATACTCATGCACAATAGCATATTCAAAGTGAAGAGCGCACCCATAGAACTTCAAAATTAACCAGATCGCTTAATTTTTTTAGTTGTGCAACTGCAGATATTCAGCATTTCAGTCCCATTACTAAAATGTCCTTCATAGGCCAAAGTAGTTGTACTGAAACATTACATGCAAATGTACGTCTACTTAAAATAAAGGCGCTCTTGTTTATTTTGAAGCCCTATATGCGTTCCTTTGTTGGAGTAAGAGTTTTCAATTTCAAGTTATTTTTTCACCCTCTTTATCAGCACACTATTGGGCTGGTATAGAATTTTTTTTCCAGGGCTGATTTTAGTTCCCAGTCCGGCCCTGCTTACATGCTAAGTATATAAACAATATTAATTTACTTTGAAATTTAGTTTTTGCTTGTTTATAGTTTAATTTATGGGTGAGAGCAAAACATATTCCTGGAAAGTTTAATATAATATCTGATGCTCTTTCCCCTTTCCAGTGGGACGTTTTCCGGAGAGAGGTGCCTCAAGCAGATCTGGCAGGTTCCCCGTTACCGAGCAGCCTTTGGGAATTGATTTATCAGAGCTAAATTCTTTCATTGGGTCTCCAGTTGCCCTTGTGACATATTAAGGCGTGGAACAGGTGGTTTTGGTTTAATAAGGGTTTTGAGTATGACCCTTTAGAATCTGGCAGAGATATTGCCATTAGTTATCTTTTAAGATTATTTCACAGAAGCCATTCAAGGAGTTGGATTGCTACAGAATTGGCAGGGATTCATTTTTTTAGTAAGTTGATAGAAAAAAGGTCTGTTTCGAGTTTCTTTGTAGTTAACCCCTTAAGGACCAAACTTCTGGAATAAAAGGGAATCATGACATGTCACACATGTTATGTGTCCTTAAGGAGTTAAACAGATGTTGAAAGGATATCAAAAATTCATTAGGAAAGTTGATAGGAAACCCGTTTCGTTAGAGTTATTAGTTAACATTTTTAAAGTTGCTAGCTTAGTTTGTTTTTCAGAATTTTAAATTATTTTGTTTCATTGTGCTTTTTCTTCTTTAATAGCGTTCTTTGCATCATTAGTTGCTAAGAGCAAATATTTTCCGTCATGTTTGCTAAGTCATGATATTGTGGTTTCTGATGATAAGATTTTGGTTTTCTGTGTAGGTCCAAAACGGACCAGGAGGGTAAAGGCAAGTGGATTACTTTAGGTAGCTCCTGTCTGCCCACTTGCTGCAGTGCTTAAAATTGTAATCTATAAGACGTATTGAGGGACCATCATTTTGTTCGTTTGGATGGTTCACCTCTAACTTAATCTTAATTTGTAAAAGTTTTTAAATTAATTTGAAAAACACTTTGGGTGACTAAATACTCATGACATTCATTTCGCATTGGGGGAACCATCATAAACTGCAAGGTTGGGTTTAGGTGATGATTTGATCAGAAATTGGGTAGATGGGGATTTAATAGATTTAAAATGTATGTTCAACCTCAGCTTTTATAAGTAACTCTAATGCAGTGTTATTTGGTTGTTGTTGGATGTTTCATATATTTATATTTGGAGTCCTTTTCTTTTAGGCACACAAGTTTAGAATATTCCTGTCTAGGTTTGTTCAGACGAGATGGCATCAATTTTTCAGATATTGGCTATGATATCCTCAACATTGTTTTTCAAGAAATGTTGGAGAGGGCAGTTGTGGGTTGGGGGCACTCCCATCTGGTGTTTTTCTGAATGGGGTGCCAGGAGGTTCAAGTCACCATTCGTGAGAATTAAACAGAGGGGTGGATATTGGTTGTAATTAAGTGGAAGTTCAGGCTTTTGGGGCAGAACAGAGTGCTGAGAAATTTGGTATGTTAAGAGAGTTATGCCAAGAAGTTATAATATGGTTTTGTGGTTTATATACGGTTTTGATATTGAAGGTTAACCCCTACCCCTTTTCAAAACAGATCACAGCCTTTCTCTAATATATTTCTTGGTGTTTGTTTTTGTTTATGTATTACATGTACCACACATATGATCCCATCAGCAAAATAAAGTGCTGTGTCACAAACCATACATGAACTGAAACTGGCCTAACAGACAGGTATTTGTAACCAGACGAGTTAGACACAGAGGGGTTGAGGGCCCTGCTCAATGAGCTTACATGCTAGAGGGAGTGGGGTAAAGGGACACAAAGGGTAAGGATAGGGTAGAAAAGTAGATTGCTAGGTTAGTATTCACAGAGGGCTTAGTGTTTTGTTTTGATGACAGTAGCAGGAAAGAAATCAGGGTGCGGGGAGGGAAAGCTGTTCACAGTTTAATTGATATGCCATCCTCAAGAAGTACGTTTTCAAAGCTTTTTTTTTTTTTTTTAAGGAGTGGAGACTGGTTGAAAGTCTAACAGAGAGGGGAAGGGTATTCCATAGGAACGGTGCAGCCCTAGAGAAGTCTTTAAGGCAAGCATCAGAAGTAGGAGTACGAAATGAGGTTAGACGTAGAGCTAATAAAAAGAATAAGATACCCAAGAGTTTACTTCTTGGGATCTATACACCAGTGCAGACACTCCAGTAGTGTCCAAAGGGCTTAAACCTAATAATAATAACACGGGAAAGATTCACTTAATCCACAATAAAGTGGACAAGGTAAAAACTGGAAAGATGTAATCCGTATCCTGAGGTAAATGCACCAATACATACACAAACCACATATAGCCCCAGTTCAAGTGAAATATATTAGCCGTATAATCCTACTCCTCTACCTAGTATAGATAATGGATAACCATTGGAGTATCCAGACAGGTGCTTAAAATATTAATATTCAAGTTTATTAATTAGGCTTATTTGTAGCACTTAATAACCCTTTGTAGGTAAGTAATGCACTGGAAAATAAACCAGGGTACCAAAGTAGACATAGGGTTAAACCATAGTATTAGTGTTAAAAAACAGAGGATTAACTAGAGGTTAAATTATGGTTCTATCCGTATAAGGCAGCAAGTTAATAGTACCTTCGTTAGCCCGTGGTAGGTAAATAGTGCAGTGGAAAAGTATACCAGTGTACCCAGGTAGACAAGGGGTTAAACCATGGTCTAAGTGTTAAGTAACAGATTGACTAAAGGTTAGACCATAGTACTATCCAAGTGAAGCATGAATGAACATAGATTGGACAATAGAGTACTATAATATAATCAGCTGCAACCTAAAATATTTAAACAAATTAAAAAAAAAATCCAATGTACAGGAAAGTGATATAGGAAATAGGTTGAGCACAAAGTGTAGTAAAGCCTCTCTCCCTATTAAACTGACTGGATAGACATCCTATAGTGATAAGTGCCCTAAACACACTCCAAACAAAACGAGGTTAGACGTAGATCTTCGGCAGAGCGTAGGGGCCTAGAAGGGACGTGTAACGGAACCGCTGGCACCCCGACCGGGTACCTTCCGCCGACGGATGCTCCTAGTGCTTTCCTAGGACTCCAAGCACTCTGCCTGACACCATAACCACTGCAGATCCCACGAACCGCCACAGCTTGGTTGGGGTCTCGCCGTCTCCACCTGCTTCCAGCAGGTCGACCTCTCTCCGAATTCCAGAGAGCAGGAACAGGAACAAGCTCTTAGCAGAGCTGAGTGATTATACCCTGGGGAGTATAGTGATTATAGCAATCCCCAGAGTGTAGTTTCTCCAATCCCCCAAACATGAGCCGAAACTTCATGAAGGTACAAGATGATCTGACTCCAATGAGCGTTTATTACTCCTTATATACAAGTTTTCAGGTCAGAGGCACACCCCTGGACCTGGTGGTAAACTGTGACAAAAGGGACACAAACCAATGGGAACACTAATTAACATGATAACACTCTCACATACACAATGAAATCCCTCCTCTCCATCCTGGAGATAATTGGCTTAAGGCACTGCAGTAAACTCAATTATCTCCAGGTACAGAAAATATCTCCATTTTACACTAACAGCAAAAATACGTAAAAGTACATAAAAATACATAATTCTTATTATATTACACAGAACCCCCACATTTAACCTATCCCCAGATAGCTCTGATCTGAGCGCCCAATCTAGGTGAACAGCGCTCAGATCCCATGAACAGAATAGATTTTCCACGGGGTAAAGCATAGCAAGGGCTGTTGAGAAACCAAGGAGGGACAAAAGCAGTCAGTTCCAACTGGTTTGGCAGTGTGCCTGGGACAACGCCCTGCTGCAGAACAATAGACAGGAAACAGGGGAGGGGAAGAAACACACCTTCCCATGGATTCCAATGGGAAGAAACTGTCTTTAGAAGCCAATAAGCCCCAAATAGTCTTTTTAAATGGCAATACACCCCAGGGCCATAGTCATGAGGAAGGAGGCTGGCAATCAGGCTCCTCCAAAAGCCGGGGGCAAAGGGCAGCTTGTCACCTAACAATCCAGGGACAAAAGGCATTTCGTCACAGGACGTATTTGTGTGTTAGTGAGTCTGACGAAGTGCCCTTCGCCACTTGTGCCTGGAGAGGACTGCTTGCCCGCCTCTTGCCCTGTGACTATGGCCCCTGGGATGTATTGCCCTTTAAAGACATGATTTGGGCATAATGGATTAGTGTTGTGCTGCTGCTGGCCCTTTAAGAACCATCTGGGGACATACTGTGGAGTTACTGGGTGGCCACCATTTCCTGTATCAGAAGCACATGGTGAGAACAATGGATGGCGGCCATTTTAACTCACAGACACTGTTTGGACTTTTCAACACGGTGCCATCTAGCCAGTATTTGGTGCACAGAGACATCGTGCAGTGGTTTTGGACTATACAGCAGGGGACACATTATAAAGTGATTGTTTTTCATTTAGCCTGTATATGTTCTGCAGAATCTGCATTAAACTGTATTTTCCAAAGTACTGAACGGATCTGGGTGAATTTTGGTTATGTGGTTCACCCAGATCCCCCGGTTCCAAGGATATACTTTTTATGGGGTTATTGCATGTTTTGGGGTCCCTGTGTGTTTTATGAAACTGAATTATTTCTGGCCAGCAGATAATTGAGCTTTTTGTATTGTAGAAACTCAATTATCTAGCCTGGCCCAGAGGAGGAGTTTTGTGTTGCATAAATTGTGAGTTCTGTGTGCCAGTAAATCAGTCTTGTTCCAGCATTAAGCCTTGGCTCATGTTTGGGGGAAGGGATACCTACACTCTGGGGATTGCTATAATCACTTACTCCCCAGAGGAAGCTCTTGCAATAGCTTGATTTGTTCCTGTTCCTGCTCTCTGGGGGAAGAGAGGTTCACCCACTGGAAGCTGGATCCTGGCCTTGGGTCCAGGGTGGGTGGAAACAGCAGAGACCCCGGCGCAGTTGCATCGCTGGAAGTGGGGTCTGCAGTGCTGATGGTGTCGGTTGGAGTGCTTGGAGTCCTCAGCAAGCACTAGGAGCATCGATTGGCGGAGGTTTTCAGTCGGAGTGCCAGCTTTCCGTCACAGTGAGGATAGGTAGGTCGGAGCAGCATTGTGTAGCGATTTATAAGCAAGTACCAGGATCTTAAATTGAGCCCTATATCTTACGGGAACAGAGGTGGCTCTCTAATTAGGCGGCCGCCTAAGGCCTCGAGGTGTCTGGGGCCTCGCGGCCGTTTAAATCACCTTAGGACAGACCATAGGCGTGTGCAGCCTATTGCATTAGGGTGTGCACCCTAAAGCACAAACACAGGCCGTGTGTGTGTATGTGTGTATATATATATATATACACACATACACACATACACTGCTGTGTGTGCTGTTAGTGTGCTGTGTGCTGTTAGTGTGATGTGTGTGTGAGGGTGTTTGTGACTGTGCTGTTTGTGTGTGTATGTTTGTCCTGTGAGGGTGCTGTTTGTGTGAGTGTCGTGTATTTGTGAGGGTGCTGTTTGTGTGTGTGTGTGTGTGTGTGTTTGTGAGGGTGCTGTTAGTGTGCTGTGTGTGAGGGTGTTGTGTTTTTTTTAAAGGTGCTGTGTTTGTTTGTGAGGGTGCGGTTAGTGCTGTATGTGTGTGTGCTGTATGTTTGGAGGGATTTGGCAGATTAGTAAATCCTTGCTGCCATGTGCCATCCCTGGTGGTCCAGTGGAGAGTGAACTCTAGCCTGCAGGGCTAGAGTTAACTCTCGCGAGATCTGAGCGTTGCCGCAGCAACACTCCGATATCGCAAGAGGATCCTGGCGGAGCTTCTGTCTAGAGCTCCCTGGGTCCTCTCCTGCCTCCCTCCATGCTGCTGTGGGCCGGTGAGGTAGATCTTTGAGCTCCCCGCCGGCCCATGGAGGCTTAGAGCAGAGCAGGCACTCAGATAGCGCCGGCTCTGCGTGTGTGTGTGTGTGTGTGTGTATATATATATATATATATATATGCGTACACACACACACTCACAGACACATTCAGACACACACACACATACATACACTCACAGACACACACACATTCACAGACACACACTCACACAGACACACACACACTCACACAGACACACACATACACTCACAGACCCACACACTCACTGACACACTCACACACAGACACACACAAGAACAAATTATTAAATTTTAATTTAAAAAAAATGTCCACCCAGCCTACTACCTGGAGTGCTGGCGTGGACTTTTCCCTGGGGTCCAGTGGGACGGGCGCCTTTCTCCAGCTCAGCCACAGCGAGGGAGCTCTCTGCTGTCTACGCTCTGCTCCCTCTCGCCGCGCGGGCTGTCTGCTGGAGCTGGGAGCCGGAATATGACGTCATATTCCGGCTCCCGGCATCAGCGCGCGGCGAGTGGAAGCAGAGAGCAGACAGCAGAGAGCTCCCTCGCCTCGGCTGAGCTGGAGAGAGGGGGGGATCCATCACCTCTTGTCCCCCCATGACAGGGGCAAGAGGTGAAACAGGGGGCGCTGAGTGCCTGCAGGACTCAAACCATAGGCGTGCCACGGGGATTAGGGTGTGCCCGTGCGCACGCCTAAGGGACAGACTGTGTCAGGTCCTTGGTCAGTGACCGAGGACCCGACATCAGGAGGGGGCCCGGTGACTTGCTGGATATGCTGCTGGGTGCAAGGCTCCTCCATGCCGTCTGCCTGGGAGGAGAGCGCCCATCGCAGACACCGGTCTGCAGCTCTGCAGGCCATGTGTCTCGCAAATTCTGACCAATCAGAGCATTACCACGGCAACGCTCTGACTGGATCTCACGAGGTACATGGTATGTAGCTCTGCACACTGCGGACCAGCGGCCATGGCCACAGGACCACCAGGGAGAGAAACAAGTTATTTAAAAACACCCTCCCAGTATTCCCCCACCCCAGCATTAACCCTCTACCTCCCAGTATTCCCCAACCCCAGCATTAACCCTCTCACTCCCAGTATCCCCCCCCAGCATTAACCCTCTCCCTCCCAGTATTCCCCAACCCCAGCATTAACCCTCTCCCTCCCAGTATTCCCCCCAGCATTAACCCTCTCTCTTTATGTTATTTTTCTGATCAGTACACGGTGTTGGTTTATGTTATTTTTCTGATCAGTACACGGTGTTGGATTATGTTATTTTTCTGATCAGTACACGGTGTTGGTTTATGTTATATTTCTGATCAGTACACGGTGTTGGTTTATGTTATTTTTCTAATCAGTACACGGTGTTGGTTTATGGTATATTTCTGATCAGTACACGGTGTTGTTTTATGTTATATTTCTGATCAGTACACGGTGTTGGTTTATGTTATATTTCTGATCAGTACACGGTGTTGGTTTATGGTATATTTCTGATCAGTACACGGTGTTGGTTGGTATATTTCTGATCAGTACACGGTGTTGGTTTATGGTATATTTCTGATCAGTACACGGTGTTGGTTTATGGTATATTTCTGATCAGTACACGGTGTTGGTTTATGGTATATTTCTGATCAGTACACGGTGTTGGTTTATGGTATATTTCTGATCAGTACACGGTGTTGGTTTATGGTATATTTCTGATCAGTACACGGTGTTGGTTTATGGTATTTTTCTGATCAGTACACGGTGTTGGTTTATGGTATATTTCTGATCAGTACACGGTGTTGGTTTATGGTATATTTCTGATCAGTACACGGTGTTGGTTTATGGTATTTTTCTGATCAGTACACGGTGTTGGTTTATGGTATTTTTCTGATCAGTACACGGTGTTGGTTTATGGTATATTTCTGATCAGTACACGGTGTTGGTTTATGGTATATTTCTGATCAGTACACGGTGTTGTGGTTGTTTCCTGGATTACCACCACATCCCCTCTGTATAACAGGATGTCCTATATAGAGGTTACAGGTGGAACTGAAAGCCTGGGGTGAGAGCTCAGAGAAGGCAGGTCCAGGGTCAGCCTGTGTCAGTGTGCTGTCAGAACGTGGGGAGTGCCGTAAAGCACGGCTGTCGCCCAGGATGCCGTAAAGCGCGGCAGTCCGTGGTAGGAGATGCCGTAAAGCGCGGCTGTCTCCCAGAGAGGCCTGTTGTAGGATGCCGTAAAGCGCGGCCGTCCGTGGTAGGAGATGCCGTAAAGCGCGGCTGTCGCCCAGAGAGGCCTGGTGTAGGATGCCGTAAAGCGCGGCTGTCGCCCAGAGAGGCCGGCTGGCGGCGCCGCTCTCCCCGGCCGGGCTGTCATGTCGCTGCTGGCGGCCTTGCTGGTGAGATCCCCGCTGTGCGTGCTGCTGGGCGGCTCCCGAGCGTGGAGAGGCCGGGGTCTGGTCTCGGAGCTGTGGGCCCGGAGCCGCCGTGTGGGAGAGCCTGGCCGCCCGGGGAGGCTGCATGCGGCCGGGATCACCTGCCTGGCCCGTCTGGGCCGCCCATTACTGGGAGCTCAGTGCCGGCTCACATCGGGCACCGCCGGGCCTGACCCGAATACAGAGCCCGGGGGGAGAGAGCCGGCAACCAAGCGGCTCAAAGACCTGGTACTGTTTATTATTATACACCCCTTATTATTATTATTATACACCCCTTATTATTATTATTATTATACACCCCTTATTATTATTATTATTATTATTATACACCCCATAGTATTATTATTATACACCCCTTATTATTATTATTATTATACACCCCTTATTATTATTATTATTATTATTATACACCCCATAGTATTATTATTATTTTACACTCCCTTATTATTATTTTACTCTCCCTTATTATTATTATTTTACTCTCCCTTATTATCATTATTATACACCCCATGGTATTATTATTATTATTATACACCCCATGGTGGTATTATTATTATTATTATTATTATTATACACCCCATGGTATTGGTATTATTATTATTATACACCCCATGGTGGTATTATTATTATTATTATACACCCCATGGTGGTATTATTATTATTATTATACACCCCATGGTGGTATTATTATTATTATTATTATTATTATTATTATTATACACCCCATGGTGGTATTATTATTATTATACACCCCATGGTGGTATTATTATACACCCCATGGTGGTATTATTATTATTATTATTATTATTATACACCCCATGGTATTATTATTATTATTATTATTATAATACACCCCATGGTATTATTATTATTATTATTATACACCCCATGGTATTATTATTATTATTATTATTATTATACACCCCATGGTATTATTATTATTATACACCCCATGGTATTATTGTACTCATACCAATTTATATTTCACTTCATATTGATTTATTATAATCTATGCAGAACACCCCATATTATTATACACCCAATATCGATTATTCTCACCCTGCACCTCATATTATTATACACTGTGATTGATTATCACTACACCCTGCAGGACACCCCATACCAGCTTATTATACACTCTACCGGATACCCCATGCAAGTTTATTATAAACTGTGCAGGACACCCATGGGATGCTTTCTCACACACCCATGCCAATATATTATTACATACACCTTGCAGTATAACCCATGGGAGTTATTTATTATATACACCCTGCAGGGAACCCCATACTATTTTATTATCACATACACCTTGCAGGACTCCTCATACGTTTGGACTCCTTTGTGCCTCCTATGAGAGTATTTTCTTCCACACCTTGAAGGATACACATTGGATTTCTGCTCCCATATACAATATCAGGCAATTCCACAAAGGTCATGCTGGAGCCCTCCTGTAGTTGTCACTACCTCGCACTGCAGGGATCCCTGTTTTTATTCTTATACAGAATCTGTCATCACTCGGACTCTGTACTCTGACACGGGCTTTAAATAAGTTATTGAAACCTGTCCTAGCCAGTCACACTTTCCTCATGTACCCTTTTGAACTCATGAAGTCACAAGCAGACTTGATATAGAAATTATCATTCTTAAAATCTAACATAACAGCAACATAGTGCTATTAACTGGTATATCTTATGTATACAATATATTGTATATATTTAAATGGATTTTTGTGTGTATATTGTAATTAATAGCTATATTTTAGAGCTCTCTACCCTTGACATAAATTCTTCGTTTTCTTTTTTGGTGTTTTTTTTTTCTTTTTTTTTTGAGAGGGCCAAGTAGGCATTGGATGCTTTGCCATCTTTCAGTTTCACAAAACATTCTTTGCTTGCTATTTTGTTTTCTTCACAGTATGAAAATCCTTGGACCATCCCAAACCTGCTGTCCATGACACGGATTGGATTGTCTCCTGTATTGGGTTACCTTATTGTAGGGGAAGACTTTAATATCGCACTTGGAATTTTTGCCCTTGCTGGATTAACCGACTTGGTGAGTTGTAAGATTCAAGCTGTCAGATGAGAAAATCAATATTTTATGAGAGCTTATGTTATTATTAGTGATGTCGCGAACCCCGGTCAGCTGACACATCCCTGCCAATCTCCGGCAGACCATCCCTCCCAGACCCTCCTACTTCCTGGACAGCATCCATGTTGAAGGCAGCTTCAACATGGATGCTGTCCAGGAGGTAGGAGGGAGGGTCTGCAGGAGATTGGCAGGGATGTGTCAGCTGACCGGAGTTCGCCGCGAACCGTTCGCGGCAAGTTCGCGAACGGTTCGCGACATCTCTAGTTATTATACGATCTAATTGAAAACGCTTGCTAATACAAGATGCAACTCAGGCTCTACGCACACTTTAGCGTTGTTCAATTACTGCATCTCACAGTCTTATAATCTTCCTAAAGTGAATATTGCTCATTAGATTCTCTGATAACTACTATATTAATTAAAATGGGGACATCTGCCACTTAGCAGCGTAGTTCACACTAAATACAGGCAGACTGGAAGATATATGTCCCAATTCCATTCATGGTTAAGGCCCTGAACTCTATGGAGGTAACCCATAAACAGCACCATGAGTTTTTTTTAAATGATCTGCCTGTTGTATGGCCAGATTTTTATATATAAAAATCTGGCCATTCAACAGGCATATATTTAACAATTTTATTCTCTTTACACTAGTTTTCTCTTTTCTTAACTATCTTCAGCTTTCCTTTGCACTTTTTTTTGTGTCATACCTAAATGTGCACAGAAGTAATTTTTATATCGACGGGAATCTTTACCAGCAAGGTCATTAAAATGGCTGTTTTTTTTCCTCCCTATCTGTCATGCTTTATTGGTTTCACAAATCTGGC
This sequence comes from Pelobates cultripes, assembly GCA_933207985.1. NCBI lineage: Eukaryota > Metazoa > Chordata > Amphibia > Anura > Pelobatidae > Pelobates > Pelobates cultripes. Next base: position 350,400,310 of record OW240913.1, read on the forward strand.
CAATTCCCACATAACAATGGTATAGCTAGAATGGTTATTTTAGCCTTTTTTATTTATTTTTTACGATTTAATAAATAAACCTATTTGAGTTGAAAGACTACCAGTAATCGGAAGTGTCAATAACAAGTTCAGGTGAGTTACATGTCCATCCTCAGATTTGGGTTGAGAAAATGACTGTTATTTTTACAAACATGACTTTGTGTCACGTTAAAGATGAGGAAAAAAGTCATGTTTGCACCGTGTAAGCAAATGTACGTGTGAAAAATGATTTAACAGTTTAATATTTTGAACTTGTCGGCCCTTGTTGCTATCCAAAGGTCAGTACACATCCTGAAACATTCCTACGGTGGTGTAACTATAAAGGTGATCTATCCATTCACATTTAATTAGAAACATTTTACCAACTTAATTTGTAATTACATTGGCAAGTCTGCTGTAATTAGAATCCCATGCTTTGTGAAGCAGTTTGAGACCCAGTGGTTAAAAGCTGCATATCACACTGTTTATCTTTCAATGTTATAGTGTAGAGCAGAGTGTCCTAGTCATATATTCCAGATACTCAAATAATAATTGATTTTATTTGTGTTTTATAGTTAGATGGGTATATTGCACGGAACTGGGCCAATCAGAAATCTGCATTAGGAAGTGCTCTTGATCCACTGGCTGACAAAATACTCATCAGCGTCCTGTATGTTTGCTTAACATATGCAAGCCTTATTCCAGGTAAGCATTGACGCTCCATATTGAATTTATTGTTGCACCCAGTAGTGATGTCCGTTTGTCCCATATTTGGACATAATTAATAGGCTGAAATTATTATTATAATATATACTAAAAAATAAAAAACATTTTTTAATGAAGTCTTCCTTTAACGTCCAAAACGTTTATCCCCCTTTGCCTGTGTCGTTTGCAAGGGTAGCCTACATGTAGCATCACAAATGTTGTTTAAATGCAATTCCCATTAGCCTAGGTCAACTTTTAACTAGCTAAAGCTCATTTTGAGTTGTTCTCTAAGAACTTGGTACCCAACTCAGTCCAGGTTTTGTCAGGATCTCCATTTGAATAAAAAAGGGAAATGCATAAATCCTGGACTCTTGGTTGGTCCTTAAGGACTGGCTTGGACATCACTCATCTAAGACTAGCTGGAGAGATAGGTTACCCCTGGTCTGTGGTCTTTAGGTGATCCGTGCTATATATTTCTTTTCATGGGGACTAGAATTTGAGCTGCATGACCTGATATAGTGTATCAATCACTGAATTCAATATCAAATTCTATTTAATGTGTTTTACAGATGTACAAATATATCTTTTAATAATGTTTTATTTTCAGTTCCTCTTACAGTCATGATCATTTTAAGGGACATAGCGTTGATTGCTGCAGTTTTTTATGTACGGTTCAAAACTCTCACACCACCAGTAAGTATACAATGTTGTGTGTGTTTTTTTTTTTTTCTTTACCAGAAATGCAAATGGTATGACATATTTTCTTTTAAATATTTTGTTCTTTTGTCTGTGCAAAATTTGGGATTAACTATCCACCGGTGAGATAAAAATTGCGAGATTGTAACTGTTGCTGATTAAAAGGTTACTCCAAGCACCATGACCACTTTGGTGTTTTGAAGTGGTCACAGTGCAATTAGCCCATATGTGTAGAGTTTTAGTATGAGGTGTAGCTCCATGTTTGGCAATGTAATTAGCCAGCTGGCAATGAGAGTTCTGGGCTGGTTAATGTCAGTCTTGTTCATATGTACTCAGAGTGCCATTCATTAGCTGAGACCACTCAGCTGATGCTCTCAGTTAATAATTGACCATTATGATCAGAAATGTGGTATGGCTGCCATAAATGGAGACTGGACTGCTGGGAAACTTTTTTTACCCCCATACCAACGAATGGCATCATAACCAGTACAGCAAGCTGTAGTGCAGGACTGTGAAATATACAGCTTGTGGGCCATATACGGCCAGCTGGAGGGCTCTTGGATCCATGGCCCTTTAATAGGGCTCTGGACTAGGCTCCTGTCCTAGTGTTAGTTTCTCCTGTGGCCTGCTGGGAGGAGTGAGTTCAGGTCACTTCCTCCCAGCTTGCTGAGAGCAAACACACACAGGAGGTAAAGCAAATAAAAAAAAGTGCATATAAAAAATACTTAACTGAATAGAATGGACAGCCTCCCAAAGTCACCCTTTTCCCACCGGGTCACTAACAAATGGGTATAAAGAAAATGAAACAAACTGGGATACGGCTGTATACCTATAGAGATATAAAACAAAATAACATAGTGTTAAGGTATAATATGTGACACACCAATATAGCACACTCACAAGATATCCAGATGGTAAGCGCCTTGAGGGTGCCTCCCCCGATAGCAGTGGGGGACTCAGAGGTATCCTCCTATCGTCCTTCTTGTAACCAGATCAGAATATGAATCAGCACAGGAACCAGGAAGGTGGTAAAAAAGGATATTTATTGAATTGAATAAAAAAAAGGTATAAAATACCACTTTAAGTCCAGTCCTACGTGTTTCGTACCCCTTGCAGGGACTTGATAAAAAGTAAGAGTAACAATAAAATCACATATTACAGAATACATTGTTAGTTTGTATTCTGTATTATGTGATTTTGTTACTGTTACTTTTTATTAAGTCCCTGCAAGGGGTATAAACACGTAGGAATGGACTTAAAGTGGTATTTTATACCTTGGTGGGTTTTTACATTTTTTTTTTTATTTTTTTTTTATTCTATCCCTTTTTACCACCTTCCTGGTTCCTGTGCCGTTTCATATTCTGATTTGGTTACATGGAGGATGATAGGAGGATACGTCTGAGCCCCCCATTGCTATCAGGGGAGGCACCCTCAAGGCACTTACCATCTGGAAATTTTGTGAGTGTGCTATATTGGCGTGTCACATATTATACCTTAGGGTACTACACTGTTATTTTGTTTTATATCTCTATAGGTATACAGCCGTATCCCAGTTTGTTTCATATTCTATATACACACAGTAGGTAAGCCTGGAACCTAAGTCTCTCTTGAGTCTTGGGTAGTTTGCTTCCTCTGGACCTGACGGAAGCCATCCTCCTGCACCCAAAATGTAAGTATATAGGAGGGTGGCTAAAACAATGTTAATTGCTTCTTATGTATGTGTGTATCTGAGTTTGTGTATTTATGTGTCATTGTGCGTATGTGTACCTGTGTGTCTGTGGCAGTGCATACATTCCAGCATTGAAATGCCAACAGTGCATACAGATGCACCCCTGGATTCAAACCCCAACACTACACACAAATACACCTTTTTATTGTTTTAAAATAGTAACAAATTACATTTGACTTTATGTAAAGTTGTTGTTTGTGCCTTTTTTTTTTTGTGTGAATGTCTATATAATTGTTAAGCACTCAAGCCTCCATAAGTATTTCAATGGATTTGGATTTTATAACAAATAATTTTGACAAACCTGCTCTAGTGCTTCTGATGCTTGGGGTAAACCTTTAAGTGTTGGTATTCTTTGGCTAATCCAACCTTTGAATTAAACACATTATAATGTGATTTATTGCCTAAATTTAGCATTATAACTTTCCTGTCTTTTTTCCATCTAATTTCAGAGAACAGTCAGTAGATACTTTAATCCTTGCTATGCGACTGCTCGATTGGAGCCAACCTTTATCAGTAAGGTAAGAGAGATTCTCCCATAAATCTGTGAAATCTGCTGTCACTTGAAAAGTGGCCAGTTATAACCACTGTATTTTCTCTAATTTTGGAAATGAATTGCTAAGCACTGAACAATCGCTAAACTGTGATTATTTCCAAGTTTGATTTACATTTCTTAGGTTTCAATATGTATGTACATATATTCTGTGCTTTCTTTTTGTTGTCCTATTCCCGTATACACATACAATGGTTGTGATTCTTTCACTTATCAATAGCACAGTTAATAGAAATGTATTTTACCTGAGCGTGTTCATGAAATTGATGTTTCTTGAATATTTATTTTAACATCATTTGTCAGCTTATACAAACATACAAAATTAAGCCTTGCGCTCAAACTCTCATTACATCTGTGTGACAGCAGTGACTATCGTACACATCAACACCCAATACATATAATTAAAAAAGGTTACTTGCACATTACCCCAAAACCCTATGCACATTTGAATAACTGGAGGGTTTTTCAGTACTACTTCAGTGGCCATTTAAGCTCACTTGTCATGTCAAGGCAAAACCTCCTAGGTGAGTCCTACATTAACAATGCACCTTGCTTTTTTTTTTTTTTTAAGCTGAAATACACAATCTGTAATAAGACAGAAAGGGGTATTTATCTAAACCCTCGCACACTTATTACCCCTTAGTAGGCAGCAGCACTGTAACATGGTGGTGAAATGCAAACATACAAAATGAAGCCCTGCCCTCAAACTCCCACTACTCCTGGGCCGCAGCTATGCCTTTCAATGAATTTGTAATTTTATGTCTTTATTTTGGCTTTTTGTCTAGATGAATACAGCAGTTCAGTTAATTTTGGTGGCGGCTTCATTAGCAGCACCTGTGTTTAATTTCGTGGATAGTGTCTATCTTCAAGCTTTATGGTAAGTTGAAATTAAAATTGTTAATCCATCAGTAACTGAGGCTTTTCTGAGATTCTGTTTATTTTGACAGATGATTTTTATTTTTTTGGGTCACTTTTGCTATGTGGTTTTTGTCCATTGTATTTTCTTGCTTTCCCATTTGGTGCACCACGTTTTGTTAAATTTAGTTTTTCACACACATTTTTACGATTTCGTGGAGACTTCATGGATCTTGTGTGTGTGCCACGAATGTAAAAGCTGCAGATTTGTATTGTTCTACTGCCCCCCGAGTACAATACCTCGCATGTGGAAACAGATTTTATTTATAGTTTCATATTACAGACATGTCTAATTCTTTTTGTTTCCATTTCCATTTTTCAAAGATTGATTTTACTCCATTTTGGGTCGAAATATAAGCTCCCAACTACATTTTCCCATTATCATGAAATATACTATTTTGTTTAAAAGAAAACCCATCGGGATAATTATGGGGCATTTTGAGATTTATTTTTTCACCTGTTTATTTCAGCACCTATATCTCCCAAGTACTGCAAAACCCTGTGTGTATACCTTTTTGTCACGTTTTTTTGGTAACTTACAGGGTCAAATTGAAGATGTCCTAATTTTGAAGTACCTTTTGTGCTAGATTTCCAGTGAAGCTATTTGTAAAAATTACTCTGTCTCCCTATAATGACTAGCTTCAAACATTTACACTAGCTCTAGTCCTTACAGGTAAGCCAATGGTAATGATTACATGACATAGCTGACAGGCATGTCATTACTGTGACTGTCTCCTAGGTTAATCACAACACTTGGTGGCCAATCACATAGTGTAGCTGGACTGATTCTTTGTGAAGCATTCCAGCAATAATCCAGTAAATGCCCGTCTTGACATGTACCAGGCACAGAAATCCTCAAGACCTAGGATACGGGGGTGTCTGTAATTTAATATTATGCTTTACATTTTTCTTTCTGTGACCAGGTCGATTCTGTTCTAACCCACAGGTGTATCACTGCTTTTACAACTGCTGCCTCTGCATACAGCTATTACCGTTACGGACAAGAAACAGTCAAGATTTTGAACAAATGAATGTATATACGGACATAAGAATTACTTGGATGATCAAATATATATATTCCCGATACTTTGAGATGATACTGGACTGTAAACATTACAGAAACTGAATTATTGTATGTCTCAAGGAGTTGATTTACACAAAATTACAGATTGATTATTTATACACTCGATATTCAATATTTGAATTTTCGTACAATAAACATGAATTCTATAATGTGAAGCCTTTCTGTAATAATTTACCCGAACTCCATTAGTTTCTGTAACTTTATTTTCCTTCTTTGCAAATTTGCATAATTGAGTCGAATCTGAAGCCCACCTGTAAAAAGAAATTCCTTTAAAGAAATAAAATAAAACCTGTTTTAATATCCACCTCATCCCATCAATTACAAATTCTTCTTGATCCCGTTTCAGGTTAGAATTCTTAAAGGACCACTATAGTGCCAGGAAAACATACTCGTTTTCCTGGCACTATAGTGCCCTGAGGGTGCCCCCACCCTCAGGGACCCCCTCCCGCCCGGCTCTGGGAAGGGGGAAAGGGGTTAAACTTACCTTTTTCCAGCGCTGGGCGGAGAGCTCTCCTCCTTCTCTCCTCCCGTCGGCTGAATGCTAAGAGCTGCAGCATTCAGCTGGTCACATAGGAAAGCATTCTCAATGCTTTTCTATGGACGCTTGCGTGCTCTCACTGTGAAAATCACAGTGAGAAGCACGCAAGCGCCTCTAGTGGCTGTCAATGAGACAGCCACTAGAGGATTAGGGGGAAGGCTTAACCCATTCATAAACATAGCAGTTTCTCTGAAACTGTTTATTTAAAAAAAAAAAAGGGTTAACCTTAGCTGGACCTGGCACCCAGACCACTTCATTAAGCTGAAGTGGTCTGGGTGCCTAGCGTGGTCCTTTAAGTGAAAAATTCCACTACTGCACATCCATTTTTAATATTAATATATAGTGGATTAACCGCACAGCTCACTAGCCATAACTCCTCATCCATTTTAATCTCTCAACATGTTAATGAGAATTTGCTTGTCTTTAAAATCAGTTTTTCTGTCTTTCACAAATTTTTGGAGGATGTGGTCAATATATTCTGAGACATTGGCCAACTAAACCTTTACAAAATATAGGCCTTGATTTAATAGCCTTTCCAAATGATTCAATACTATAACAAATTTTTTTAATATAATCTACAAATTCCCATAAACTTTAATAGTGACTTCTCTAGATAATCATTTGGACAGTTTTTGAACAGTATTGAATAGTTTGTTACTAAATTGAGGATTATTGGCCTTACTGGGGAGATTTTTAACCTTGTTTGGCTTGGGTAGCAAATCGTGTGTGTTTTTTTTTTAAATTCACTTTGAACCTTTTGAAAATATAACATTGGATTTAATTAAACTGATTTTTGTTTCACAAATGTACAATTTACATGAGTTTATTTTAATGTCTCATATATCCATATATCTCAATCCAGAGGTCCTTCAGGCTGAGGAGGTAACCAGAGGTTATACCATTTATATATAAACAGCAATATGGAGTCTGGACATACTTAAAGGGATTCTCCAGTGCCAGGAAAACATATTAGTACAGTTTCCTGCAGTGCCCCTCTCCTTCCCAACCCCACCCCCTCCATCTCTGAAGGGGTTAAAACCAGAGTCCAGCGCCGATGTCCCTTGGTGCTGGTCAGGCTCCGCCCACTCTTCTCCCCCGCCGGTGGGGGAGACCTAATGCGCAAGTGCGGCAATGGCCGCGCACGCACATTAGACCTCCCCATTGGAAAGCATTTTTCAATGCTTTCTTATGGGGAGTTCGGTGACTCTGGAGGTCCTCACATAGCGTGAGGACGTCCAGTGTTGCTTAAAACACCTTTTGTGTTTTAAGAACACAGAAGTCTCTCTAGTGGCTGTCTATGAAAACTGTAATAATTACACTTGCAGAGTTAAGGGTAGTGGGAGTTGGCACCCAGACCACTCCAATGGGCAGAAGTGGTCTGGGTGCCTTGAGTATCCCTTTAAGCGTTGCAGACAGCCCTTTGTCTAATCAAGTATTGAAAGGAACTATATTTATTTATTATAAGTGAAATCTATGTTAAAAAAAAATAATAAACTTTCATTAAGTATTGAAAGGAAATAGATTTTTTTTGTGTTAGGTGTAGTGTTTGAATCAGTCTATATGGTCTTCCCTGCCTCACTCACTTTATATACAGTGCAGTCATTGCCCTATGTAGTCTAGTAAGGAGAAGTTAGGCTCTAATCTAATCAGGGATCACGGAGACTGTCTATTTTCAAAGATTATTTGACCCAAGGTGCATTTATATGTCTTTGAACAAAGGTGCACTCCTGGTCTAAACGTATTTATCTATTTATTGTGCAAAAAGGAACAACCAACGTTTAGATCTATTCAGGTCTTTCTCAAGATCTTGGTAGTTGGTAGTTCATTTTTGCACAATAAATGTTATTTAGACCAGGAGTGCACCTTTGTTAAAAAAAAAAAATTATATATATATTTATTACACAAGATCCAGCGCACTCACCTATCCACTAAACAGCAACTTCAATGTTGAAAGATTTTTATTTAATTTTTTTTTTATTTTTTTTAAAAACACCTAATCTAGGCAAAACTAATGGGGGTTTAGTTACATTATATGATCATACATTGCATAAGCCTGCCACAACGTCAATGTACCCCATCTTTGGCAGGTCCTACACTAACAGCCTAATGTCTGCTCTTATGAGATTAACCACTTACTTGAGGAAAAAAATCTTTCAACATTGAAGTTGCTGTTTAGTAGATAGATGAGTGCGCTGGATCTTGTGTATTGTATTATTTGGCCCCCAGCTGCACCCCTATTTATGCATGTTCAGGTGAGTGCAGCCAACCCCCTTGTTTTATTTATTTATATATATATATATATATATATATATATATATATATATATATATATATATAATAAAAATAAAAAAAACTCATCCCCACCTTAAAGGACCACTCTAGGCACCCAGACCACTTCAGCTTAATGCTATGTTTATAAATTGGTTAATCCAGCCCTCAAATCCTCTAGGGGCTGTCTCATTGACAGCTGCTAGAGGCGTTTGCGTGCTTCTCACTGTGAAAACCACATTGAGAAGACGCAAGCGTCCATAGGAAACCATTATAAATGCTTTCCTATGAGACTGGCTCAATGCGCGCGCAGCCGAAGAGGCGGAGAGGAGGAGGAAAGCTCCCCGACCGGCGCTGGAAAAAAGGTAAGATTTAACCCTTTCCTCTCCCCAGAGCCTGGCGGGAGGGGGACCCTGAGGGTGGGGGCACCCTCAGAGCACTATAGTGCCAGGAAAACGAGTGTTTTCCTGGCACTATAGTGGTCCTTTAAGTATATGATCGGATCCTTCAGCCATATAAATGCACCTTGGGTCAAATAATCTTTGAAAATAGACCTTCTCTGTGATCCGTTTCAAGATTAGAGCCTTACTTCTCCTTACTAGACTACACAGGGCAATGACTGCACTGTGAGTGCACTATAAAGTGAGTGAGGCAGGGAAGACCATATAGACTATCTGATTCAAACACTTCACCTAAAACAAAAAATCTATTTCCTTTCAATACTTAATGAAAGTTTATAATATTAAAATTATTTTGAGGTGACTTGTAATTGATTTGGTCTCGTGAATCCTGCAGCATACAGTTTTTTATTTAGTCAAAAACAAGAATTGATCCAGTGGACGTGGAATGTTCACTAATTGAAGAGAAGTGTATGGAACCCTCCTTTGTTGCCTGGTAAAAATTACTATAGTCTGATTTTTTTTTTTTTCTGAACATACATGTGACGCTATTTACGTAGAAGCAAAGTAATCTTTGCTGCTATTCTCCTCCTGATGCAAAACAATGGTCTTTAACCAGTAGTAGCCAGATGTCCTAAAGGGACGATGGATAAATAGATAGATGGATGAATGATAGACATTGAACATTGTTAGGCAGGCTTAGGCTATAATTGCACACAGTAAATGTGTACCTTTCAGCATATACTCTAGAAAATAAAAACACAAAATTGTCATATATTCTAAAAAAATTTTCACTTTTAATAAGTTAATACACAATACAAAAAAATTCACAGAAAATGTAATTGAAGGTAACACTATTGGTTATGTAATCAATCTTTATCTACATGGGCCAGATTACTCTTCAGTCTCTTCTGCTGTACTCTTCTATCAAAGCAGCCAGTAGAGTCATTATGATAGAAATAGAGAGAAAAATACAATTCACTGAATATGAGCTTTGATTGTGATATGTATTTGCTATTGTTATGGAACTACAATAAAAATAGTGGGTTTATAGAAGTTAATATCTATGGAGGCTCCCGCAGTCTCGATCAACCATAGATGTTCTCAATCTCTCATACATGTGTGTTAAGCACCGACATGGACTAATGAAGGAGGAGGTGAAGATTAAAGATGGCTTCCCAGTGGGCACACCACCGCACACCAAGCGGCAATGTCACCATCCGTCTTTGCAAAATTTATATAATAAAAATACCAGGAAGGTGACAGTCACTTTAAGAGATAGCAACATATGTTTAGTATGGATCCAGTGAACCAATAAACTTCAACAATATATTTTACCTTATGGAAAAGTAAAGAATTTATGTTTTCACTTTTATGAAGTTTTAGAAAACCGCATGAACTCTTCAATGTCTTCACAACCAGCACTGTCGGCTTAAAAATATACAAAAAAAGATGAGACACCAGCACACACTTGTATTACTCATATTTGTGCAGGTACAAAAGAGAATCGGGGGGCCGCTTTAAATGAGAATTTTAAAAGAAAAGGTTTGGCACACCACTGTAGTGAAAAAGCACTTGAACTTTTACTGAAGTTCCAACACAATCGCTTTCTCGAGCTGAGAAGGGAAAGCTCTGTGCAACTTAAAAATGCATAATATTTTATTTCAACTTCCAGAACAGCTTAAAAAGAACTGCAAATAAACTAAATCGAGCCATTATGTTCTATAGTTTGGGGGCCCTTCTAAAAACAAAACCAAAAAAAATACAATAGAGATGTATAAAAAATGGTGATAAAGTCTTTATACTTATAAAAAAAATAGATGGATTTTTTCCCCAAGTAAGTAGCTCATGAAGCAGACATTAGGCTGTTAGAGTAGGACCTACAAGTTCTACCAATATACAGGTTGCATCAATATAAATGAAAATGTAACATTCATGACTCTAAGAATTTGTTCCATGCCTTTATAAAATTTAACATAATATTATTATTGCTGTTTTTCATTTGGCCAAAAATAACTTAATGTTTATACTTCTGTAAAAGAAAGGCATGAATATATTGGATATACAGTATATTGGGACTGGGTTTTATTCAATGTTACAATCCTCTCTCTCCAAAATCCAAATTACACATTTTATACAGATAGGTATGGAAATTAAACCATATTAGTTATAAGATGGGATGGTTAATTGATAGTCAAATGCAGGATTTTTATAGGAAACAAGATGTGTATCATACTGATTAAGCAGATTATTTTTGCGCATCTTGTATAAACACACTGACATTACTGTTATGGCAACTAAAAACAAGCCACACAGGGCACTTAATGTGGCCATAATGATAATGTAACTTGGCTTGGTTTTAAATTCAGTGCATGGAGATTTTGACAAATTATCATTTTCTGTATTACTGACCCCTGCTTTATTAACACTAACTGCACATATGCGATACATTGTATCGGGTAATAGATTATATAGAGTGTATTGTCTTGCGGTTTCGTAGATGTTGTCTACCACACTCTGGTCTTCATAACCTGCCATGTAATATACAAGTTGATACTTGTGCACTACAGAATTTGGTGCACACCAGTGGATTTGTGCTGATGTGTCTGTTATCTCTGTCACTTCCCGTAGCCGTGGCGGTTCAGGAACAATGTTTTCACCTGATAGTCCAGGGCACAAACAGTGCATGTCCTGCTGAAGATCAAAGCATGGCGTCTGTAGGTGCCTACAAGGGTCATAATCACAAGACACCACCTGATTCATGATTGTTGTTTTTGGTTTATCCTCTGCACCGTGATAGTCATAGTCCATAGGAATTTCAACAAAAGGAGAGCTCTCTCTTGGGTTATTGCCTTTGACGCCATGAATTTTGATACTTTTTTGTGTAATTATATCTGTGGTTTGCTGGGTTGTTTGTTCAACTTGAATTGCGCTAGTTACAGTCAAAAGGTTTGGAGATGTAACAGACCTTTGTTCAATTTGTTCTCTAGTTGTGGAACCTAAAACACCATTGGTGGAAAATGCATGGTGTTCCGTGGAGACTTGTTTTAGGTTAGGACCTATTGTAGTTTCTTGATTATCAGGAGAAAATAATAGTAATTTCGGAAGGGCAGCTGTTAAGCTGGAGTCCGTAGAGGTTGTCTTGAAAACAATAATGCTTTTAATAACAGATAGTTTACTTGCTTTGTCCTGAGAAGTGGATGTCAGTTTTAAGGAGTCGTTAGATGTTCCTACATATTCATTCCTTCCCGTGGATGTGACAACGTGGGGATGTGACAACGTTGGGATGTTTTCATTTTCTTCTGTTAGATTATAGGTGTCATTTATGGAGTTTAGCTGACACAGCATTAAATCTGAGTACAGTGAAAAGGAAACAGAATCTCTTTGGCAGGAAGTTTCATTTATCCTAAAAGATTAAAAAATAATTGTTAATTTTCATATATCATATTTTTGAACAGTGACAATTGTTTATATCGTTTTTTTCTTTTTTTTTTATAAATCCACAGATTTGCTATCTATCTATCCATCCATCCATCCATCAATCCACCCTCCCACCTATCCATCTAACCATCTATCCACATGTCTGAATGGTCCCATACTAAATGTGGACAAAACATCTGGTGCTGTATGGGCCATACGAATGGCAAAATCTCGACATGGTTCACATTGGTTAACAATTTACATATTTTGCAGAGTAGCATCAGAACAAGCCTGAATTTGCTCTGGATTTTAGCCAGACTGAAAGCTGCCTGATTGTCATGAGAAAGACTTGAGAGTGAGCTGAAATGTTTGCCATTCCACTTCAATAAAAGTGTGTTATAACCAGTGTGTGAACAAACATCTTTTTTTGTAACATTGTTCTCTATGAGAAGCCTGTGATTAGACTAAGCAAGGCCCTTCTGACCACGGAGGGGCCATGGAAGTCAGCGCTAAGAGCTACGCACGGCTCTGGATTGCAGATAAGTCTTTTTTTGAAAGGTTGCAGTGCAATAATTTGTCAACATTAGCTTAATGAAGCAGTTATGGTGTATAGAGCATGTCCCATGCAGTCTCACTGCCCAATTATTTTCCATTTTATAGAGAGTTTTTTGCCATTTTCTAGTTTTGGGGAGATTGACACCAATAATACAAGAGGGCACAAACATCCTTCTGGAACAGCAATTGGTCTAGCACATTATTGGGACAAGAAACTGGGGGGTGGGGGGTGGGGGGGTTTGGTCTATACAGCAATAGAGGCACCACGTAGCTAATAAAAAGAGTCTAATGGAAAGTTCATACTTATATAATAATGTCCAATGAAAAGCAAGTCCTTACTGCTTCATGGACAGCGAAGTGACTTTTTTAATATTATTGTTGACTATTTTTGAATTATCACCTGGCCTTTTTGCTTTATAGCATTCTTGACACTGATTGACAACTGATGATGATACATCTCAAGTGTAGCTCCCTATTCATATTCAATGGTTTTTATCACAAATCCATTTTTCTACTAGAATTCCCTCTATGATGACGACCTCTGGAATATTTTTATTTGTCACAATATCTGCTTATTTTTTCATGATTCGAGTAAGTAGCCGTCAGGACGTTTCTTTTTTTTTTGTGCCAGTAAATCTCAGTTTATTCCGATTTTTGGGTTTTGTGCCCCAGTGGAATCATTTTGAATTGATGGTTATTAAACATTTATACTCTGTTGGAAACGTTTATACCACGAGCAAAAAAACATGTGGTATTTCAAAACCACTGTTTACGGTACCTGAGCAGTTTAACCTCTGGGTGCTTTGACAGCCACAGTGAAAATTCACAGTTGCAGGTCAGTGGATTGTCATGGAGGGTAAGATTCATTTTTCTTGAACTGATGTTCCAAGGTGATATGGAGGTCAAATTACAGCTACAAAAAGATTTAAAAAAAATGTTTAATTAGATTTTCAAGAAATGCACAAACTGGATAAATAAAAAATAATGATAATTGGAGAAACTGTTCTCATGTTTTGATTTCAGATAAACACAAGAGGGATTTATCAAGAGCGATTTTTGTTATGCAAATTAAAGTGACACATACAGTCTATTGAGTTGATTTATCATCTATACAAATCACATAGAAATCCTTTGTTTCACATTCTAGGTGTCATTTAACATATAGCAGAAAGTTACAGAATCCTGTACTGCTATATCATCTTGCATGCTCATCAGCATTTAAAAAATTCAGCATTTAAAAAATTTAGTCAAAGTGGCTCTGTCACTGTCGGCGGTCTTTGCGTATTTTGCTAGAACGCGGGATCCTATAGACAATGCCTATTATGGTGTTAGCCCTGCCTGTTGGCAAGTTTTGTCAAGCGTAGGAAAACTACTAAGACAAAGTAGTCACGGTTTGTCTTTGTAAATCTTTTGACTGTGTTGAAAATTCAGGGAAATTCCAATATAGTCATAGTGAGTGACAGTAGTTCTTAAAGATTTAGCTTGTTGAAGTGCTTCACATCTAAATAGAAATTGGCCACAGAAAGTCTAAGCGGTGTAAGAAGGGGAGGGTTTGCAAAGGCTTTGGACAAGATATATATGCAGCTTTTAGGAGCAGTTTTTAGATATAACCCCAATGAAAATATAAAAATGTGTTATTTTAATGCATGAGTTTATTCATTTGAGTTATAGCTACTAAATTGTTAAAAACATAAAATGACTTCTTTTTTTTTTTTACCATTGGAGTGTTCCTTTATTTTTATTTCCTCCCAAATCTTCTTATTTACTTCTTTTTAGAATAACGATTTGTCAAGAGCACTCAGATCAGGACAATCTATAAACAAGATATAGACACCTGCACTGGAACTTTATATGGACTTTGATTTTATTTTATGTATTAATTTTGGTTTTAATGCTTCCTGCTACCTGGTTCCACATTTGTGTGTAGATATGCCCAGATTTGCTGCCTGCTTGAATTCTATGAAGATTACTGTGGTTCATATCCACTAGCTCTACATTCGTTTTAACCCCGGGTGGGGTGAGAAGCCTGCTTTCTCTCGTGTTTGTGAGTTTAATACCAAACAACACAAATTTCACTTTATTATTACTGTATTACGCTATGTAGTGTTTATTCCTATTACAGGTTCATATTGATTTTATCATCCTGGTCTATTTCCCAGGTTGTATTTAATTGAATTTTATGTGTACTGGGTGGTTTCTTCCCACTCTCCTTTTCCTCAATCTATAAACAAGTCTAGGTTAGAACCAACACAACTGCAAAGAACAAGCTATTTGGTTAAGAAGAACCGTAACATGGCAACAAGGCGATGGCAGGAGGGGTTTAAATAGCCTTAGGCTTGGAATGATTGTTTTTTATCATCACAGAAGATACAGGAATGGCTGGATGCTAGTTTCACATCAATAATGACCCGAGAAGGACACAAGTGACATATGGGATGAGTCCCATCATAAGGCAAGAATGACACAACTCATTATGGAGACTTGAGTAGCATCAATACTAATGCAGGAACAATACAACCCCTTAGTCTGAGGTTAAAGGATCACTATAGGGTCAGGAACACAAACATGTATTCCTGACCTTATAGTGGTAAAATCACCATCTATCCCCTCTACCCCTCTCCCTCTTTCCCTTTGCCCCCCTATCCCTCTCCCCCCCCTTGCCTCCATAAATATAATAAAATCTTACTTGTAAGTCATACCATTACGGCATGTTGTGACTCCAAATAAGAGGGAAATGGCCCTAGCACGTGTAAAAGTCCCCATGCATGATCAACTCAGGTCTTCCTATTATAATGTATCTATATTCTTATTACACTTTCATAATGTTGGTATAATTAATGCACTAATTGTTCCATCTGCTCTGTTATCAGGCCGCACATCTCATGTCTTACTTTATTACAATGTTTTACCTTTCCTAGTTCATTTTTCACATCCCTCCTGTGACGAAGTGCCCTTCGCCACTTGTGCCTGGAGGGGACTACTGGCTAGCCTCCTGCCTTCCGACTATGGCCCATGTGCTGATAGCTGTATTTTCCCCTGCAGAAAGCTTTATTTGTTTTCTGCCGGGGCATTCTGGACTTTCAGTATGTGAGTAGTGCTACCCCAGATAGCTATGCCATGGAGCCTATTCGTGTAACAAAAGACTATGGAAAAGACTTTGGCTCCATGGCGATTGAACTATATGTATGTGTTTTGAACTCCATTTCGTAATAATGTGCACTCAGATCTAAGCTCTCTGGGGATATGTTGCATGTAAATGTTTTATGTAGTAATTGTAACATTGTGTAATTTTATATCTTTATGCTGCCATGTGTTCAATGGAGTTTTGCCTCTGTCCTTTGAGATAATTGGATTACTTCCCAATTATCTCCAGGATAGAAGACACTGTGGAACTAGTTTTGGGCAGAAAAGCCATGCTTCATTGGTCACAAAGGACTTCCGACTAACTTTTGAACTAATGGAAGGATTTGCATGATTTTTGGTTATGTTTATATTTAAAGTATGCTGATTCTGAATATGTATGTTTTATGTGAATATGAGGCATATTTTTAAAGTTACAGTATATGTGTAAAAAGTGTATTTTTCCTGCCTGTGATAAATTACATTAACCCAATGTGTTCAGTAATTATATCACAGGCAGAGGGGAGGGATTGTATGTTGGTGCTGGGTGTGTTTTACGGTTTTCCTGTAAACGATTGGTTGTACTGTGTCCCACCCTGTGGGATGTCCCCTTGCATGGGGACTTGCATAAAAGCCAGTGTGTGGTCATTAAATCGGATCATCTTGTACCTTTCTTGAAGCCTTGGCTCATGTTTGGGGAATTGGAGAACTCCACTATGGGGATTGCTATAATCACTATACTCCCCAGGGTATGATCACTAAGCTCTGCTAAGAGCTTGTTCCTGTTTCTGCTCTCTGGGGAAAGAGAGGTTCCCCACTGGAAGCTGGACCCTGGCCTTGGGTCCAGGGTGGGTGGAGACGGCGAGACCCCGGCGCAGCTGCATCGCTGGAAGTGGGGTCTACAGTGCTGATGGTATCGGTTGGAGTGCTTGAAGTCCTCAGCGAACACTAGGCGCATCGATTGACGGAGGTACTCAGTCGGAGTGCCAGCGTTCCGTCACACCTCCTCTTTCCATTTATTTACTGCTTCATCCAGGATATTACATTTAGTCTACTCAGCATTTTAGGGAGGACATTTGAAGCATTTGTACCAATGTGGATCTTGGTTGAGATTCTGGCTGTGTTTATTTTTAACAAATAAAGTAGATGAGATACAATGGAATCATATTTATAGATTCAACCCACCGTGTGCCAATGATTCAGACTGGTAGTGTAATGGTGTTTTTCTTGGCACACATTAGGTGAGATGATTTAGAGCTACTGCAGTGACCTCTATCCAGACAAGGAATTAGCTACGAACATGTCAACCAATCAAGAACCCCCAATATTTCACTGGGGGTGTGAAACATATCTCACAAACCTCTGCTCAGCTAGGGTTTACAAGACATAAAGTTCAGCACTAGCAATAGTTTCATTCATGAAAAGACATGAATTAAACTACTCCCCAAACTTATAGCAGACACCATTGTTGCTACTTTGTATTGAGTACTGTCATATAAGATATATTGGAGGCTTTTAATTGAGGTTGAGGCTTGCTTGGATTGCAATTACATATTTAGACCCGTGACATATCATTTTGTGGGCTAATTTATGTGGTTTTAAGCAAATGAGCGACAGACATTCACTTACCGCACATCCTATATAATGATCATCAATTGTTATGGTGCATATAGAGTCCCTAAAGGCTGCTGTGGCATTTAAAACATGTTATGCCCTCTCTTTCATAACTTATATACTAGGGCTAGTATCAGCTTTTACCAGTTTGTGCCCCAACATGTTAATCACACCTACTTTATACATTTTGCAGAAATACATTTCAGCTTTCAATATTTTATTTTTATGTTATAAAATACACATATTATTATAAAACAAGAATATTTTATGGCATGGGAGATGGAAAGACAGCCGGCTGTGTCTATCGATGTAACAAGACATGTTGACTTACTTTTGGAGATTAATGTAATGCAAGTCCGTTGCTCTTTCAAACATCGTGGTGTTAATAGAGCTTAGAGAGCTGGAATTGGCGCAGTCCAGTTGTACAATATGGGGAAACGCGTCTACCAGACCATCCAAACTTTTTAACTCCTTCATTGCTCTAATGGAAAGATTCCTCAGGTTTGGCAAGTCTCTATTCCAATCTTGATTGACTAGAATGTGTAAAAATAGATACATTAGCAAAATCAAAATCTATCTGCTTGAATAGATTTCACACTCACCGCCTGTCACACTCACCCCAAACACATTCACACTCACCACACTTACCCTTTCACACTTAACCACTCACTCTGTCACACTTACACCCCTAACCCTGCTACAGTAAACCCCCTACTTGCCTTATCACATCGTCATACGCAGTCCCACAAAACAACATGCAAAAACAACTAGCTGACCCATTACACACAACACCAGCAGTGTATTTACTGCAAGACTAACAAGGAATTTGTCTTGGGAGGCACTTTCAAGTGGTGTCAAAAAACTCTGCCCCCCAAGTGCCCTGGAAAATCCCTTGTTAGCCTTGTTTTATGGGGGCCCAAGAGCTGGTTGGCTGACCATCCTTGAGCCCCCCCTGGGGTGGCCGACCAGCCAGTTTGCATTACAGGAATATGACGTCACTCCGGCGCGTGGCATCACTAAGCGGCATGCAAGGAAGCTGAGCAGGAAGATCACAGCTCCCTCACCACCTATTTTGCGCACACACACACGTCCCCCTGCCTGCCCTCCCTTCCTCCTGCTTTTCTGCAAAGTTGCCAGCCCTGTGGCCAGCCCAGCAGCCCCACTGGATCCCAGGTAAAAATCCACCCAGCTCTCCCAAATGTAGAGGAAACTGGGTGGATTTAAATTAAATTTAAAATAAATAACAATAATTTGTAAATGTTGAGGGAAAATGTTTGTGTGTCTGTCAGTGTGTGTGTGTCAGTGAGTGCATGTTTATATCTGTGTCAATCTGTGTGTGTCAATCTGTGTGTGCCAGTCAGTGAGTGGGTGTGTCCGTGTGTGTAAGTCAGTCAAAGTGTGTGTTAGTCTTTAACAGGAAGAGATGTAGCCTTGACTGGAAGGGTGAGGCAAATTTAAATTATGGGGTGCCCCAGTTCCATCATGCCTAGTGCAGCACAACTCAATGCATACAACTACCCCGCACACAAATATGCTCCCAGACACAGACATACACATTTACACCGACAAAAAAACATTCACACACAATAATGCTCTGGCAAATACACATGTATACAATGTCAGAGACACAGGCACACTCAGAAATGCACACTCAGAAATGCACACACACACACACACACACTCCTGTAAACAAACCCCAGGGCTCTGTCAGAGGGTCCCGATTTAGAAACCTGCCTAGGGCCCCGGGAAACCTTAAAATGGCTCCGGATAAGATGTCTGTATCAAAATCAGTTACTACAAATGGTGTACGGCAGAACAGTACAATGGAAGGAGAGCTGGGCTACGGAACACAAAACTGGATCCTAAAGGGAGCAGAAAGGTAATGTAATGACTAGCAAAGGGATGAGGTGTGGGAGTAGCAGTCAGCCAGGCTGCAGCAGTCATTACAGACCGAAGAGGGGCAATGAGGGTATTTGGATGGCTGATGAGTAGTGAGTTGGTCACGTTAGGAAATGATCAGTGTATGAACAAATGCCTTAGTTGTATGTAGACTTAGAAAAGAGTGAATGTGGACAATATTTTTAAGGTGGAAACCACAGGACTTGAAGACAAAATGGATGTGAGGAGAAAAGATAAGACCAAGTTGAAAGTAACACCAAGACAGTGAGCTTGAGGAGATGCGGTAATTGGTCGCACTGACATGCAGGGAGAGAGACGGAGAAGGAGTATTTGAGAGGGAAAGGCGAGGAGTCCAGTTTTGGAAAGATTGACCTTTAGAAAAAAGGAAGGCATCCAGTTAGAGATAGACAGACATAATCATTCATAGCTAAATGAGGAATGAACTAACCCTTACATTTCAAAGCATTGCATATTCTATGCATCACTTGAGACAACTTCCTCATTCAAAAGCTTTGCAACATCATGACAGGCAAAGAAGAGAGGGAGTCAGATCAGTGTGATTCATACAGAGCAGGATCCGATTTTAGGTGTCTTTCTCCCTGCTGTGTTAGTCAGTACAGGGAAATTCCAGCTGCAACACAAAGATTGGTCTGAACTGGACTTGTGGGTGGGTGAGAATATAGGTGGGTGACTGAAGAAACTCCCCTAGCTGAAAGGCTTGCCCAGCACTGCAATCTGACTAAGTTTATAAATCATCATTACAGACTTTTAAAAGTTTATCTTGCTATATTTAGTTTGTATATTTGTTTAAAATGTTTGTTTGCTGGTTTAAAAATAATTGTCATGTGATGCATGTCCCTTTAAAAACATGAACATATTTACTTACTTGTTTACTTTTACTTTTAATACTATTATATGTCCATTTACCACAATTACATACCTCCAGTGAGAAATGTCCCACTTAGGTCAAGTGTGTCAAGAAACCTTAATGAACTTTCTTGGGCCTGAGTTACATTCAGGGCAAACCCTGACTGACTGATGCCTTCCGAAGTGTTACTCCCAAGCTGAGTGAACGATAAATTAAGATATTCCAAATTTGGAAAACATTGGAAAGCGTAGGGTTGGATTTCTTTGATTGGGTTTTGTGCAAGAGACAACCAGGTTACTTTCTTCAGCATAATGCACTTTGGAACAACGGATAAGAGATTGTTACTGAGGTCCAGGGATTTAAGATTAGACAGTACATTTCCCCCCCACTGAATGTCTCTTATTTGATTGTGCTTCAGATCCAAGCTTTGTAACTCGGACAGATGAGAAATGTCTTCGTCCTTGATTAAAGTAAGATTGTTGAAGCTCAAATCTAAGTGCTTGACTTCTCCAGGTACGCATGCAGGAAACCAATCCAGACCTTTTTTGGTCAGAGTCAAGAGATCACATGGCTTGGCACAAAGTTCTTGACAGGGACTTTGGGTGATGTTGTTATAGTCTTTCAAGTTTGTTAATGTAAACAGGGTAATTCCTTGAGTCACTGTTTGGGTGGTGGGTTTCGACAGGTCTGCCACGTCATTCAGGCTCACAAATAGCAACAACAGAAGTCTTCTGTGATGTATCATGTTTAATAACATGACTTGCCTCTGAAAAAAGGACAATATTAACAAAGACATTTTCAATATTTGTATGCATTTTGGTTTTTATGAACAGAACTTCCCCCGCAAACTAAAATATTTAAAATTACATTTTAACATTTCCAGTAGCAGGTCAACCCTGTTCCTTATTATCAAACAATGCATAGCCATTCCTTTGATATTGCTTCACACACCAAACATTGGGAGGGTCTTAATTTAATTTAATCTCCCATTTATTTACTGATTTTGGACACTGGAACTTTCTACACTACAATTCCAAGACTTATTTGACAAGGGTGAACCTTTGACCAAATTAGCCAAGGTGGTAAAATAACTGAAGAGGGAATTTTTCCATTTTTGTTATTTTGACTCTAAATTTGAAATTGCCTGGTTAATAATTTAAGAAGAAAAATCACAGTATAGTGAATTACACTGTAATTAAATCATTAACATTCCAGGGGGCATCTTTGTAAAATCATTAACATTCCAGGGGGCATCTTTGTAAAATCTGGAAAATTCAGATTCAGTGGATAAGCACCTTTACATCTAAAGTTTATACACTGATTAGCCACAACGTTTAGACCACTGTTGATTATAGTGTTACAATGGCACCAGTCAAGAGATTGGATATATTATGCAGCAAGTGAACAGTCAGATCTTGAATTTCATGGACAATCAAATAGATCTGAGTGACTTTGAAAAGGGCCAAATAGTGATAGCTAGATAACTGGGTCAGTGTGGAGTGTTCCTGGTATGCAGTGGTTAGTAACTACCTGGAGTGGTGCAAGTAAGGACAAGCGGTGATCCAGCATCAAGGCAATGGGTGCCCAAGGCTCATTGATGCACGTGGTGTGCATCATTTACAGAGGGAAGAGATGGCAGCAGGATTAAGTTTCTGAAGAAGAGAAGTTGGTGGAGGCAGTGTTATGCTCTGGGCATTGTTCTACTAAGAAACCTGGGGTTTTGGCATTTATGTGGATGTTACTCTGACATGTACCACCTACCTAGAAATTGTTGCAGACTACTTGCAACCATTCATGGCAATAATGTTTCCTGGTGGTAGTGGCCTCTTTCAGCAGGAAAATGCACCCTGCCACACTGAAATAAATGGTTCAGGAATGCTTTGAGGAACATGACAATGAGATCAAGGTGTTGCCTTGGCCTCCAAATTGCCCAGATCTCAATCCAACTGAGCATCTGTGGGATGTGCTGGTACAAAAAATATGGTGGGCCCACCTCACAATTTGTAAAACTTAAAATATCTGCTGCTAATGTTTTGGTGCCAGATAATAGCAGCAGATCATTTAAGTCCAGCAACCAGGACACGTTTAGAGGCCTTGTGAAATCCATGCCTCAACACATCAGAGCTATTTTTGCAGCACGAAGGGGGCCTACACAATATTAGGCAGGCGGTTTTAATGTTGTGGCTGGCCAGTGTACCTTTCAAAACTTGCCATTTGTCAGTGTGAAATTATCTGAGCGTGTGTATACAGAGTCTCTGCTTCTTATCAACATATTCATATAACAGCTCTGTGTTTCTGTGATCATTTGCAGGACTGTGAGTCATGATGCCTAAATTCAGGATAAAAATACCATTTTCTCATGTAAATATTTTGGCGTTTATCCTCTAAATTGTGAAATATTGAGAAATGAGCCAATACAAAAAAAATCCAAATACTTGGCTAGTTTCGTACTTGTCTCTTTTGACCTAAAGCTTAAAACTCAGCTCAAAAATAAGTGAATCACCTTTAGCACAGAGTAACTTTGTCTCATGCATACTGTGTACCTCATGTTACGAGTTATATACCAGCTAAGAATGGATGCTATAAACAATGAACCATTGAAGATCTGATTGCAGCAATACAACCTGCAGAACATCAAATTACACTGCACTAACAAATGCTATTCTAAGACTTTTTTAACTTAACTCTTTGGCTACCGCCTACCGGAAAGGAGTGATATGAGTTATATTTACGAAACATCAAACTATAAAGAATTGAAATCCAAATTACAGACCGTTAGACAAAAAAGGACTGATTTGATAAAATTGTGCAACTTACCTACAGTCACAGCCTGACTATTTTATCCAACAGTTGTATTTTAGTTTTCAATTCATTGCAATTCAGTGTTAAGTTAATGAACCCCAGTGTGTTATAGACATGAAAAGAACAGCTAGATTTGTTTACAAAAACATAGTATATTGAAAACTGAACAACTATTTATAACAATTTTAAACAATTATATTTAACTCTAACCAGTACATGAAGTTTTATTTTCTAACTCCAATTGATGCATCTTTTTCTATACTACATAATTTTTTTTTTCACGAGTTACAATCCCCAGCTCACCTCAAGCACTCTGTTAGACATTAACGTTACATTATCAACTTTAACATGAATTGTCAGCTCCAAGATTACAATAACCAAACCACAGACTTTTTAGGCATTTTAGACTACAATTCATATCATCCTAAGCCAGCCACGTACTGAGCATGAGACTTGTAGCTGAAAAACATTATGCACGTCTTTACCAACAGACCATAAGACATTAATAAAAAACAAAACAAAACAAAAAAAACATAATTAGATTCTTACTTAAAAAAAAAAATGCAGGAGCACAATTCATTAAAAGTACCCCCCCCCAAAAAAAATCACATATTTATTCATCTAGCATAGCGGAAAAAAGCATCACAAAAATATCTAAAATAATAATGCAAATACTAATAATATTTAAAATATAAAAAAAAATTGCATTGTAAATCCACTTAAAACTCATCATCTCTATGAACTCTTATTTTACATATCTGATTCATACACACACTTTATATAGTACATTAATACGATAATATTGTACAAATACATTTGTATTAATAAATTCTTAAATAAAACCACATTCGCTGCTGTTATTTTACCTGGATAGAAAGTCTCTTTTCTTGCTTCTCTGTAATGTCTTGTTAGTACTTTTTTTGGTTTCTGTGCTAAATGTTCTTCTATGAAACCTGCTGACTGTCTTATCTCACCAGACACTAGTGGTTTTGGTATGTGGTGGGAGGTATTTGTTTCCCTTAATTACTAGGGAGGATATGCACAAGCCAGGACATTTTAATGAAAATAAATTATACATTATTCTGTGAACAATCCTCTATAATACTTAATAGATTTTATATGTACTGGCAATTTACTTCCATTGTTAATTTTTACAAGATTTTTTTTTTTAATTTAAAAATCTCAAAAAATTAAATTTTCAAGAATATTAAGAAAACATTTTTTTTTCTCCACTTCGAAATCCCCTGTAGTTTCTGCAATATGTATATTGTGCAGGTAGGTACAAGAGATAGAGAAATACTTGAATTTAAATTTTAAAAAAGGCACTACAAATAGAATGATAAATCCAAGATTTCGTAATGTTTTGGGAGACAAATATCTGGGGCCTTTGTGATGTTTAAATAAGTGTTTTATTCCCCGAATAGCAAATTATGCTTCAGTTGAGACTTGGGTTGTGCTGGAGATTCTATTCCAAGTCTGTTATTTTATCCTTAAATGTGCAAGTTCTTTTTTCAAACTGACTGTTCAGTGAATAGACCCCTTCATTTTTGGTGTACGTGACAATCCGTCGACAGGACTGAATTTAGAACAAATCATCAGAAAAAAATTAATTTGATAGACATTTTCTTAGTTTCCCCGAAAAAAAACAAAGCGAGGAAATCTAGCACTTTCAACAAAAAAGTTGCCAACGAATGTCCCATTTTGCTCTATTTCGTAATCTATTTGGTCGCATACAGTTGTGTTCACTAATCTACTTTGAGCTTAAAGGAACACTTTATTGTTAGGAATATATATACATCTGGTAGACAGCCAGTAGAACCAGTCTTAGCACTGCAATGTAAACATTTTAAACATTGTAAACGTTTTACATTACAGTGCTAAGAGGGACAGGGATACTGTACCCACACCACTTCAATGAGATGGTGTGGTGTTGGTGCCTAAAGTGTCACTTTAAAACAAGTTCAGATATTATATGCTATCTTTACTTGACATGTAATATATTGAAAAGAAACGATTGCCTATGGTGTTTAAAAAAAAATCTTAATAAAACATTTGGTAGGCACTCCTAAAATTCTTGGGCTACAGTATGAGCCAGACTAGCGTCTGTGCTTTGAAATTATTGGTCGGCGTCTTTGTTTTTTTGTCTCTTATCATTATTAGTTTTTGATAAGGGCATACTGGGACAGGATAAAGAAAACACTTTGTTGAAGCACACTTCCTTTTTTGGTTGTCTCTAAAAGAAGAACTCTTGAGAATTAGAGATATGAAATGGTCTAAGAGTTAAACTGCAACTAAGTCTCAACTAAATAATGTAACATTTTTCACTGGACCTGGTGGGTCTTTATTTATTGAATTTTAATTTTTAATTTCAAGAATAAAAGGAAACAAAAAAATGAAGACAATAGATTTTTGTTCCTACAAGCCTGTTTCGCATAACTTTACATTATACCCGTTAGTTCTCACTTCTTGTTTCCTCCCTACCCCACACTCTGTCTTGAACTTCCTGCTCTAAAAGGAAGCGGCAATGGCACAATTACCGATAAGCATTTAAATTGTCATTAAAGTCACACTGTAGGCAATATGATCAGTTCATCTTGTTGAATTGGTTATGGTGCCTGGAGTCCCCTGGCTCTGCCCCTCTATTCAGTGTTAAATCGTTCCCTTTAAATCGAGGCGATATTGACACAGGTAATGCCTCTATAATGTTGGGCTTGCTCTCTGTAACACCTCAATGCTGCACTTACACAGATATACAGTAGGCATTTGTAGGACTCATCCATTAGGCAAATGAACACTATCTCGTATAAACCAAAAAATCAGTGAGAACGTTATCCGTCTGCCTATTGTGCATCACCGAAAACTAGCTCAACTTAGTGACAAGACTTTTCATATATTACACAAAAAATAGAAAACGATTTAGGACAACACAATCCAAATCAGACAAGGCAAAGCCAGGAGAATAAAACATTAGGAGAGGAGGATAAATAGAAAGATTGTTTAATTTCTCTTCTTCTCAATGCTGACTACCTGATACAAAGGACAGAGCTTATAACAATGATCAAAAGGGAGCCAAGATGGAGGCGTCCAGTTTCAAGATAAATAAGTTAGATTTTTTTTACATTGAATTTTATTATTCACACCTTAGATGTGCATAGTTGTTAAACACAGGTTTTAGTAAACAAATTATTAAAAAATTACAGGAAGTGACATCACCCATTAATATACGCCACGTTGGAAGAGACTAACTTGATCAGACAGCATTTCCTTATCTTAAAAAGGTAATTATGTTTTAACTTCTACTGGAAGCAATTCAAATATAGTCCCTGATACATTAATCTAGAGCAGGGGTAGGCAACCTTCGGTACTCCAGATGTTGTGGACTACATCCCCCATAATGCTCTTACACCCATAATGCTGGCAAAGCATCATGGGAGGTATAATCCAAAACATCTGCAGTGCCGAAGGTTGCCTATGCCTGATCTAGAGATTAGTTTCTGCAGATAATGATGGGAATGTGTGTATTTGTCTTCTAAAAGCCAGGGAGTTACTGCGATTTATTACAATGCATTTTTATTTGCTGACATTATTGAGACCTATCTTCCACAGGTTAATTTATTTGACTTGATGGTGTGTTTAGATGGTGTATCATGTTGTAATTTAGGCAAGCGCATTCAAGCAACATTCTCCTTTTAGAGGGGAGTATGAGGCTGTTTTCACTCCTACACCTTTAATTAGCTCCAAATAGCCTGTCACTGAGAAAACTAAGCTGATTAAAGGGGCTCTCCAGGTTTTCACACATTAGTTGCAATATGGGTTAGGTTATACATATTTATGAGAGATTTTTTTTAAATGAATCTTTATTTTTTTAGAAAGTAATAATTAATTTTGTCCCATAAGCCCACCTTTTCTGCTCCTGTCTCTCGGCCTGCAATATTTGATTATTTTGTTTACATTTTTTTTCTTCAGTAGAAAGCTAATCATTATTATTATTATTGCCATTTATATAGTGCCAACAGATGCCGTAGCGCTTTACAATATTATTAGAGGTGGGTTTAACTATAAATAGGAAATGTGGCAGAACCCCTGCTATGTTTCCCTGTGTATTGTATGCTTCCCTGTGTATTTCGTGTACTTTGCCTTGTTTTCCCGTTCAGGAGCGTCCATACGAACAGAGCCCATTTATCTCCCTAACGAGGGCCACTCCGGTGCCCTATTAAAATCTTCACACCCAATTAATTAGAACGTTCACACACGTAATATAAGTGCGAAACCGCACTGTATAGACAAACGGCAACCAGGGGGAGCATTCGTATCCCGAAAGGAGACACTTCCCTTGCAGGCGGTTCGCATAAAAGCCGCACGAACGGAGACCAGTCGGGGAAATGTATGGTGTATGGATTCATAAGGTTGGTGGGGACACTTTTGGAGCACTGTCTAGTTTGGCGGACTTTCTGTGCCTAGGAGACAAAGAAACTAGGTCCCCCTTTCCCTGCCCGGGCTCCCAGGCACAGAGGATCCTGGAATGAAGACCCCTGTCATCTGGGGGGGGAGACCCTCTTATGTGGGGCTGGCTTTCTGTACCTGGGAGACAAACAGACTAGGTCCCTTTTCCTGCGCCTAGACTCCCAGGTACAGAGGATTCTGGGATGGAAACCCCTGTATGGAAGACCCCTTGCAAGAGGTTATGCATAAAAGCCGTGTGTGGCATAATAAAATCGTGTTGTACTCCCAGAGCTGTGTCTCGTCCAGTTACTGGGAAGAATGGGTCTCTTGATACTTTGAGTGGTTCCAGAGTGGCAGAGGGAAGGACTTAGCGGAGGTAGCTGGTCAAGTTACCCATGATCCGCTACAGGACAATTACAAGAAAACTTACAGGAACGATAGGTTGAAGAGTACCCTGCTCAAACAAGCTTAATCATTGAACTACAACTCCCAGAAACCCTTGCTCTGGCTGTAATGAACGGCTTATGAGATGATCTCAGCACTGTTTAGTAATTTGATTGAACTTCCAGACACTTCTCATTTTGGTGAGAGCTCAGATCCTTCATTGTGTTGAGATTGGCAGCAGATGCAGGATCTCGAGTGTTCTTTTTATTTTATATTTTTATGTTTTGTATATTGTATTATGCGTTTTACAAATTCGCCTCCCATTTATTTTAAATGAGGCTAGGTAACTCAATATTCTCTGTCTGAGTATTATTACTACTCTCACCCACAAGCTGATGGGGTGGAGGATGGGTTAGGGCAACTCATTGGACCCCTAGCCAATGTACCCCTAGCTAATGTATCTTCCCTCTACTCTCCATACATGTGAAATGGAGGAAAGGAGGACGCCATATGCTGGGTTATACTTGGTTTGATAGACCCCACTGGTTTTATTCATTTCAGATACCAGCATGTATTACTTTTAACATATTTTACTTTCACTTTCAGTGTCAAAGAGGATATCAGCAAATCATGCTTCATTCAACGTTGAAATAGTTAGCCCTTCGGAACAGCTACAGTTAGAAGCTGGGGTCTCACCAGCATCTTACATAGTGTTGCTTTGTGTCACCATTCAGCAATTTTCACAAGTATATGCCAAACAGACGAATGTACAGCTCAGTTTATTATGGTGTACTCTTGGGGATTTGTTTTTTTAATAAAAAGGGAAGTGTTTTTTGTAAATATTATTATCTATCAAGAGAACGCTTTCTAATCTTCAAACAAACTAAAAGGTAGCCACACTTTTTTTTTTAAATTACCAGCTGGAACTTTCAATACAAACGTCAAAAATGAAACAAAAAACGTTTAATTTAGTGGTAAGCATCGTTAACAAAAATAACTTATAGTCTTCATCTTTAACCAGATAGTGAGCTGTTTCAGACTGGCATATACAAGCACAAGTAGGGCCCTAAATTATTATTATTATTACTGGCATTTATAAAGAGCCAACCTATTCAGCTGTGCTGTACAACTGGGGAAAAAAGACAGTACAACACAGACCAATAAAAAAAGTAAAGAGGGCTCTGGCATGAACAGAGATCAAGTCATTGAAATTCTTTGGTTTAATTACGACCGCAAAGGCGGTTCTCATATTTACAAAAGCCAAATCTGGTCAGAACTCAGTCAGTCCGAGCGAATCTGCAACATTTGCCCAGATGCATTCAATGTCTGTATTAAAATCAGTGTTTTTCATATCCGAACCCTTTACTAGGTATAGAATTTAGAATCCGAACACATCTGGCTGGATGCACAAATTATTGAATGATCATTTCAAGTACTATTTTCTCGCTGGCTGACTCTCATATTACTATAAGGGAGGTATTTAACTTCCCTTTGCCCATACCTGTCACGTAGCAGGTGGGGGCATATCTTCGAAACATTTGAAACTTGTGACTAGACAGCAGTCCTGTAAAATAACAGGGGTATACTCCATCCTATGCTCCATCTGTTGACCTCAGGTGGGGGAGTTTAAACTTGCAAATGAGAGGTAAGCAGATCACTGTCCACCCCACTGCTTTCACTTGTGGCCAGTGGATGGGAGCAATTAAGAATAAAGCATGGCACATCCTAATGTCTACACTCTGCCTCCACCCATGGTCAGTGGGTGAGGGCTACTTACTAAACAGCGGGGATCAGGAGTCACACCCAGCCCACAACACGGGTGTCAGGTGGGAGATATTAGAATATCATCTAGACCAGGGGTAGTCAACCTTATTCTTCCTACCGCCCACTAATGCATCTTTCTTGATGGAAACATTTCCTTACCGCCCACCAGTTTACGTGCAAGTACAGAATATTTTTTAGAAAGGAGGGTGTTTTAAAAAAAAATAAATGTACGTACATTTATCTTTTTATTTCTACTTTATGCATGTTTATAATGTTTTTAACTTTTTAAAGTTTAATGAGAAAACAATAAAGTAAATTGAAATTACCTTTACTAGTGATTAATGAGATCCTTGAGGTTGATGCTGCAAGACTAAATATTTGATATCTGGCTAGATTTACGTAAGGAACAAACAAAGGTCTCCTCTTTTGGTGATATTCAGACGATTTCTCTGTTTGCTCATAATATGATTTCTCATCCGTGTATCAGCTCCCCTCCTCTCCCTCCTCAATCCCCCCCCCCCGTCCCTTTTTCCTTTTTTCTATTTTTTACCTTCTTTATAGCAATGCCCAGCAGGAAGGCTGATCTAGGTAGCTCACTTATTATTAGCCAACAACAATTCTCTCCTTTTTATTTTTTTTTATTTTTCTTCTTTCTCCTTTTTTACAAGTACTCTGCTCCTTCTTTCTCCTATTCTACAAGTACTCTGCTCCTTCTTTCTTCTTTTTACAAGTACTCTGCTCCTTCTTTCTCCTATTCTACAAATACTCTGCTCCCTTTTTCTCCTTTTTTTACAAGTACTCTGCTCCTTCTTTCTCCTATTTTCCAAGTACTCCACTCCCTGCTATTGTGTATTTCCATACCTACTCCAACTCCTCCCCTTCCTCTACCCGCGCGTTACACTCGCTCATGAGCGGACGCAGTCATACGCGATAAGGGCGCACATGCGCGTTCAGGTACACACGCTCACGCTTTCATGCACTCACATCTGCAACCTCGCACTTCCTGCTTACCACTGAGTGCCCGAGAGATGAATAGAGCGTTCATCTCTCTGGATGGAGGGAGGATTCTGTTACCGCCCACCTGGAATCCTAAAACACCCACTGGTTCTAGACTGTAATAATAATAAAAATATAACTATTGTCCCTCCACCCATAGGTTCTATTTCTAATCCTAATAGAAGGGCTGCGATTTTGTTTGCCTTAAGCCCTTACCCATGGGCAGCTGGTGACGATTCTCATATTAATTGAAGGAGGGAGCTAGTGTCCTCCCCGCCAACCCCCACCTATGTGCAGGAGGTGGGGGCTCTATTTATAAAAATTTACATTATTCTCCTCCCAAATTTGTGCCATTGTCCACCCCTAACCGTCTCCATTAAAGTACATTCTGTCAGGCTACACAAGAGATCTGTAGCCTTTGCTGTTTTTAGATGTACTTCCAATGAACACATGAATAAATTAACCAATGTTTTCATTTTGGGCAAATCTACTAAACAGTGTTTCTTTGTATTTGGGCAGTGGAATTTCCTTTTAATTTGATGTTTGGCCAGCAAGCACTTGCTAGAGCTGCCAGTGAGCAAATAGTTTTAAATTTTTAAAAGCCAGGTCCAATTTGCGGCAACAGGCCCAGATTTTAACAATCCGTATCTGGATTTCAGCTGTCCGGTAGTGTTTGGTCCAACTGAGATCAAATTCAGGCTCAATCGAAGCCTACATGCAAAAGGTGGGCAATGTTAAATAGCATGACCAATGTCTGGATTTTCAGTCTCTTACAGAGTTATTCAATTCCATTCGGTACAGGGCTATTCAGACTTTAGAAAATAATCTTGTCTGGCTGCTCATAACTCTGATAGAGTTTAAACATAAGGCAACTCTGAGAGGTGAGCCATTGCTCAAGTAACTTACTGTGAGAAGTCCTTAGGTCACACATAAAAAAGTCACAAAAGCACAGTAGATCAAAGGGTTATCTGTGCCTTATCATTAAGAACTGGATTCAATTGCACTGGCATTAATTTAACTCCAGTAACTGAATGTCCACTCTCTCATTGACATCAATGGGAAAATTCATATTCAATTATCAGATATTTATTTATCTCTCATACGGAAATCTAACCATTAGTAAGGGATAGAAAACAACGAGATGAATACGTTGCTGAGCATTCATGTTTAAAATAAACAGAAATATTAAAATATTTTTTAATTGTCTCTCTAAAAGTTGAAAAAAAATGTTTGAAGTCTACAATGTTTAAATATACACATTACAAAACACTTGCTCATTGTGAGTCATTCATAAATTGAAAGCAAGGTGTTTCTACTTTGGAAAGCCAAAGGCAGCTTATCTTAATCGTGTTTATGCCTTTGTGATAACACTGTTGCCCCCATATTGAAAGAATGGCAGCACTCTGGAATGTTGAGGATGAGCAGTACATATTTCAGTGACAGCAAGAGATAAGCAAAGTCTGAGATGTAGCATTTGTGGAGTACCAGTACCAGGTTACAAAGTCTCCAACCGAGAATTCCAAGAACATTTTCAACAACCAGGTGCATTCTGAGACACCTTATATTCCCAGCGAGAATTAAGATGTTTAACAGGCAGCGATGCACTTTGAGATAAACGAACGCAGTTAAAATATTGCTTAGTAACATTCGGGATTCTGCCAAACTTTGTTTTCTTTATTTATTATTGTTAATATTATTAGATAGTAGGGCATGTCAGTTACATGGTAAAAGAGCTCTGTTTGTGCACCTACAATCTAATTGGAAAGGGACGGGTTAGATATAAGGTAGATGTAAAGTGTGTGGCAAAGAAAATGTCGAAAGAGGTGCGTGAGCTGGAATAGGGTACTAGGAGGCTGCGAGTGCTGGGGTTAGGAAGTCTGACTTTTTAAAGAATATATATGAGGGATGGAGTCTTAGGTCAGATGGCACTGAGCCAGAGACATAGAGAACATGTCTTGTGAACATGGGAGGGAGTATTTGATATGAATGGTGTAGGGTCAGAGGTTATGAGTAGTGTGGAGGGGGCTAGTATGAGGGGTGTGTACTTATAAGAGGTTTGAAACTTCAAGGAAGGATCTGGATTTTAACCCCTTCAAGACACGGCTTCAGAAGCTGGACATAGCATTAAGGACACAAGCAATTTTTGCATTTTTTTGCTGTTTGTGTTCAATTGCAAAGTGCATTTTTCTTATTTATTGCACCAACACAAATTATATACCTTTTTTTAAAGTCCAAAATGGGCTTTAAATTACATATACATATAAAAATTCTCATTTATTATAAAAAAATCAAAAAATTAAAACATAAAAACAAACAAATAACATGCCATTTTTTCACAGTTTTGGCAATAATAATGTGTGCATAATATGTTCAGCTTAAGAAAAGTAAATCAAAATAAATTAATTTAAATGTCTTGATTTACAAGTACATTTTGGATTTCAGTTTATTTAGAAAGATTCAGGTCACAAAATACAAGTGGTAAAACAAAATTTCAATGTGTAACCATTTCAGAGGTTTGTATGTTTGTCTAGTATGGCCATCACATAAAACAAATTTGCCAGACATAAGAATATATTTATACAAAGTAGACATCATAGGTTATTTACCCAAGGTTATTTTGACACTTTTCCTGTAACCATTTCACCGCCAATCTCTGCTAAAAACTGTAGTAAAAGTTTTTTTTATTTTTTTTTTACCACTCTTCACATGCTCTTGCTAAAGTATGGAAACTTAAGAGGGATGTAGGGAAAGAAAACTGGTGTGGACTTGCTGACAATAAAATTAGTTAAGGAAATGTTGACTTTGCGCACTATGTAAATGCTCTTGCTGCTTCAGTCTCTATAACTCTGTGGCATGTTCCCTTTCTTCTACACTCACTACATATACCTTTTCTCTGTCTCTGACTGTATAACAGAAGCTTCTGTCTCCTAGTAAGAAGGCATGTTCACCCCTTATGTGACTCGTTCTGTGGCACATCCTTTTACCCCACACACAGACATTCTGCTTCACCTGACACCAGAGGCGTACCTAGAGCATTTGGCACCTGGGGAGGGTCCTATTTTTAGTACCCCCTTGCCCCCCGCCTCAACTTTAAATATAAAAACAACCCACTTTTTTTTTTTTATGTATTTAGCACTTAGCAGTGTTTGTATGTTTGAATGCATGCATGTTTTTGTATGGAGTATATGTGAGTGAATGTAGCGGTGTGTTTGTATGTAGTGTTGGCGTTTGAATGCAAGCATGCATTTGTGTGTTGTGTGGTATTTGAATGTGGTATGGTTATATTTAATGGTGGGGTTTGTATGTAGTGTTGACGTTGAAATGCATGAGTGCATTTGTGTGTAGTGTTGGCGAGATGTCTGCACATATACACATACACAGACATACACAGATGCAGATACATATACACACAAACACAGTCACACACAGATACACATTGACACACATGCAGACATCGTGGCAACTCTAGGAACAATATATATGGGGGGGCACATAAGATACCACAGTCAAAACAGGAGGGGGAGGAGGAGCAGTAAAACTTCTCACTAGGGGATGGGTTAATATGCTGCCATTGGCTGTCTGATGCCAGCATGCTGTGTTCTGCATGCTGGCATCTGACTACACATTTGCATATAATTCACATTAGCCACCCAGATTTCTTGTTGTGGGCTGGCTGACACCTCTTAATCTCGATATTTGTTTAGCAGATAACTCCTCTATTTGCTATCCTTTGTGGGATTGCCATATTTAAGGACACCAAATAAGGTGCTATCTGCAAAACAGCACCCTCATTTGGTACCTTTAAATATGGAAATCTCACATATGGGCACCAATTCAGGGAATGATCTACTAAACAGCTAAAGGATCAAGATTAAAAAAAAACTTTTCCCTTTTTTCAGTTGTTTAGTAGATAAATCCCTTATTTGTTATCCTTATGTGGGATTGCCATATTTAAGGACACCAAATACAAGAGATATCTGCTAAACAGCACCCTCATTTGGTATATTTAAATATGGAAATCTCACATACAGGCACCAAATCAGGGAACTATCTACTAAACAGCTAAAGGATCAAAATTAAAAAGGCACTTTTCTTATTTTCAATTGTTTACTAGATAAATCCCTTATTTGTTATCCTTATATTAGATTGCAATATTTAAGGACACCAAATTAGGGAGCTATCTACTAAATACATACACAGAGATACACACAATCACACACATAATCACAGATATACACAAACACAATCACAGACCCACACACATACAATCACAGACACACAATATCATACACACACAAACATGACATACACACACATTTAATAATTAAGAGGTCCACCCAGCCTCCCTACCATGTTCTAGAAGGGCTGGAGTAGATCCTCAGTCCCTGGTGGTCAGTGGTTGCTGCTGGGATCTCTGTGCTCTTCCTGCACAGGTCCATCGCACGCCCTGTAATGACGCCGAGGCCGCAATGAGATCATATCCTGGCTACCGGCTCACTGCAGGGCGAAGACCGTCAGACACAGTCAGATGCACACAGTCCCACACACAGTCACTCACACACAGTTACAGGCAGACAGTCAAACACGC
>OW240913.1:350435763-350453260 GCA_933207985.1 Pelobates cultripes
CACACACACACAGCCCACACACATACAGCACCCACACATTCAGCACCCACAGACATACACAGCACCCACAGACATACAGCACCCACACACATTCAGCACCCACACACATTCAGCACCCACAGACATACACAGCACCCACACACATTCAGCACCCACACACATTCAGCACCCACAGACATACACAGCACCCACAGGCATACAGCATCCACACAGCACCCACACACATACAGTACCCACAGACATACACAGCACCCACAGACATACACAGCACCCACACACATTCAGCACCCACAGACATACAGCACCCACAGACATACAGCACCTACAGACATACACAGCACCCACACACGTACAGCACCCATACACAGCACCCACAGACATACACAGCACCCACACACATACAGCGCCCACACACATACAGCACCCACAGACATACACAGCGCCCACAGACTTACACAGCGCCCACAGACTTACACAGCGCCCACAGACTTACACAGCGCCCACAGACATAAACAGCGCCCACAGACATACAGCACCCACAGACATACACAGCACCCACACACATTCAGCACCCACAGACATACAGCACCCACAGACATACACAGCACCCACAGACATACACAGAACCCACAGACATACACAGAACCCACAGACATCCAGCACCCACAGACATACACAGCACCCACAGACATACACAGCACCCACACACATACAGCGCCCACAGACATACACAGCACCCACACACATTCAGCACCCACACACAGACATACAGCACCCACAGACATACACAGTACCCACACACATACAGCACCCACAGACATACACAGCACCCACACACATACAGCACCCACAGACACAGTACCCACAGACATACACAGCACCCACACACATACAGCACCCACCGACACACACACAGCACCCACACACATACAGCGCACACAGCATCCACACACATACAGCAAACAAACATCACACCCACACACACAGCATCCTCACACATACAGCACACAAACAGAACACACAGCACCCACCCACACAGCACCCACACACAGCACCCACACACATACAGCACCCTCACAAACACACACAGCACACTAACAGTACCCTTACAAACACAAACAGCACCCTCACACAGCACACTAACAGGACCCTAACAAACACACACACAGCACACTACCAGTACCCTCACACACAAACAGCACCCTCACACACAGTACATTAACAGCACCCTCACAAGCACACACACACAAACACCCTCACCCACATAGCACACTACCAGCACGTCACACACACATCACACTAACAGCACCCTCACACAGCACACACACACACACAGCAGTGTGTGTATGTGTGTATATATGTGTATGTA
Organism: Pelobates cultripes; assembly: GCA_933207985.1. Taxonomy (NCBI): domain Eukaryota; kingdom Metazoa; phylum Chordata; class Amphibia; order Anura; family Pelobatidae; genus Pelobates; species Pelobates cultripes. The sequence continues at coordinate 350,437,133 of OW240913.1, forward strand.
TATATATATATTGTGATCCTTGTCAGCAGTTAGCACGGTCCTCTAGGGTAAAAACTTGCACAGTCCTTTGCTTTGCATATAATCCAGTCACTTTATTGTTAAATCCACACAGGATACAGCAGTAAATTAAAACATAAATGTAACACAAAACCCTATAAACAAAAACCTAGCTCGGTCTGAGCACTAACTCACTTTGAACATCCCTCTCTATCAGGGTTAAACTAACAAAACATATGGCACCAACCTTATTAGTTAGCAACACTCTGCTGGCTAGCCTTGACTGCTTCCTTTCTGCACTCCCAGTGCCTAGTCTCCCTGACTTTGTCTGGAGAGAAAAGCCTCTCTCCTACCTGCTTCCTGGGAGGAAGCCAGCAATCCCTCTCCTTTTCCTGCCTAGCCGGGAGGGGTTTATTCCCACTGCAACAGCTCATTAACTGCAGCTGAGCAGTGGGTTGGAGACGATCCAAAAAACCCTGGCCTGGATCCATGTCTCCCCAGAAAGCCACTAAACTGTGGAGTGGAGCATTGGCCCACCCTTCTCTCCAAATGCTCCACCCCAGGGGCCCATAACTAAACAATGCTTTGTGTTGTGCAACACACAAACTACACATACTTCCCCTGGGGTTAAAAGGCCTATCTGCCTTCACTTTATCACAATATATATATATATGCACATATATATATATATACATACATATATATATATATATGCGGCGTGTGCTTGTGCTTTAGGGTGCACACCCTAATGCAATAGGCTGCGCACGCCTATGCTTGTAGAGGGAGCTCTGATCTTGGCTGGTGGAGTTTTATTATTCTTTCGGTATGAATCTGCTATAACTGCTGTAATCCAGCATCTAAGAGTTGAAGAAGAGGCTGTTTCTTTCCTGCAGCTATAAGGTAGGATGAAAAGTTTTTCCGACTTCCTATAGTCTTTAGTAGATTCAAGAAGCTTCACTTCTAGAGTTTGAGGATTTGGAATGAAGGATGGTAAAACTACTTCTTGACCCATGTGGAAATTAGATACCACTTTAGGAAAGAACTTTTGAACAGGTTTAAGAACTACTGGTGGAAAATTAGAGTATGGGAGTCTTGAGATGAAAATGCTTGAAGTTCGGAAATACGTTTAGCGGTTGTAATTGGAACCAGAAACATAGTTTTGTAGGTAAGATGTTGGATAGAAATCTGTGAGAGAGAGGCATATGGTGGTTCTGTTAACACTTGTAGAACTAGAGGAAGATCCCAAGGAGGATCAGCATTTCTTGATGGGAGGTTAATTCTCATAGCTGCCTTGAAAATTCTTGAAATAAGTGGGTGTGAAATCCAGGATGTATTGTGGAGCACAGATAAAGCTAAAGATTGGATTTTGAGAGTACTTAAACTAAGTCATTTATCCAGACCCGATTGTAAAAATTCCAGAATCTTAATGTGTGATGGATTTATAGAATCAATAGAAACTGAACCAGCCCATGATTTGAAGGTTTCCCAGATTTTGAAATAACAGGAAGAAGTGGATTTTTCCGTAGATTTTAGGAGAGTATCAACAACTTTATCCGATAGGCCCTGTTTTAATAGAGTTGACCGTTCAAAAGCCATGATCCCAGATTCCACTGAGATGGGTTTGGATGAAATACTGGGCCTTGGACTAGAATGCCCTTCCTGGGAGAACTTTGCCAAGGTCTGGATATAGCCATCTTGAGTAAGAGTGGATACCAGGGTTTCTTGGCCACATGGGGATAATGGCAATGATCTTTTTCCTTTCTTTGTCAATCTTCTTCAATAGGCGAGGAATCATAGGTAGGGGAGGGAACACATACCCCAGATTGAAATCCCACTGTTGGAACAGAGCATCTTGACCTGCTGGCAGAGGATCTTGATTCAGGGAGAAACATTTCCGTACTTGTGCATTCTTTGTTTGCCATGAGGTTGATTTGGGGTATGTGTGATCATCCTGAATACCTCTGGGATTAGGTTTCTCTGCTCAAGTAATCTGCCATGGTGTTGTCCACTCCAGGTAGGTACACAGCTTTTAGCTCTAACAGGTGTTTCTGAGCCAGAATCATGAGGGGTTTTATAGCTGAAAAATGACATTTGCTTTTGGTGCCCCCATGATGATTGATATATGCTGCAACTGCCTTGTTGTCTGTCCGAATCAACACCCATTTCTTCTGACGGTCTGGAAGAAACACTTTCACTGCTTTGTGGATGGTCATGAACTTTTATGTTAGAATCTAGTTTCTTCTCCCTCTTAGACCAAGTTCCCTGAGTCCAGGTGGATCTAAAATGGTCTCCCCAACCTTTAAGGCTGGCGTCTCTTGTAATACTGATGCAGTTTGGTTCTTCTAAAGGAAACCCTTTCTGGAGATTGTGACTGGATAGCTACCACCTTAGTTGGTTCTTTATGTGTTGGGGAATCAGGATTTCTTGGTCCTAATTGTTTTGTAATTCTTTGAATTGAAGAAGGAAATTCATTTGAGTTGGCCGGAATTCCATAACACCCATCTCACCAGACCTAAGGTGGAAGTGAGGGATCCTAGAAGACTCATATAATCTCTTGCTGATGTGGATCTCTTCTTCAGAATCTTCAGAATTTTCTCTTGAATGCAGGAACTTCTACGTGAAGAGATATTTACTGATGCTGTCATGGTGTCTATTTCTGCTCCCAAATAGATGATCTGGTGAGATGGGGTCAGATAACTCTTTTCCATATTTACAACCCAACCATGGTATTGGAGACATTGAAGAGCCATATTTGTGCGAAGTACTGTCTTGTTGAAAGATTCTGCTACTATAAGGATGTCGTCTAGGTAATGAAAAAATCATCAAACTTTGAGTTCTTAAGAAGGCAATCAGGGTCAGGGTCTTGAGAAAGTTTTGGGGGCTAAGCTCAGACTGAAGGGAAGACATCTGAATTGGTAATGCTTGCCAAAGATGAAAAATCTCAGGAATTTGAAGTGTAATGGATACACTGGAATCTGATAGTAGGCATTCCTGGGATCTATTGAGGTGATCAAATCTTCTTGTCTTATCGATGGGATAATTGAAGAAATTGATTCCATTTTGAAAGACAACTTTTTGAGTTCCAGATTTATTTCTTTTAGGTCCATTATGAGTCTCCACTTGTTGTTTGGTTATGGAGCCAGAATACCCTTGAGTATCTTCCTTTGAATCTTTCTCTTGAAGGAACTTTTTCTATAACCCTTTGGTCTAAGAGGTTTGAAATAATTTGTATCATAGCCTCTTTCTTTGTAGGAGTCAAGACCTTTGACTCATTGAAAATATGTGATGTTGGAAACTCTGCAAATTCCAGTTTGTAACCTTCTTCTATTATCTTTAAGGTCCAGGAATCTGTAACATTCTTGGTCCAGGCGGGGTAAAAGAATTGAAGTCTTCCTCCAATGACTCCTTCTTGGACCTACACACCTTCATAAATTTTTAGACGACGTACGTAGTCCTCTTGCTTTTGAGGCTTTAGGCTGTAGAGGAGGATGTGGACTGATAATTCCTCCAAGTGGAATATCTATTATATTCCCTCCCTGGTCTATATGCTCTGCTTTTGCGAAATGACCGGTCTTTATAGCGTCTCTGTTTTGATGAAGAATAGATAGGACGTCTTTTCTCCTGTGGAAGAAATGCTTTCTTGCTATCAGCCGCTTTTTGTGTAGCCTCATTTTATTTAGATCCGCATACATTCTTTTCTCTATTGGTTCACGTAGATATGCTAGTGAATCTACAGGGAATGTAGTTTGTTTTGCCATTCGAATTACTGCTGCATCTATTTTTGGTATAGAGTTTCAGCATTTGGAATCTTCCTAAGAGGCCGGATAAAATCTAGAAGCCTTATTTTTTAAGGTAACCTTCTTTTCAGTTTTTCTCCATTCTTCCAGTATTATTATAGTCTTGATAGAATTATAGAATTGACCTTGATGGTTTCAAGTCCTCAAAATATCAGTCAGATTGCAGACATTCAGACTTTTCTTCCTGGATTTTTTAAGGTGTTTCTAAAATCAGCCTGTCAACCATTCTGGAGTCTATAGTCCTGTGATATATTTCCTCCTCATCTTTTTCAGAGCATCCTGCTTCATATACTGAATTTGCACTTGATTCTGAAGAAGGTGTCTAAATTTCAGAGCGTTTAGACTGACCCATGCTTTTAGCTGTGGCTTTAAAGCCTTCTGCAATAGCTTGGGAAATCCAGGCTTTTAGATCCTCTTGAGGAGATGTTATCTTAGTATTTTCTTCAGCAACCTCAGTTAGGCATTTGATACAAAGATTTTTGCCTTGTGGTGCTATCTGGTTACAGCCCACGCACCGATTGCTCTTCTTCTTGTATTTTCTGGGAGATCTGTCCCGGCTTCTGTAACCATAGGTATATTTTGTGGCTGGCACCCAGCCAGTGAACCAGTCCCCTCTGCGGGGAAGGAGAGGTAGTGCGGTGCCTGTGCACTGTGTATGTGCAAATCTACATCCTGGGAATATACAAAAAAGGGAACAGCGCTAAAATAAACCAATACTATAAATAGGGAAAGTAGGATGCAGCAAACCTAAAAATAGGGTTCCCTCTAACCCCTTTTGACAAAGGTAATACACAAGACAAGACAAAAGAAGGTTGCGCCAAAAGCTGACTATAGTACAGCTAATATGAACAAAGTCCAAAATCTTTTGGTGGTACCGTAACAAAGTCTTTAGTGGAGCCTGATGGGGCACCAACGGCCTATGTAGAGGAAAACTTCTCTATATGGATCAAATAGAGACGGCTTTCCAGGATCCATAAGTAGAGAGAGAAGAAAATAGTAGTGCAAATACGTCTAGTAAAAAGGTTGGGTAGCAAGGAGAAGGGATCTATGGTAATCCTACTCATGTGTAGTAGAGCTAAACTAGCTCTAGTGTGGATGGCATACAGCGGTACAATCCCCGCTTGTGGGATACGTAGAGAAGTATTGGTCTTTTAATCCGTGTGTGGAAGTGATGATAGGGCAGTACGTCTAGTAAAGATGGTTTGTACAACAACAGAGTCTAATATAGTCCTACTCACGTGCAGTAGAGCTTGAACCAGCTCTAGTGTGAATGGCATTCAGCGGTATAATCCCCGCTTGTAGGATATGTGTAGAGTGATAAGTCTAGCACCGATATGTAGATAATAAGAGAGAAGAGAGACAACTGATAGTGCTCGCTGTATAAAATTATATATAAGGAGTATAAATAATAAAATGTGTACTCACATATGATTGAGCAGGCAAACTGCTTAATGACTCGGGAGTGAGTGGTATAATCCCCACCTAGGATGTCTTGGAGTAATACTCAGCAGGAAGAATAAAATTAGGATACCAAGCAAAATAAAAATAAAATAAAAAAGTAAAATGGTACAATCAAAGTGTGTTAAAAGTAGCCAAAATACCTCTATTTGGAATACAGAATAAAATATTAAAATATCCACAACGAGTTTCTCAAGTGGATGTGCAAATCTACATCCTGTCTGACTTCCTCTCGCACCCAGATGGTATTACCATCACTTGCTCTACATCCAGATGGCATCCACTGCACTTACCCCAGGACCTAGATGGCATGCCCAGAAGCTCCCTGATGTATAGTGGGAATCAACGTGGTCCCTGAGCACAGAAACATTGATGAACCTTTGCCAAGTACTTACTGTGCTTTTGGATGTCAACTGTTTGTGGCAGTGGTAGTCCCTGAACGACACCTGGAGGTCCTCTGTCTATAATAACATGTTGGTAAATGTTTTTAGAGCTCCAGCTGTTTTGTAACAGCTTACTGTGATGTACTAGCAGCTAGGGGCAGGCTGATCATTGTCATATTTATAATTTACATCAGCCAATCAATTAGCCATGCAGTTCATAGAGCTATGTACTGTTGTGTTTAAATATATATATTTCATTACCTTGTGCATGTGCGCTTGTCACTATTAATGACGTCATATGTCATGCAAATAATCACATAAATATTCAAAATGTGCAAAACCAGTAATTCATCTAGAATGATCCCCATACGTTTCATTATGCTACTAAACCGGGCAACGTTTCTGGTATCTTCATCAAGCAATGTCAAAACATTGCCGATTGTAGATGCAAAATTAAAGGGATTGCTGTACAGAGCAACTTGTGATGGATTCATTTTTTATGAATCTATTGTTACACATTGTCAGAAAGGACAGACAGGATTTAGACTGTGCGCAGGTACTGCGATGACTCCTACTCTCAGCAGCGGCAGCTAGCTGGTTGCTAGCCACAAAACATACTGTCAATGCTGCCAGTGTATTCCTAATGCTGGCACAGGCTGGATTACCGGCTGGTATGCCTAGAATTTGGGCTGACTGGGGGACAATTGCCCCCTGGCCCAGCCTGCCCCCAAACACAGCACAGTTTGGATCTTCAACAATCAACCAAAAAAAATTTGAAATCACCTTAGCATTGTGCTTTTAATAAGTTAGAGTCATGAACAGTTAAACCCATTAAGGTAAGAAAGCGCCAGGTGACCTCTGGCACCATAACAACAACATTCTTTTAAAATTGTTATGGTGCCTTTTAATATTAAGTAAATACTTACATCGGTACAGCAAATGTGTACTTTGTGCTTAGTGATTAATGGCATCATCCATGACCTTAATAAATCGTATTAGACATGAGTTATGTTATTGCTGCAGTGCTCAAGCTATACTTATCAGTTCTACAGTCCTGTAACAACTTAACTGTCTTTATAGTAGTTTAACCTCAGGTTTCACAATTCACAGGAAATCCTTAGGGTCATCTCGAAAAAATGTTTCACAGATTGAATCAGTAAAATGTGTCAGCTCGTTTACACAGCGAACATGTGATCTCATTTATTTAAAAAAATAAAAATCATTACATTCAGAAACACCTGTGAACGTAAACGCAATCTAACCTCGAGGTGCTTGAAATTATTAAAGGAAATTAATCATAGTTTGTTTTTCTCTGATCAAAATACTCTCCTCATTCTCTCTATGTACTTTGATTTACTAGAGTGTGAGCTCCGTTGAACAGGACACTCTTCACCTCTTCTATCTGTCAATAATATTTTGTCAGTTAATTACTTGTTGTTATCCATCCTCTTTGTTTAATTGTAAAGTCCTATGGAATGCGTTGGCTCTTTACAAATTATAATAATACATTTTCTTTCGTAACTTTGTTTCATTTTGATAAATTACTGACCTTAATATCTTTACTCTGAGGTTTTTCTACCAATTCTCTCTGTACATTTTGATTGCTTTTTCCTTTCTCTCATTTTTCATTTTGACACATTACTACGCTCATTGTTTCTATGTCTGTTTACTCATGTTTTTTTAGTAAACAATGAGTATTTCATGGGCTAAGCAGTTTTCCACAATAATGTTTTGTTAGGAAGTTGATTCAGCCTTACATTTTTTACTTGACCAGTTAATGGTTAACTCTAGTTAAACATTTCTACTTTTAGAAGTTTAATTACTCAATAGTCACTTGATGAGATGCTTCACCTTGGCCGGAAATATAATACAATATAACTGGAAGGCTTTGTTATAGTATAGGCAATGTACTGAAGCCGGTATGTCTGTATAGTTTTAGTTTTTGTGATTAGGATGTGAAATGATAAAGAAATACCCATTTTTATGCCATATCGCTCAGTTTTAGATTTTATCAATCAGATCTTGAACAAATATAATTTGAATAATTACATTTTTTTCATACTTTCCATTTAATGTGTCTTATTATTTTATAAATTATATCTAATGTTTTTAACATTAAAGGTCCTGTAAGAAATTATCTTAATTAACTTTAGAAATGTACCTTTTTAATGCAATACAGCACAGAAAAGGAGGCTGTGATAGGCCTCTCACACTTACCGTATCGGTCCACCCATCTGCCGACGCTGGGATCCGGCGGACCGCTTCTCCCAAGCAGCAGGTGGCTCCAGTCAGCCTCAGGGACGCCAACTGCTGTGCGCCCGCCCCTATTTATCATGTGGCGCACGCGTGCCAGCGTCATGACATCAGAAGAGCTCTAAGCTCTTCTCAGCACACTCACATACTTTTTGAGGGTGTGGCTATGCTAACCATGCCCCCAACCATATAAAATCCCAGTCTGCCCAAGGCACAGTGCCCTGTTGTGGTTCCTAGTGTCACTAGTGTCCCTATAGCGCGTTCTTGTGTCCCTTTTGGTATATAATTGGTTTTGACCCGGCTTGCCCTCGACTATTCTGTTTTCTGGCTTCCCTTGATCTTGACTTGTTCTGATGTTCCTTGAAGTTTATTCTATATTCCGGCCATTCTAAGGACCGGTTTAGGGACCTTCTTTCTGTCTCTATTTATTCTGGTGGGTTTTCACGCTGCGTGTTGGGTTGTACGTTACAGGCTGTGTCAGAACCCATATATTATTATTATATCAACTCTAAGTGTACAACAATCGTGGTATAGTGGATAAGCTCCGACTCCCATGAGAGATCGCCTTAACCCACACTTCAATGAAATACAAAAAAAATACAAGAAAAAAAACACACAGTGGGAGGAGCTAATATATACCTTAATATGTATAATATGTTGAAGTCTGTAAAGAGACAGAATGGAATATACTGGTGCAGATAGTCTATACATAAACTAAAAATATTTGAAAGTGGGAGGTATACACTTACAAAGATAGAGCCAAAGGATCACTTGGCTCTAGTGTATAGAGCTTCTGGATCCTTGGGGGGATTTACAACAATATTCTGTAGGTAGTGTCACTCAGTGACATAGATGGTGCTTAAAACAAGAAGATGTGTATTGTGTAACACTGTAAAATAGACACAATCTGCAAATTGTTGCACTCACAGGGTTCCAATAGTATCAGACAATGTCTTCATAAATGAGGATTGGTAGACTCACATATGATCTTAAGATGCTCTATATTTATTTAACGAAATTCAACAAAAATTGTAAATATAAAAACAAATTCAAAAGTCACTATGGGATATAAAGTGCTACAACACATGTGCCCCAAAATGCATTTCGCCGAAAGTCTGGCTCCTTCAATTGGTGGATTCTGTGTTTCCCTATCCATAGGTTTTTTTATATGCTGTTAGTGAGTCGATTACCGACATCCTTTGGCCCTATGTTGATATCCTATGTTGTGCTACTTAGAACATACGTTATATCCCATAGGGATTTTTAAATTTGTTTTTATATAGTTGTGGAGGTGAGATGGAGGAGAAGTGGGTTTAGCTGATAGATCGAGGTTATAGCAAATAAGGCGGTGTTGTGAAACAGGAAAAGGGCGACGGGCTGAGTCAGATATGGAGCAGAGGTAGGAAAACACCAGTATATAAAAGTGCCATATTACCTGGAAAACGTTTTCTTTTCAATACATATTAAATGGGATTAAAAAGGTACATAAAGAAAAAACTTATAAAAGCATACAAGTGATACAATAACAGTTATCATCCTAATATACAAATGTAAACACAAAGATAAAGCACCGCACTTACAGCAGCAGGAGCTTAGTATCCAACACCTTAAAATACAGAGTAAAAACAAAGAGAACGTTACCTGCGCTCTGGCCTAAATCCCCATATACATTTAAACAAAATGGAGGCTCTTTCGTTTTATTCCAATGTCCATTTAAATATATAAAAGCTCACCTGCCACGTCAAGGCAAGCCTCAATAGGTGAGTTCCTACACTAGCCATTAGATATGCTGATATCAGCCAAGAATCTCCAGTAAGACAGGAAGGGGTATCTCTTAATATACAAATGTAACAAAGCAAATTAATAAACGCTAACAGACAGGTTAATAAAGATGATTACATCAGTCGTCTTTATACTTTATAGTATCTTGAGATAGCCCGGTGACACGGGCGAAATGTGTTGAAGCGCGAGCAGCATTTGGTTCAGAGTGGTGAACAAGTAGTGACTCCCAGCACCAGCTTCCAGCTCCGTCATTTATCCAGCACGAGCACTTGGTTCTTCAGCCAGGACCTGTACGATAAGTAGGACTGGGCAGTAAAGCTTTCACTAACTTCTATATAACAACGCTTTATTTGTGGTTCCTTGGAAACAAGTACCACCATATGTAAATGTAAGGGTTCCTTTTGGGGGAGAGTTTTTTTTTAAAATTTGCCAATAAATACAGTGTTACGCTATGTGGATCTTTTTTGTATCTTTTTAAGGTATGGTTGTCACTGTGGTATACAGTGTATTTCAACTCTGTGGATCCTATCTGTGTGGCAAGAATAACCCTCTGTGTTACTACCCAAGGACTCTTGAGCATTTCAGTATTTATACTTTTTTTTGAAAATAATACATGCTGTAATATATAGGCTGCTGATCGGTTTTAAGGTTTTTTTTTTTTTTTTTACAATTTTAAAAGTGCATATACAGTTGTTTCTACTTCATAAAGTAAATGTGGATTACCCGGTATGTGATTTAAGGTTTTTCCAATATATCGCTGACATCTTTATTTTATATAGGAAAACACCAGGTCAATAGAGTGTCCGTCACGGTGAGCATTTGATACTGTGGATTGAAAAAGATCAAAGGAGGACGTGAGTGAAAAAAGTTTAGAGGCAGCAAACATTTGCTTGTAGTTGGATCAATATGGAAACTAAAAATAATTATTGGTGATAAAGGGTTAATGAATATCTCACTTAAAACATACTACACTTCTCAATACCAAAAATATATAAACCAACAAAAAACAATGGCATATTTACAATAGGCCTACAAGGCCTGGATGTAGGGTGGGGGTGGAGAAGGAGCGACCAACTGATGCATGTTTTTTTTTACCCCTTAAATATATTTAAATTATTAGCGGAATAGTGTTGTGTTCCCTCACTGTTAAAGCCTGGCGAGTCAACATGTGCAGAGGAAAACAGCTTTGGTTGACACCCATATCCCTGGTATCTTTTTCTGTTTAATGCCAGATTAACCACCAGTCACATAGCTCAGTTACTGCTCAGATAAGATGAGTGCAAGGCTAATCTGAACCTCAAAATCAGAACGCAGGGATATCTAGCACTGAGGTGCCTAATCTCCTGTATGATCAGGGACTTTGTACCATGTATACACTGTATATGTAGGATGTGTTGTGGTAAGTTTTACATTGTATATAAATATGTGGTGACTGATATAATCAGTCATATAGAAATCTAGCACACACATCATACATATTTAATTTATCTCTATCTGAATGGAATTTTATCTGTTATTTATTTACACATACATTCACACAAATTACAAATTATATTGTTAAGGGTTCCAGGTGTGGTGGCTTAATAAAGGGTGGGGTTCCACAACGGAAATATTATATACCTTACAATTTGTATTTGATATGGAAATAACAAAAGTCTCTTTCAACTTTCTCATGGTTTGATTTCAATTGTAGTTTGTCTTTTATGATGATATGCAGCAAAAGAACAGAAAGTTTCCTTCTGAAGTAATAAAATGAAAAAAAGAAATCAACTCACGTGTTATAGAGCAAAGCCAAGCTTCATGGAACCTATTAATGGCCCCAAACAGTGCTGAGAAAAAATGGAGAGATTCAATATTGTTGGTTCTGGGAGGGTGATATGAGGCCTAAAGAACAGAGATGGAGATTGAACAGTTAATATTAACTGCCAGGAGGAGCAAAGGAAAGAGGGGAGGGCGGGGTGGGGTCGGTTGTTGAGTAAACATTTATTGTATATCATAAAAAGTTTACCAACCAAATTCTATCAACCAACCCAAAATATTAATAACAACGCTATAGTAACAAATGAGAATATGGTAACAATGTAAGAATAAATGAAACGGAGTATCTTCCGTCAGTACCTGGAGCTTGCAGAAATTTGCTGGGAAATGTAAAATCGAGAGATTCAGTAAGGCACACTATAGTCACCTGAACAACTTTAGCTTAATGGAGCAGTTTTGGTGTATAGAACATGCCCCTGCAGCCTCACTGCTCAATCCTCTGCCATTTAGGAGTTAAATCCCTTTGTTTATGAACCCTAGTCACACCTCCCTGCATGTGACTTGCACAGCCTTCCATAAACACTTCCTGTAAAGAGAGCCCTATTTAGGCTTTCTTTATTGCATGTTCTGTTTAATTAAGATTTTATTATCCCCTGATATGTTAATAGCTTGCTAGACCCTGCAAGAGTCTCCTGTATGTGATTAAAGTTCAATTTAAAGATTGAGATACAATTATTTAAGGTAAATTACATCTGTTTGAAAGTAAAACCAGTTTTTTTTCCATGCAGGCTCTGTCAATCATAGCCAGGGGAGGTGTGGCTAGAGCTGCATAAACAGAAACAACGTGATTTAACTCCTACATGACAGTGAATTGAGCAGTGAAATTGCAGGGGACTGATCTATACACTAAAACTGCTTTATTTAGCTAAAGTAATTTAGGTGAGTATAGTGTTCCTTTAAATGCCTTTATATAGTATTGGAGAACAAATCATATGAAGACATATTCCAACTGATGATTAACCTTAGTTACAATATATTGTATCAGATGAGAATTTTCATAGACATGGTCTCAACAGTAACTCCTTATATTGGGGTATAATGCTTTAGAAAAGTGATTCATGTTGAGAGCAGAAGAAAATCATAGGGTATAAACAACGGATTTTAAGAAAAAAAAATCTAAAATGTTTACAGCAGACCAAGTTGAGTAGACAACTATATGCATTTTACAAGCAGGTTTAAGTTGTATGTTACACTAGATGGTATATCAAAAATCCTCTAAAAGCTGAAAAAGCATGCTGAGGTGCTAAGATGTAACCAGTGGTGTATCCTGGTTTTGTGCTGTCCTAGGCATGACAAAACTCAGGCGCCCCCCACCCGCACTCCCCCGCGCCACTCCCCCTTTCCCCCTACCCCGCCTTCTAAATACAAACACACACATTCACTGAGAGACACGCATACACTAGCTAACAGACATACACACTCACTAACAGACACATACAGTCACTAGCAGACACTCTCACTAACCAACACACACATAGTAACACATTTCCTAACAGACACACTCCCTGACATACACACACTCACTAACAGACACACACACTAACAGATACACACTCACTAACAGACACACACACACACACTAACAGATACACACTCACTAACAGACACACACACACTCACTAACAGACACACACACACACACACACACACACACACACTAACAGACACACACACACACTCACTAACATAAATGAACACATACACGGACACACACACACTCACTAACAGACACAAACTCACTAAAAGACACACACACACACACACTAACATAAATAAACACACACACTGACTCACTAACACACACACACACTAACAGACACACATACACGCTAACAGACACACACTCGACCGGATTTTTAGTTAGCCGCCAGGCAGTGGCATCTCCAGCATTCATATTTAGGGGGGGCACATGGGGGGCCGGGGACTGAAGTAAGGGGGCAATTACAAAACGTGTGTGTGTGTGTGTGTACACACACACACACGTGGAGAACATTTAAAAGTTAACAAAATTCAGATTTCCAGCACCTTGATAAATATGCTTAAGTCTGCTTTAGAGTTGCAATTGTAACAATATCTCATGATGCCAGAATTGTTACAAAACTAGTTTTAAAAAAACCCCATTCTTTTTAAAAATAATTTACAACATGCAATTTGAAGGGAATTTAAATTAACACTTCTATATAAATATTTCACATACATAGAAAATGGTCACTTAACAGTGTATTCTCTAGGCTACAGTTTAAACATTTTAAAGTGACACAAAGTTGTATTTTGAAATGCTAATTCAAATGAATTTTTCCTGTAAGAAGAGCAGATTTAGCTCCACTTCCATGAACAATTAAAAATGGTTGGCACTAAAGTTTGTGCCCTGACCTATAGTTGGTGAATACTATACCAACACAAACTAAAATTACTTGTTTCATTCTCTTGCTCACAATATGGAATCCTGGGTACATGCATATCATTTACTCAAAAGCTGCAATTAAAGTTCACGTTACTTACAGTAGTAGTGCCACTGTCTGGAGTGTCTGCTCCGCTCACTCAGTCCCTCTGCAAATTGCACTCTCAGGTAGGTAAGGTTTCACACCTTATGTGGGGCCGCACTGCAAACTGTTTGCAATCTCTGGTAAGTAAGGTGACACTGTCACAACACTGTCTGCAATCTCAGGAGTAAGTGCCACTGTCATACCACTCACTGTCTGCAATCAGGAGTAAGTGCCACTGTCATACCACTCACTGTCTGCAATCAGGAGTAAGTAACCTTTGTCACACTCACACCACTCACTGTAATCAGTGCAATTAATTCACTTCTCAGAACCTAGATGTGGCAGAGGCAGCGGGCCACAATACCTGCTCCTCTCTGCTTGATCTGTTCTGCCTCCTTTGCTCTTGCTCCTCTATACTTGCTCTGTTCCTCTTTGCTTGCTCTGCTCTGCCTCCTCTCTGCATGCTGTGCTTCTGCTTGCTCTGCTCCACCACTCTCGACTTGCTCTGCTTTTCTCTACTTACTCTGCTCCTCTCCTCTCTACTTGCTCTGCTCCTCTCTGCTCTTGTCCTCTCTACTTGCTCTGCGCTGCCTCTTCTCTGCTTGTTCTGCTCCTCTCTGTTTGCTCTGCTCCTGCACACATATTGCCTAATACATACAAACCCATACACGCACACTGCCTAATACATCCATCCATACATTTATACACACATATTGCCTGATACATATACACACACACTGCCTAATACATCCATCCATTTATACACACATATTGCCTGATGCATACATCTATACACACATATTGCCTAATACATAGACCCATAAACGCACACTGCCTAATACATACTCACTGAATACTTACATCCATACACACACACTGCCTAATACATCCATCTGCACACACATATTGCACAATACATATATTGCCTAATACATACGCCCATACATGCACACTGCCTAAAACATACATCCATACACACATACTGCCAAATACCAGACATCCCATGTCTCCCGGTAGTTCAGGGAGACTCTCGCATGTTGAATGCGGTTCCCTGACACACACGCAGATCATACATAATATCCCGGAAATCACACACAATCAAATCTATAAAGTATGACTTCTGTGCATGTCAATATGTGTGTGTATCTGTGTGTGTTTCAGTGTGTGTATCTGAATGTATGTGCCAGTGTGCATTTCAATGTGTGTATCTGTGTGTCAGTGTGTATGTGACAGAGTGTGTGTATGTGCCAGTACGCATATCTGTGTGTCTGTGTGTGTTGGTGGAGGGGGGGGGAGTGAGTGCAAGCATGTCAGGGGGAGGTGGAGTGACCGCACATGTGCACGGGGGTGGCGTAGTAAATTGTGAAGCCACCTCCCTGAAATGCATTTTTGCATGTTGGGATACATTTTACATTAAATATATAATTTATAGCTGTGATAATAATATTTTCATTCATTTGGTGGGATTTTATTTATATTATTGTGGGATTTAATTTATAGTAATGGGTTTACGTTAATTAATGTTACAGTGAACCTGTCTAACAGGTTCACTGTAAGAAACATTTTTTTCATTATAATCTATCAAATGTATTATGAATATAATTGGTCGCATAGTCACTCGCACACGTCACTTACACACTCTAACATACACTACTTACTGAAGTATACACACGTCACACACTCTCACTAACACATGTATTAAGTATATACACAATGTCATTGACACACTCACTAACACACACTATTATTAAGTATACACACAATGTCACACACTAACACATTATTATTACATATACACACGTCACTGACACACACTATTAAGTATACACACAATGTCACACACTCCCACTAACACTCACTATTATTAAGTATACACACAATGTGCCACAATCTCACTAACACACACTGTTAAGTATACACATAATTTCACTGACACTATTAAGTATACACACAATGTCTCACACTCTCACTAACACACATTATTCAGTATACACACACACAATGTCTCACACTCTCACTAACACACACTATTCAGTATACACATACTCTCACTAACACACACTAATCAGTATACACACACACAATCAATGTCTCACACTCACTAACACACACTATTCAGTATACACACACACAATGTCTCACACTCTCACTAAC
>OW240913.1:350453360-350474265 GCA_933207985.1 Pelobates cultripes
GAGTTAAATCATTTTGTTTCTGTTTATGCAGCCCTAGCCACACCTCCCCTGGCTATGATTGACAGAGCCTGCATGAAAAAAAAAACTGGTTTCACTTTCAAACAGATGTAATTTACCTTAAATAATTATATCTCAATCTCTAAATTGAACTTTAATCACATACAGGAGGCTCTTGCAGGGTCTAGCAAGCTATTAACATAGCAGGGGATAAGAAAATCTTAATTAAACAGAACTGCAATAAAGAAAGCCTAAATAGGGCTCTCTTTACAGGAAGTGTTTATGGAAGGCTGTGCAAGTCACATGCAGGGAGGTGTGACTAGGGTTCATAAACAAAGGGATTTAACTCCTAAATGGCAGAGGATTGAGCAGTGAGGCTGCAGGGGCATGTTCTTTACACCAAAACTGCTTCATTAAGCTAAAGTTGTTCAGGTGACTACAGTGTCCCTTTAAATGTATTTTATGATTTTGACTCTGAGTTTTGTCTGGCCATTATTCGTTCTTTCATACTATCTTTTTCATTAAATGCATTTAGAGTTTGTGCATTGTTTACAGACTAAAGAAATAACACAACACTATCTCCAGAGGGTTGCTAGACGAAATAAAAGCATCAGGGACATGTCAATACATCAGCCATGAACAAATAATTCTCCAGACGAAGGATATCATTTGCCAAAATGTTTACATCTCACCCATGTACAGTTGCTAAAAAAGATGCTTAGAACAAAAAGGAGGTTGCCGGGTAAACTCCATAACCCAGCCAGACAGGGCTGTTGGTTTTTAATCGATGTGTTTCCTTTCACACATTGGATGTTTGAAGCACAGATAAAGTGTTCCAATGTATGTGATACAAACGTTTAAAAAGTAGAAGCACTTTCATTTCACAAAGTGTTCAATATGTCAAAATGAAAATTTTTGTGTTAATTCCCCTTTTACTTGCTTACAGGCCGTGTGTAATGTTGCTCCTCGTGGTGTCTATGTTTGCGGAAATACCACCACATCCTCTGGCTTGACTGTGACATTATCCAGAGATAGCGCAACTGGAGATTTTGGTTTAGAAGCAGGAGCACTCGTTCTTGGAGATCAAGGTTGGGGAAATCTGTTTTGCAAAACATTTAAATCGCTACCAGTATTAAACGTCGTCATGAATTCACTGTCCTGTGCTCACTGTTTTATCCTGTACTCAATGTTTTATCTGAACACTGCATCTATTCTGTATAGTTTAAATAGGGTTAGGTAAATACTGATTGGTCCATGTCACTCCTGCGACCCCAAAACACGCGGGAATGAGATTGCCAGAGTGACACGGATAATGGGGGACTGGAAGGGACGCAGCACCTTTGATATATTTATGGACACGCTCCATGAGCGAGCAGCGTCCACAACAGCCTCGCTACAAATGGAAGCTGTGCCATTTCTAAGAAACCCTCTTTGTGGGACAATTAGATGGATGATTCCATTGGTTTCTATGGTGATTGCTCCACATTCAGCACTTCTAGATTGTATCTGTCATATCTCTTTATACTTCTTAATGCTTTATGTCTGGTTTTATTCTTACAGGGATATGTGGAATAGATGAGTTTGATAAGATGGGTAATCAGCACCAGGCTCTACTGGAAGCCATGGAACAACAAAGCATTAGTCTTGCCAAGGCAGGTATTGTGTGCAGTTTGCCAGCCAGGACGTCCATCATAGCAGCCGCAAATCCTGTGGGAGGACACTATAATAAAGGCAAGACTGTGTCGGAGAATTTAAAGTGAGTTTTTACTGAATCCACTGCCAATTAAAAATGAGAGGGGGCGGATTATTAATTTACTTAGCTCATTTCAATTTACTGCATGCTGAAACAGACTCGAGAGTTGTCTAATATTCTTTTTTTGATCCACACAACACAGAATGTAAGAAATAGAGCTGTTACATGTTATAAACACATAATATGGGAATCCACTCAAAGCTAAACAAGAAAACTACCTGGTCACATAAGTATCATGGGAAATGAAGTCAGATGAAGTGTCAAAAACTACTAACATTGTTTTGAACTGCATCTCGTTTTAAAGTGCACATTAAACTGCACCTGTCCATGTATTAATCTATTATGAAAAGAAAAAACACACCACTTTGCATGTCCGTTGCTTGCTACATATATCCATGCTGTATAGATCTTTTAGCCAGTTGCGATCCTGTCATTATTTTAGCAGTAACGTTTTTTTTTTTACTGACCACCTGGAAGCTGATCTTTGTCAGTCAGACTGATCCTGTCACTACCATGCAGGGAGTGAAGCAGGGAAGCCTATAGAGACTGTCGGTTTTCTGTGTGAGCCAAGGTGCATGTACATGGCTGAAGGATCCTTGCGTCAGGGCCTACAATTTATAGTCCTATGCTACTAGCCAAGTCTCAAAAGTTACTCACCACTACAAGCCATATCATACCCACCAGGGAAAATTTGTACTTGCCAGGGCTAAGTTTTCTGTTGCCAATGGCTAGTGGAAATTTTTAGCCCTGCTGTCCTATACTAAAGGTTGTCTTTTAACGTGCTTAAGTACAGGAATACTCCAGCACTGGATTATAAAGTAAAAGAGCAGGCTTATCATCAAACATTGGGATGTGAAACGTATCCCTTGCTTCATTTACAGAACCCATTGTGAGTGCATAAACCAGAATAAACATGCTGTTAGTGACACCTAGTGGTTAATATAATACTAGCATTCAACATGTGAAATAAGAATCTATGTTTAGCGTAATAGATACAGGTGTTGAAATTATTTTACAGTTCTTTCAAGTCTGCTTCACCCCACGTGTTTTCCTGATGTGGATTAACATATTCAATCAGATTTTGATGTATATTATATATACTGTGTGTGTGCACATATCCTTTTTAAAAATTTCGTATTGTTTCAATTGTGCAATTAAAGAGATCGCAGTGCTTCACACTGAGCTCTGTAGATCACTTTTAAAACATATACATAAAGTTGTGGGCCATGTCTTATTTTACCGTTACTGTGAATTTAGAGTGGATTGGAAGATGTTATTCATATTGTCTCATATTTCCTTTTTTTGGTCCATGCTTAATATTTGCATTCTAAGTGTATTTAGATTGTATAAAAGGACACGGCTTTGAATTGGAATCAATATATTTATCTTCTCATTTTATTTTTTTCTTTATTAATCTCTCTTTGCATTTAGCCTGTATACGTAGATTTGTTGATATACCTTCGTTTTCTATGAAATTTAAGTCTTGCTTTTTATAAAGGAAAATTGTAATGATTTCTCTTTAAAATAAGAACAGGCATAAGACAGGATGTGCACTAAAAAGAGGTAAAAAATAAAAAAAAAGCATACACATTTTTTATTAATAATAAAACATTAAAACCGTTTACCGTTTCCAGTAATATTCTTTGTGCTGTCACTGTCGCACATGTTAATATGAAATGATTGCTTGTTATCAAAAAACAGTGAGAAAACCTGTAACATTGCTGTCATTACAGAATGGGGAGTGCTTTACTGTCACGGTTTGATTTGGTGTTTATCCTTCTCGATACTCCAAATGAAGACCATGATCAATTGCTTTCGGAGCATGTAATGGCCATGAGGGCCGGATCTAAAGAAGTCTTACGCAGTGCAACTGTTACACGTGAAGAAACCCAAGAATCCAATACTTCTATCTTAGAAATGCCCTCGGAGAGACCTTTAAGGGAGAGATTAAAGGTATGTATTTCCCCCCCTTATTTTAGCCGAACATATCCTGTTGCTGTCATTGATCATTCTTTATTTACTTTAAATATTACAAATAATGCTTTGTGTGTAGGATTTTTAAAAATATTTTTTAATTCTTTATTTTTGTAGTGTGGAAATTTGTAACAGTCGCTTGTGAGGTACCCCAAAGGCAATCCTCTGGCACATTTCAAACAGTAGGGCATATAGGTACTTGTTAAATCTAGCACATATTTTATACATATTTATGATTAAGTCGAGTGATAAACATTATATATTATCCTTGCTTAATCTCTTCTATAGCATACAATAACTTAACAATCAGGCTAGGACGAGGCAGTATGGAACTGGGATAAACAGGGCTAAACACTCTCTTCCTAGTGTCTGGCTACACATGGTGATGCAGTTAATGTAGTTTTAAGCGTGCTATGCTAAATTAAAGTTGAATAAAATCATATTAAATCACAAGTAGAGACAGGCTAGTTCCACATGTCCAGGCTGAAAACATTTGTAAGTTAACTCAGAGAGGTTAGCTGGGCATGGTGGTTAAAGTACAGTTAAGTGTCGCTATCAGCGTTACAGGAGTAAGGAGACACTAGGGTCAGGGTCACTGTCACAATTCTGCAGTACAAAGAAACGTAACTGAATGTAGAACACAGAAATGTAAGCTAAATAAGACCATCGCTTATGTTGGGGAGAAGACTCTTAGAGGTGCTGTCTGGTGGCCACCAGGGTTAGGGAGGCTCCTTTTGTATAAGGGTACCTACTGCAAGGTGTGTAATCTGAGCTATAGGTCATTACTAACTGTTACATTGTCCCTTGGGGTGCATATTGTAGAGGCTAGAGTCCAGCACCACTCACCTTTTAGGACGTCCCCTTCAGCCTATGCCCACCGGGTGTATAGAATTGTCCAGCTTGGAGGAGTCCTGCCAGGTGGCGGCACGCTTGCTCGGTGAGGTAATGGTGGCTTTGCTATTGCGGCAGGGCAGTCGCCCCCTCCGTGCTTTCTCTCCGGTTGACGGTAGGCAGGCTCTACGCCGGTTTCGTCCGATGATCCCCGACCCTGCTGCAGTGTGATTAATGTCGCTGTGGGCCCTGCCAGTACCTCCGTGTTGGGAAGCGCTTTGCAGGTTGACTGATGCTGGGAGCGCTGGACGGTGGGCAGGTCAGATACTCCGGTGGGTCCTGCTCTGGAGCGTGTGGGCGTGTGTACCGTCGTCCGAGGGACTTTGCGACGTCTCCCGCCATTCTGCTCCCAGGCTACGATGCTGTCGGGAGGCTGTTCTGGGGCCACATGGGGGATTTCCCCGCAGGCAGCGCCAGACTGCTGGGCGGATCCACGCCCCAACCGCTTTCACCACCAGTTTGAAGGGCTGTCTCTTGGCCTTACACTTCATCCAAAGGTAAGCGCAGAGCTGGTCGAAGAACACCAGTGTGTGTTTGGGTGGTTTGGAAATCGTGTGCCTTGTTCTGTGCTGCGTCTGCGCCGCCATCTTAGCTGGGCCCTGGTGGTCCCGTTTGGACAGGGATTGTGTCGCCTGGGCAGTTTGATTTACGGGGCTATTTGTTCCTGCGAGGACCGGGATATCCCCGGCCGGTCCGGGGGGGGTGGGGGAGGGTAGCAGGGCTGTGGCGTGCTCTCGCTTGGGAGCTCGTCCCGTGCCGGAAGATCGTCCGCTTCCCCCGGGCCCCACATTTGCAAAGTGAGGATCCGTATAACCTTCGAAGGCATTGATAGACAGTGAGAGGTGGGGGTAAATTATTATGTTCCTTTTTAAGTTTGAGTAAATATTTTTATTTTAATTTAAAGGAATGAATTCACAGCAAACACACATGTTAAACATCCTTCAGGATCACTTTAATTTATAATAATTCCTATGGCCACCTTTACATATTGCTGGGGTTATATAAACTAGTTAAGGTATATTGGCATTTGCTGCTCTTCCCCAGTTATATTCAAATTATTTACCTTCAGCTTAGTCAAGTTTTGAAATGATGTACTATGTTCTTTTCTTTCATGATCACTTGCCAAGAGAGCAAACTAGATGTCACTAGATGCCCTTACATTATTTTCTGTTGGACTCTAATATAAGTCCAGAACTTCACAGCTATTTTATTTCTACATTATGTACTCCTTTTATTGGCAAGATTTTCTTATTGCTATCCTCTTAATCCATTATTTACCAATCTACAAAGTAGAGGTCACTCCTTCCGCCCCAATGCTGTACATACACATGGCCGCCTTTCCAGGGCATCTGAGCATTTTTATAGATTCTGTGATCTCTTACACACTGTATTTACTTTTTGTGTGTTATTCTGCCTTTTATTAAGGATTGTGAGACAAACGAGGTCATGCAATTATAAAAAATTTTATTTCACCATAAATATTTCTGCAAGTAAGATATAAGTATATGTAAAATTACAAATTACAAAAATATATTTGTATATACATTACTTTATTTTTTTCTATTTTTCCTGGATTCTATATATAAAATTACTGCTTAATCCTTGCTATCGGCTACCTAGACATTCAGATTAAATTTTTTAGTTGGGGAAGGTTGCTTTGCAGTTAAAAGGTTAAAGTGAGCCATTAAAAGTGTAAGAAAAAAAATGTACAATATTTCCTCAGTTTTTTCTTTACTGTATTCAGGTGATCAGGGTTTCCACAATAGTTGGATTGCTGCTATGGAATCGGTCTAAGGCCTTAAGTCACGTAAATACCAAATGCTGTTATCTACATTTGCTATTTGGATTTCAATTCACTGAAGTTCTATGTTTAGTAAATAAACCCAAAAGTTTAGTCCCTTTGTCCTTGTTTTGGCCATGATATATTTAGGCAAACCAGTAATTACAGAACAGACAGTAAAAAGGATTATTTACTGTCAAAAGAAATTCCCTTGTTAAACTTACCAGACCCATGACAGCTGAAATATTATTTGCCAGCACAACAAATACAGATCTTGAGCCAGTTAAGGCATCACAATGAAAAATTAAGAATAGCATGTTGATGCATTTTCCAAACCGCCCAGTAAAGCATTTCTTTGAAAATTTTGAAATTGGCTTTATCCCTTTTATGACTGAGACAATAAAGTCTGTTTAACAGGTTAACTTGGCATTGAACTTGACATGAGTTTAAGCCAAAGTACTATAACTGCATTTAACCTCATTGATCACTATAATCCCAAAGAGAAAATTCCAATAGAAAATAGTTCATGATTCCTTTATGATGAAGAAATAACTTCTAGGTTTAGTCCATGTATCTAATACTTCATTTTTGTTAAGTGTCTTTCTTTTATTTACTGAGTAACCATTTTTTTTTTTTAGCTCCGTCCTGGTGAGCATTTCGATGCCCTCCCACACCAGCTACTAAGGAAATATGTAGGATATGCTCGCCAATATGTTCATCCGCAATTGTCACCTGATGCAGCTCAGATACTCCAGAACTTTTACCTTGAACTGAGAAAACAGAATCAAGGCATAGATGGCACTCCCATTACTACAAGACAATTAGAGTCTTTAATCAGACTGACAGAGGTACGGGCTAAAAAACTGTTGTTGTTTTTTCTTTAATAATGCCCACTGTGGTGGTTATGATGCCAGATCTACCCTGGTGCCCTTCCCCAGTAATAGTGGCAAACTGTTGCCAAGATTTTCTGTCTTACCTGGGTCTTGCTGGGCGCCAGGTCTCCTTCAAGCAGGATTAACGACATCAGGTTGTGCAGCTCTGCCGATATTGCCGCTTATTCATTGACTGACTATAGATGCTGGCTTTTGACCCTACAGGAGGTGGGAATTTCTCTTTAAAGGGAGATAACATTTCTCCCAGTGAGTGAAAGAGGGCTACAGGGACGGTGTGGGAACAGGGAATGAATTGCATGGAGGAGTAGACATGCTTATCTCTGATATAAAATAGTAGTAATAAGGTTATTAAAAAACGGTTTTGTTGACTCATTTGCATTTAACTACTACTCTGTTCATGCGCTAGTTTTACCTGTGAACAGTGGCACTTTTTTATTTATTAAATATTGATTCAAAAACTGCATATTATGTGGGGTGAGGTGTTTCTCCCCCTCACCTCTCCAATTATGTAGTTGTTATAGAGATTAGTTATTGATTAGTGACTATAATAGTGGCACATATTTACCTTGTTCCTTCCTGCATGTTTTTAACTCTCCTTAAATGCTCACACGCCCTGATCTCACCTGTCCTATACCAGCATCACCATAGAAAATCATTTCATCGGAAGAGGTAGCTATGTTAGTTAGGTCAAGGTAGAAGATTTCCACAAGACAGGCATCTAGGGAAGTTACCAGGTCAATTTACTAAAGTTTAAAAGTGAAATTTCACCATATTGCTTTTCAAAGTGTTTGTTTATACATGCGTACATGTGTATATAATGTTTATATTGTGTAATTGGTAATCCACTTGTTTCTTTTGTTAAAAGGCACGTGCAAGATTAGAATTAAAAGAAGAGGCTACTAAAGAGTTTGCAGAAGATGTTGTTCAAATAATGAAACACAGGTGATTTATGATGTTTAAACAAATATAATTTATATTATATGTGATGGTTAGAGTTTGATATTTAAGTGCAAACAAAGCTTTGATGCACATATTTTGTGTATTCTGCAGTTTTGTGGGGTTTTTTTTGTGAGTTTGTTTATTTAAAACCGTTTAATATGTAAAGGGATTTGTTCAAGTCGGCGTGTGCCCATGTAAGAATTTATTATTTCCGTGTCTGTGAATGAATGTAGCATATGAATATTAGTTATGCTATATGTATATTGTACTTTATATCATAAACATTTATGTTTTTTAAAGAGGAAATATGATAAATAAAGAAATATGTTCCAATTCATTCAAATGTTCTAAGAAACAACCACAAATAATATGACAGAAAGAGCAATAACTTCTTAATAGAGAGTGTACCACCTGAAGTGATGCATTTATCTGCCTATAAAAAAAACCCAAATGACTCATTACATTTGCATATTTTATCTCCATTATTCAAAATATCTTCATTATTAAAAATGTTAGTTCTTAAATTCTGCACAGCCACTGATTTAACAATAAAGTGGCTGAACTTCACTTTAATGGAGTATTTACTGACTCTTTACAGCCACACATATTCAGTAAATCCACATTTAGGTGAACTGGCGCCAGCTGTGGCATGCACAATTTACAAGATTTTGTTCACTTGATAAAAATGCGTTGGATACAATTACTGAGATATCCAAGTTTGCTCATACACTTAGAATGGAAAGTAGAAAATGTTACACATTTGTTTAAAGGGAACCTATAGTCCCAAAAATAACAATTGTTATTTTGGGACTATAGGGTCCCTTATAGCTTTGTGAGCATCCTGCACCCCCTTATACTCTGTAGAATGTAAGTTCAATAAAGATTACTCACTTCCTTTCCAATACCGGGACTCCTCCGCTGAAGCCTAGAGCTCCTCTTTCTGTGATGTTTACATCCAATGTGACATCACCCTCAATATCCTCCAATCCATTGTTTTAACATAGAGAAGAAATTAATTGGAACAAGGCATGCACCGTGCTCCTCCAATCAAATGCTACTATCTGCAACATTTGATTCCAGGACGAGTTTCACTGGGTTCTGGAGGAGGAAGCACCTGGAATGTAACCCTGGAATGTAAACCTTGCAATTTCTAGAAATGGGATTGATTTTAGTGATAGATTGTGGGTAAATGTGATTGGCAACTGAAGTCCCTATTTTTCCTTATATATGTTATGAAATCTTCAGCACTCAGGAAAAAGGGGAGACAAAACAGATGCTGACACAGGGTAGTATGTAGAAGCAGACTTTATACAGTTTATTTTTACAGAACCACAAGATACCATAACAGAAACTTTTCCTTTTGAAAGTGAGGGAAGAGTGTGTTAGTTTTTGCAGTTTACTTTAGCTGTTTAAAGTATTCAGTTAATAATGCTTTCTGTATGGTAGCAATCTGAAAACAATGCAAAATATAAACTCAAAAAAGGACTATTCACTGAGTTTGTTTCTCCTCCATATTTTAATTGCAATACAAATTTATATATTTAATCAAATATAAAAGATATTGCGTGGTAAAATGAGAGAAGTATTCTTTTGGAGATGATACAGATAAAAAGTGTATTTAGTTTTATTCAATTCTTAGACTGCTAAATACATTGATGGGATATGACTCATTTTATATCAATACTTTATTTGGGGTTTCTAATTAGATGCTTTGTTATGTTTTAAGGCTGAGAAATACTATTAATTGTTTTATTTCTATTACTTTTTTTAGCCTTTTGGGAACATACTCTGATGAATTTGGAAACTTAGACTTCAATCGATCTCAGCATGGCTCAGGAATGAGTAATCGATCGCAGGCGAAGAAATTTGTTTCTGCTCTTAATCGGATTGCAGAAAGAACCTATAACAATCTGTTTGAGTTTCAGCAACTTCGACAAATTGCAAAGGATTTACAAATACAAGTATGATTCATGTTTTTGGACAGTAATGGTTTTGCATCAGTGAAAGCTGTTCTCACTTTATCCCACTTTCTTTTCATGGACAACTGTGTGAACATATGGTCTGTTGTTACTGAAAAAAAATAAGACAGCAGTCACTAGAAATGTATAATCACAAAAGATCCAAGATTAGTCTCTAGACTAGAGCGTGGTTTTTAACCTGATGTGACAAGGCATAGCGGTATGCCTAAAGCCACCTCCAAGGGTGCCACGAACACATAGGAAGAGATTTATTGCAGACAGTTTTGAGACTTTTTTTGGTGGAATATTGACAGGAAAACTACACATGGTGGAATAATGATGCAAAACAAAGGCTGAATTTAAGAAAACTTGTTACTTTTAGACCATTTTATCACTCTTCAATAAATACAAACAGATTGCAGACCAAATGTATACAGCCTTTTTAGTTGATTTTGCTAAATCCGGCGTGATGGAAGTGAAGAAGAAACTATGGCTTCAATTTAATAAGCGTTCCAAGTGATTCAATACTGTTAGAAAAATTTAAGTTACCATTAAAAGGACACTCCAGGCACCCAGACCACTTCTGCCCATTGGAGTGGTCTGGGTGCCAACTCCCACTACCCTTAACCCTGCAAGTGTAATTACTGCAGTTTTTTATAAACTGCAATAATTACCTTACAGGGTTAACTCCACCTCTAGTGGCTGTCAACTAGATCGATTGAAGTTCAGGTTTTTCTAGACAGCCACTAGAGGGCACTTCCGTGTTTATAGCACAGGTTTTCTGTGCTAGAGCGTCGCTGGACGTCCTCACGCTGTTTAAGGACCTCCAGTGCGCTCAATTCCCCATAGTGCATGCGCATTAGGTCTCCTCAGTCGGCGGGCGGCATGGGTCTCGCCCACCGGCTGACGTAAGAAAGGGGAGGAGCGGCGGCGACCCGAAACCACCGCCGAGGGACATCGGCGGGGGTATCAGGTAAGTGACTTTTCACCCATTCAGCATCCGGGGATGGGGAGTGGGTGGGAGAGGGGACCTGCAGTGCCAGGAAAACAGATTGTTTGTCCTGGCACTGGTGTGTCCCTTTAAAGTCTACGAGAACTTTTGTAGATAAGTAATTTGGAAAGTTCTAACATTATTAAATTGTTTGGACAGTTCTAACTATTAAATCGATGCCCATGTTAGGGCCATTGGTGTGGTAGTTAACTGTACACTTCCATTCACCAAATATTACTGTTTTTCTAGGAACCAAAAAAATGGAACTGCTGTCCAGGCTAAATTGAATGTATTACAGTAAATGTGACATTTATAAAACTGGTTGAGATCCTCTTCTACAGTGAACTGGCTCTCAGGCGTTTTATGTCACTCTGACTGCTTTAGAAAGACATTGAACCCAGAATACCACTTGTAATAGTAAGAAAATAAAAATATTACAAGTGGTATTCTGGCTTCAATGTCTTGTATAGCAGTGCTACTCACTAAACAATACATTATTTTTGAGATTAGGTGCAGAACGGATATCAAACCTTCTCTCAGTGGCATTGTGATGAAAATTGCAATGCTTATACGCTAGCCATTTGAAGTATAAAAGGGTACAAATGGTCTATTGAATTTTCAGCTTCATAATACCTCCTCAGTGCTTCCTTGTCCTTTTGAGCTGCACCCATATGACCTTTAGCCAGTAACAAGCTGTTAGATGTTATGTGACTCACACATTGCAGCATTACTGGATTCACAGATACAAGGTGCTTACAGTGGGCTAAGCAATTTTTGAATGAATTGTAAGGCAGTAATAGCTCAGGTAGCAAATATTCAGCTTCAATATCCATCTAAAATCTCATAGTCAAAGATTCAGTTCTAAGAAAGTTACACACCAGCCCTTCAAAATCCGAGATCCATAAAATGTGGATGATTAAATTGAGTAACCGTTATTAATCAGTTGTTGATGTTCCACTTGAATGTGTGCACAAAGCATTTTGAATGGCGTAGAATTGTTCTATTATCTGTTAAAATCACAATGATCAACAGTTCTAAACAATTTCTTGTTAGCATAATGTGCTATATGTAGCTGTCTGTCTTTGATTGTGTGCATGGACCTTTTGGAGATGATGGATAGTCCTTGTATCCTTAATATAATAAATTTTACTTGTGTGTGTTTTTTTTTTTTTTCCCAGATTGCTGACTTTGAAAGCTTTGTGAGTTCCCTCAATGATCAAGGTTACCTACTAAAAAAAGGTCCCAGAGTTTATCAGCTCCAGACTATGTAGCATTTATGTACTGCACAAAAACTTTGTGGTCAAAGGAGAAGCGGACCTGTCCACATTCGACAATGAAGCACAATGTTTAATGTATACTTTGTAAAGCTAACTGTAAATATAAAATGCCTCTTTCTTTAATCTGCCTCTGTACTACAGAGTTATTTTGTAGGTGTGCTGTAATTGTTTAACAAATATTTGTGTGGTATATTTTATATCTAAAGTTGACAATCACGTCTCGTTCTTTATGTATGTTTGAATGTATAATCTGTACTGCGGCACATTATAGTAATTAATAAATTCAGTTGGAGGTCATATTGAAGTTTATTTGGGTTTATTATAAGCTGTAGGTCATTATTTATTTATTTATTTTCAATGCAAGGGGACTGAGCAATATCAACACATATATTAAAGTGTTTTGTTTCCTGTAAAGCACTGGACATGTCTTTACAGCTGAGGTGTAGTCATTTGTAGAATAGTGAGGTATGAAGGGGTAACGGGGGGTCCACTTAGGGTGATCGGCAGAAGGGGGGTGCATATCGAATCCACCTCACACCAGAACAGACACCTACCTACTGCCAACCTGCTCGCACTGGTGTTGTGTGGCAGGGACCTGCTTGATGGCTGCTTTAAATGGTTGCAGGGCTAGGCCTTGTGCCCCCTGTACTGTTGCTGGAGCTGGGATGAGATGTGATCACAGCCCTAGCAACAGCACAGAGCAGCAAGGAGTTGGAAAATCAGTGTGCACACTGACTGGCTGAAGACTTGCTTCGACTCTGCCCCAGGGGCATCGAGAGAAAAGGAAGAAGAGCTGCCAACGGGTCAGGAGACTGAACAGAGTGTTCTCCCCGTCACCAGCAAGAAAGGGAGAATCAAAAGAAAGCTGCAGTGCCCACCTGCTGTTGAGTCCTTGCAATTACAAAATGTACAAACGTTTGTATGTTCTTTGGATGATATTACAAAAGCATTACAGGCTGCTCACCACATAATGTGTGGAAAGAAGGGGTTACACCTGAGATAAAAAAATATTGAATCGGTGTCGTTTGTGGAGGATGAGCAGGCTACACGTCATTCAGGCTTTAAGGAAATCTGTATTAAATAGGCAATGGGTTGTGAGGTGTCCCCGTTAGGTTTTCACCTCACCAAGCGTGTTAAAGAAAATATTTTGGTGGAAGACTTATGTCAAAAAGCGTTTGCTGTATATTTCATGCTGTATTTTTAATAAGGACCTTTTGAGGTAGTGTATATCTTTGTTATTACACACTGCTCTTGTTTGTGTCCTGTTTTTACATTTTCTCTAATAAATTGTTTTGGAAATTATTATTCACCTGCCTGCCTTACCTGTGGACATCTATCCAAAGCCACTACTGGCACCTTAAAGCTGATAACAAAGCGCCTGGCACGGCTCCATATTTGTGAGTTTAACCATATATTTACTCACCTTATATTGTCATTTTATCCGGTTACGCTATGTATTGTTTTATTTATCTTTTTTTAGAATCTTGTTGTATTCCCAACAATATTCAGATTCTGTGTTAAATACTGTTAAGTATATATGTTTTATTTTCCATTTTGGCACAGGGTGTTGTGCAAATAAAATAGTGGTTTTACTTCTATTTTTCTTTTCTAATGTATTTATTAGGTGAAAGGGAAAACACCTTATTTGCACATTCACCTACCACCTAACACCCAGAAGAGCCTATACACCTACTGGTTTCCAGTATTAATTTTTGTAAAGAAAAAATTTGGAGGGACAAATGTATTGACATATTGTCTTTACTGTCTAAGGAATTTAAAACTAGTAAGGATAAGAATGAGAAGGATAGAAGACCTCCGAATGCTAGATCTTTTAACAATTGGTTGCAGTCGTTCGTCATATATTCGGGAGTGCATCTGGAAAAACATCCACATTCATGTGGGGGTTTGTTCTAGAACTTGGGAGGCATACAAAAACTTTTCCGGGCTTGCCTAGTTTCAATACGATGAATTGCTTCGGTAAAAACTGGCGGTCCATGATTAATTGAAATTGGGAACGAAGGATGTGGGACCCTGGGTTAGTCTCATGCTTCCTAAAATAAATTCAGTAAATCTATCCAGACAACCTTCTGGTGTTGTTTCCGTACAGAAAAAGAGGTGTGTGCTCAGTCTCTAATGAATCGCAGTGCAAATAGTCTAGTAATTGCAGGTTTAGGCACAAATGCACCAATTGTGCTGGTATGCACACGGCATTTCAGTGTTTTTGAAAAGCACAGCAAAGTTGTTGTTTTTTTTTTTTTTTATAATTTATTTAGTCATTGCTTAGGTTATACATACATGCTTGTATCGCCCCAACAGCAGGTACAGGCAGATCAATGAGAACAGTTTAACAGTTGCATTGTGGAGAAGGACACTGGAGGGGAACATTACTGGCGAAGGTGGTTATAGAGGCAGATTTTCACCCTTGCTGGTTTGGCTCCCTGGGCTTCCAAGTTAATGGGCAGTTCTTTCTTGACAAATGTCTTCCGATGGGTTGCTGACTCTAATGCATGTACTTTCGACTTTTGCAACTTTCCTGAAGTGGGTCATGGTAAAGGAGTCTGGTTTAAGTGGGATTATGCATTGTCTTGTTGATTTTTGGTTTAGTGGCAGTGCAGGCTCTAGAGCAGGGGTGGGGAACCTCTGGCCCTCCAGATGTTTTGGACTACATCTCCCTTGGTGCTTTGCCAGCATTATGGGAGATGTAGGCCAACACATCTGGAGGGCCGAAGGTTCCCCACCCCTGCTGTAGTGAATGTGAGGTTGCTGACAACTTTCAGAGAATTTTCAGAAGGTTTTGGTATTCCATTAGTGGAATAGAAGACCGTTTTACCTAATTGTTCTATTCAATTTTTGGTATTGATTCTCTAAAGTTGGAGTTTAGGCTTCCTGAGAAGAACATCTTGAAAACACAAAACACCATTAAACAGGTGCTGCAGAGCAGTAAGGTGTTGGTTTAGGTACTCCAGTATTTGCTGGGATTACTCTTTCCCTTCCAGAGTCATGCCTATTGGGAGTGTTTTCTCTGGATGGATATCTTTAACAATTGCTAGAAATAAATCGCCTTTGGTGTTTGTTAGAATTTCAGCTCAGATTAGGCAGGATCTCAGAATTTGGGATGAGTTTATACAAAAGTTTAGTGGTTTTTGGAAAGCAGAATTTTTGGCCTCTGATGATCTGCAACCTTTTACTGATGCAGCCGGATTGGCAGGTTTTGGGATCTTTTGCAAGGGCAGGTGGTGTGTGCAGAAGTGGCCTTATCACTGGGTTGAGGTTGGTTTTACAAAGAACCTTACTCTATTGGAATTGTTTCCTATAGTAGCTGCAGTCTTTTTGTCTGGAAAAGAATTGAGTGGCTCTCCCATTGTTTTTCACCGTGATAACCAAAGTTATTAATTCCTTACATGCAGGGCCGGACTGGCCCACCGGGATACCGGGAAATTTCCCGGTGGGCTGCAGCACTTGGGGGGCTGCATGTAGAGAGGGAGCCCTGCTCCCTAATATTTTAATAATAACGCGGCCGCCGGCCGCATGTCGGTGCCTCCGGGTGGCTGGTCCGGCGGCACACCCTGAGGGGGGTTATACTTACCTTGCGGCCGGCGGCCCCATCTCCTGTGCTGACAGCTGTCAGTATCAGTGAGTGTGCCGGGCGGCCGCCTAAGCGATCCAGTAGCACACTCACTGATACTGAGAGCCATGCGGCTGTCAGCACAAGAGGACTGAGGGAGGGGGTGGAGCTAACTACCATGCTCCCTCGCGGTTCCCATAATTCCCAGCATCTACACATCATAGAGTAGGGATTACTGTATGATGTGTCCATGCTGGGAATTATGGGAACCGTGAGGGAGCATGGTAGCTAGCTCTGCCCTCTCCCTCAGTCCTCCTGTGACAAGGTCAGAAGGGACACAGAAGGGGGGGAGTTAAAAAGGTTTGTTGGGGGGGAAAAGAGACATACAGTAGGGAAGGGGAATAAAGTGACACAAGATTTGTGGGAGGCAACGCTGGGCTGGGGAAAAAGAGACAGAGAGTGGCTGGGAGAAGAGAAAGAGGCACACAGAGTCTGGAGTTAGAAAGAGACACACAGATGAGATTTGGAAGGGGAGAAAGAGACAAAGTGGCTGGGGCTAAGAACAACACAAAAGGGGCTGGGGGAAAGAGAAATACAGAGGCTGGAGAAGGGTAAAAAGAAACACACAGAGACTGTGATGAAGTAAAAGGTGCACAAGGGTCGCTGTAAGAGAAAAAAAGGAGACAATTGGAGACAAGATACACTAAACGAGGTAAAGGTAATAGACGTAAATTGATGTGATCCTGACAGTAATGCTCACACATATATATATATATGCATGTATATTGATGTGTGGATTAGTAACTTATAATTATGCCTATAATATTTACACATATAGTAATATACATTTATATATGCATAGTACACACATAAATGTCATTAATATATATATGTAATGAACACGTATTGGCCCTGTCTTGTTGCTAGTTGCATACTCATGCACAATAACACATTCAAAGTGAAGAGCGCACCCATAGAACTTCAAAATTAACCAGATCGCTTAATTTTTTAGTTGTGCAACTGCAGATATTCAGCATTTCAGTCCCATTACTAAAATGTCCTTAATAGGCCAAAGTAGTTGTACTGAAACATTGATTACATGCAAATGTACGTCTACTTAAAATAAAGGCGCTCTTGTTTATTTTGAAGCCCTATATGCGTTCCTTTGTTGGAGTAAGAGTTTTCAATTTCAAGTTATTTTTTCACCCTCTTTATCAGCACACTATTGGGCTGGTATAGAATTTTTTTTCCAGGGCTGATTTTAGTTCCCAGTCCGGCCCTGCTTACATGCTAAGTATATAAACAATATTAATTTACTTTGAAATTTAGTTTTTGCTTGTTTATAGTTTAATTTATGGGTGAGAGCAAAACATATTCCTGGAAAGTTTAATATAATATCTGATGCTCTTTCCCCTTTCCAGTGGGACGTTTTCCGGAGAGAGGTGCCTCAAGCAGATCTGGCAGGTTCCCCGTTACCGAGCAGCCTTTGGGAATTGATTTATCAGAGCTAAATTCTTTCATTGGGTCTCCAGTTGCCCTTGTGACATATTAAGGCGTGGAACAGGTGGTTTTGGTTTAATAAGGGTTTTGAGTATGACCCTTTAGAATCTGGCAGAGATATTGCCATTAGTTATCTTTTAAGATTATTTCACAGAAGCCATTCAAGGAGTTGGATTGCTACAGAATTGGCAGGGATTCATTTTTTTAGTAAGTTGATAGAAAAAAGGTCTGTTTCGAGTTTCTTTGTAGTTAACCCCTTAAGGACCAAACTTCTGGAATAAAAGGGAATCATGACATGTCACACATGTTATGTGTCCTTAAGGAGTTAAACAGATGTTGAAAGGATATCAAAAATTCATTAGGAAAGTTGATAGGAAACCCGTTTCGTTAGAGTTATTAGTTAACATTTTTAAAGTTGCTAGCTTAGTTTGTTTTTCAGAATTTTAAATTATTTTGTTTCATTGTGCTTTTTCTTCTTTAATAGCGTTCTTTGCATCATTAGTTGCTAAGAGCAAATATTTTCCGTCATGTTTGCTAAGTCATGATATTGTGGTTTCTGATGATAAGATTTTGGTTTTCTGTGTAGGTCCAAAACGGACCAGGAGGGTGAAGGCAAGTGGATTACTTTAGGTAGCTCCTCTCTGCCCACTTGCTGCAGTGCTTAAAATTGTAATCTATAAGACGTATTGAGGGACCATCATTTTGTTCGTTTGGATGGTTCACCTCTAACTTAATCTTAATTTGTAAAAGTTTTTAAATTAATTTGAAAAACACTTTGGGTGACTAAATACTCATGACATTCATTTCGCATTGGGGGAACCATCATAAACTGCAAGGTTGGGTTTAGGTGATGATTTGATCAGAAATTGGGTAGATGGGGATTTAATAGATTTAAAATGTATGTTCAACCTCAGCTTTTATAAGTAACTCTAATGCAGTATTATTTGGTTGTTGTTGGATGTTTCATATATTTATATTTGGAGTCCTTTTCTTTTAGGCACACAAGTTTAGAATATTCCTGTCTAGGTTTGTTCAGACGAGATGGCATCAATTTTTCAGATATCCTCAACATTGTTTTTCAAGAAATGTTGGAGAGGGCAGTAGTGGGTTGGGGGCACTCCCATCTGGTGTTTTTCTGAATGGGGTGCCAGGGTGTTCAAGTCACCATTCGTGAGAATTAAACAGAGGGGTGGATATTGGTTGTATTTAAGTGGAAGTTCAGGCTTTTGGGGCAGAACAGAGTGCTGAGAAATTTGGTATGTTAAGAGAGTTATGCCAAGAAGTTATAATATGATTTTGTGGTTTATATACGGTTTTGATATTGAAGGTTAACCCCTACCCCTTTTCAAAACAGATCACAGCCTTTCTCTAATATATTTCTTGGTGTTTGTTTTTGTTTATGTATTACATGTACCACACATATGATCCCATCAGCAAAATAAAGTGCTGTGTCACAAACCATACATGAACTGAAACTGGCCTAACAGACAGGTATTTGTAACCAGACAAGTTAGACACAGAGGGGTTGAGGGCCCTGCTCAATGAGCTTACATGCTAGAGGGAGTGGGGTAAAGGGACACAAAGGGTAAGGATAGGGTAGAAAAGTAGATTGCTAGGTTAGTATTCACAGAGGGCTTAGTGTTTTGTTTTGATGACAGTAGCAGGAAAGAAATCAGGGTGCGGGGAGGGAAAGCTGTTCACAGTTTAATTGATATGCCATCCTCAAGAAGTACGTTTTCAAAGCTTTTTTTTTTTTTTTTAAGGAGTGGAGACTGGTTGAAAGTCTAACAGAGAGGGGAAGGGTATTCCATAGGAACGGTGCAGCCCTAGAGAAGTCTTTAAGGCAAGCATCAGAAGTAGGAGTACGAAATGAGGTTAGACGTAGAGCTAATAAAAAGAATAAGATACCCAAGAGTTTACTTCTTGGGATCTATACACCAGTGCAGACACTCCAGTAGTGTCCAAAGGGCTTAAACCTAATAATAATAATAATAATAATAATAATAACAACAACACGGGAAAGATTCACTTAATCCACAATAAAGTGGACAAGGTAAAAACTGGAAAGATGTAATCCGTATCCTGAGGTAAATGCACCAATACATACACAAACCACATATATCCCCAGTTCAAGTGAAATATATTAGCCGTATAATCCTACTCCTCTACCTAGTATAGATAATGGATAACCATTGGAGTATCCAGACAGGTGCTTAAAATATTAATATACAAGTTTATTAATTAGGCTTATTTGTAGCACTTAATAACCCTTTGTAGGTAAGTAGTGCACTGGAAAATAAACCAGGGTACCAAAGTAAACAATGGGTTAAACCATAGTATTAGTGTTAAAAAACAGAGGATTAACTAGAGGTTAAACTATGGTTCTATCCGTATAAGGCAGCAAGTTAATAGTACCTTCGTTAGCCCTTGGTAGGTAAATAGTGCAGTGGAAAAGTATACCAGTGTACCCAGGTAGACAAGGGGTTAAACCATGGTCTAAGTGTTAAGTAACAGATTGACTAAAGGTTAGACCATAGTACTATCCAAGTGAAGCATGAATGAACATAGATTGGATAATAGAGTTGTAACGGATCGCCTGGCACCCCGACTGGGTACCTCCGTTGAAGGATGCTCCTAGCGCTTCCTGAGGACTCCAAGCACTGCAGCAGACACCACAACCACCGAACTGGAGAAGCATATGAATCCTCTCAAGCATATGAATGCTGTAGACAGTTGAATAGGAACCATACGAATAGGTTTACTCTCCTAGCAGTCAAACTGGAACAGCATACAATAAATCCTTCCCCCAATAATGAGACGACACTTCACTTTGAGGGTTAAAACAGGAACTCTCTGTAATGGCCACACACTGGCTTTTATGCAAGTCCCCATGCAAGGGGACATCCCACAGGGTGGGACACAGTACAACCAATCGTTACAGGGGAACCATAAAACACACCCACATTTACATCACAATCCCTCCTCTCTGTCCAGGAGATAACTGTGAAGTAATCCAATTATCTCCCAGGACAGAGGCAAGACTCCATTAACCACATGGCAGTAACAATACAATAAAAGACATAAAATTACATACAGTTACATTTATTCCATAAAACATAGACATTCTACATATCCCCAGACAGCTTAGATCTGAGTGCACATTACTACCGAATGGCGCTCAGATCACATAAATACAGTTCAATCGCCATGGAGCCAAAGTCTTTCATACAGTCTTTCAGTATACGGCTGGGCTCCATGGCATAGCTATCTGGGGTAGCATGGCTTTAACAGTCTATAGAAAGGCATGAATACGCTTTGCAGGGAAAATAAAAGGTTTTAACTGCCGGGCCATAGTCTAAAGGGAGCAGGCGAGCAACCAGGCTCCTC
>OW240913.1:350474365-350486297 GCA_933207985.1 Pelobates cultripes
AACCAATGTTTTCATTTTGGGCAAATCTACTAAACAGTGTTTCTTTGTATTTGGGCAGTGGAATTTCCTTTTAATTTGATGTTTGGCCAGCAAGCACTTGCTAGAGCTGCCAGTGAGCAAATAGTTTTAAATTTTTAAAAGCCAGGTCCAATTTGCGGCAACAGGCCCAGATTTTAACAATCCGTATCTGGATTTCAGCTGTCCGGTAGTGTTTGGTCCAACTGAGATCAAATTCAGGCTCAATCGAAGCCTACATGCAAAAGGTGGGCAATGTTAAATAGCATGACCAATGTCTGGATTTTCAGTCTCTTACAGAGTTATTCAATTCCATTCGGTACAGGGCTATTCAGACTTTAGAAAATAATCTTGTCTGGCTGCTCATAACTCTGATAGAGTTTAAACATAAGGCAACTCTGAGAGGTGAGCCATTGCTCAAGTAACTTACTGTGAGAAGTCCTTAGGTCACACATAAAAAAGTCACAAAAGCACAGTAGATCAAAGGGTTATCTGTGCCTTATCATTAAGAACTGGATTCAATTGCACTGGCATTAATTTAACTCCAGTAACTGAATGTCCACTCTCTCATTGACATCAATGGGAAAATTCATATTCAATTATCAGATATTTATTTATCTCTCATACGGAAATCTAACCATTAGTAAGGGATAGAAAACAACGAGATGAATACGTTGCTGAGCATTCATGTTTAAAATAAACAGAAATATTAAAATATTTTTTAATTGTCTCTCTAAAAGTTGAAAAAAAATGTTTGAAGTCTACAATGTTTAAATATACACATTACAAAACACTTGCTCATTGTGAGTCATTCATAAATTGAAAGCAAGGTGTTTCTACTTTGGAAAGCCAAAGGCAGCTTATCTTAATCGTGTTTATGCCTTTGTGATAACACTGTTGCCCCCATATTGAAAGAATGGCAGCACTCTGGAATGTTGAGGATGAGCAGTACATATTTCAGTGACAGCAAGAGATAAGCAAAGTCTGAGATGTAGCATTTGTGGAGTACCAGTACCAGGTTACAAAGTCTCCAACCGAGAATTCCAAGAACATTTTCAACAACCAGGTGCATTCTGAGACACCTTATATTCCCAGCGAGAATTAAGATGTTTAACAGGCAGCGATGCACTTTGAGATAAACGAACGCAGTTAAAATATTGCTTAGTAACATTCGGGATTCTGCCAAACTTTGTTTTCTTTATTTATTATTGTTAATATTATTAGATAGTAGGGCATGTCAGTTACATGGTAAAAGAGCTCTGTTTGTGCACCTACAATCTAATTGGAAAGGGACGGGTTAGATATAAGGTAGATGTAAAGTGTGTGGCAAAGAAAATGTCGAAAGAGGTGCGTGAGCTGGAATAGGGTACTAGGAGGCTGCGAGTGCTGGGGTTAGGAAGTCTGACTTTTTAAAGAATATATATGAGGGATGGAGTCTTAGGTCAGATGGCACTGAGCCAGAGACATAGAGAACATGTCTTGTGAACATGGGAGGGAGTATTTGATATGAATGGTGTAGGGTCAGAGGTTATGAGTAGTGTGGAGGGGGCTAGTATGAGGGGTGTGTACTTATAAGAGGTTTGAAACTTCAAGGAAGGATCTGGATTTTAACCCCTTCAAGACACGGCTTCAGAAGCTGGACATAGCATTAAGGACACAAGCAATTTTTGCATTTTTTTGCTGTTTGTGTTCAATTGCAAAGTGCATTTTTCTTATTTATTGCACCAACACAAATTATATACCTTTTTTTAAAGTCCAAAATGGGCTTTAAATTACATATACATATAAAAATTCTCATTTATTATAAAAAAATCAAAAAATTAAAACATAAAAACAAACAAATAACATGCCATTTTTTCACAGTTTTGGCAATAATAATGTGTGCATAATATGTTCAGCTTAAGAAAAGTAAATCAAAATAAATTAATTTAAATGTCTTGATTTACAAGTACATTTTGGATTTCAGTTTATTTAGAAAGATTCAGGTCACAAAATACAAGTGGTAAAACAAAATTTCAATGTGTAACCATTTCAGAGGTTTGTATGTTTGTCTAGTATGGCCATCACATAAAACAAATTTGCCAGACATAAGAATATATTTATACAAAGTAGACATCATAGGTTATTTACCCAAGGTTATTTTGACACTTTTCCTGTAACCATTTCACCGCCAATCTCTGCTAAAAACTGTAGTAAAAGTTTTTTTTATTTTTTTTTTACCACTCTTCACATGCTCTTGCTAAAGTATGGAAACTTAAGAGGGATGTAGGGAAAGAAAACTGGTGTGGACTTGCTGACAATAAAATTAGTTAAGGAAATGTTGACTTTGCGCACTATGTAAATGCTCTTGCTGCTTCAGTCTCTATAACTCTGTGGCATGTTCCCTTTCTTCTACACTCACTACATATACCTTTTCTCTGTCTCTGACTGTATAACAGAAGCTTCTGTCTCCTAGTAAGAAGGCATGTTCACCCCTTATGTGACTCGTTCTGTGGCACATCCTTTTACCCCACACACAGACATTCTGCTTCACCTGACACCAGAGGCGTACCTAGAGCATTTGGCACCTGGGGAGGGTCCTATTTTTAGTACCCCCTTGCCCCCCGCCTCAACTTTAAATATAAAAACAACCCACTTTTTTTTTTTTATGTATTTAGCACTTAGCAGTGTTTGTATGTTTGAATGCATGCATGTTTTTGTATGGAGTATATGTGAGTGAATGTAGCGGTGTGTTTGTATGTAGTGTTGGCGTTTGAATGCAAGCATGCATTTGTGTGTTGTGTGGTATTTGAATGTGGTATGGTTATATTTAATGGTGGGGTTTGTATGTAGTGTTGACGTTGAAATGCATGAGTGCATTTGTGTGTAGTGTTGGCGAGATGTCTGCACATATACACATACACAGACATACACAGATGCAGATACATATACACACAAACACAGTCACACACAGATACACATTGACACACATGCAGACATCGTGGCAACTCTAGGAACAATATATATGGGGGGGCACATAAGATACCACAGTCAAAACAGGAGGGGGAGGAGGAGCAGTAAAACTTCTCACTAGGGGATGGGTTAATATGCTGCCATTGGCTGTCTGATGCCAGCATGCTGTGTTCTGCATGCTGGCATCTGACTACACATTTGCATATAATTCACATTAGCCACCCAGATTTCTTGTTGTGGGCTGGCTGACACCTCTTAATCTCGATATTTGTTTAGCAGATAACTCCTCTATTTGCTATCCTTTGTGGGATTGCCATATTTAAGGACACCAAATAAGGTGCTATCTGCAAAACAGCACCCTCATTTGGTACCTTTAAATATGGAAATCTCACATATGGGCACCAATTCAGGGAATGATCTACTAAACAGCTAAAGGATCAAGATTAAAAAAAAACTTTTCCCTTTTTTCAGTTGTTTAGTAGATAAATCCCTTATTTGTTATCCTTATGTGGGATTGCCATATTTAAGGACACCAAATACAAGAGATATCTGCTAAACAGCACCCTCATTTGGTATATTTAAATATGGAAATCTCACATACAGGCACCAAATCAGGGAACTATCTACTAAACAGCTAAAGGATCAAAATTAAAAAGGCACTTTTCTTATTTTCAATTGTTTACTAGATAAATCCCTTATTTGTTATCCTTATATTAGATTGCAATATTTAAGGACACCAAATTAGGGAGCTATCTACTAAATACATACACAGAGATACACACAATCACACACATAATCACAGATATACACAAACACAATCACAGACCCACACACATACAATCACAGACACACAATATCATACACACACAAACATGACATACACACACATTTAATAATTAAGAGGTCCACCCAGCCTCCCTACCATGTTCTAGAAGGGCTGGAGTAGATCCTCAGTCCCTGGTGGTCAGTGGTTGCTGCTGGGATCTCTGTGCTCTTCCTGCACAGGTCCATCGCACGCCCTGTAATGACGCCGAGGCCGCAATGAGATCATATCCTGGCTACCGGCTCACTGCAGGGCGAAGACCGTCAGACACAGTCAGATGCACACAGTCCCACACACAGTCACTCACACACAGTTACAGGCAGACAGTCAAACACGCAGGCAATCACACAGGCAGACAGTTACACATACACACAGATTCACAGACAGTCACACACACAATCACAGGCAGACAGTCACACATACACACAACACAGTCATAGACACACACACAATCACAGGCAGATAGTCTCACACACACACACACACACAATCACAGGCAGACAGTCACACACACACGCACACACAGGCAGACAGTCACACACACACAATGACACACACACACAGTCACACACACACAGAGTCACACAGACAATTACAGGCAGACAGTCACACACACACACACGTGACACACACACACACACACAGTCACACAGGCAGACAGTCACACATACACACAACACAATCACAGACAGTCACACACACACACACACACACACACACACACACACACACACACACAGAGGCAGACAGTCACACACACAATCACAGTCACACACACATGCACACAGTACCAGACAGTCACTCACACCCACAATCACAGGCAGACAGTCACACACACACACAGTCACAGTCACTCACACACCCACAATCACAGGCAGACAGTCACACACGCACACACGCAGACAGTCACACACACAGGCAGACAATCACACACACACACACACACACAGGCAGACAATCACACACACAGAGTCACACAGACAATCACAGGCAGACAATCACAGGCAGACAGTCACACACACACACGGGCAGACAATCACACACACAGTCAATCACAGGCAGACAATCACAGGCAGACAGTCACACACACACAGTCAAAGACAGTCACAATCACAGTTACACACAGCACACACTCTCTCACTTACAGTCAGCTTGGGCTGGAGGAGGAGTGGATTCAGTCCCTCCTGTGCTGTAGTTGGGGAAGCAGGGACACATTCCTGCTTCCCCTCTGTGTGCAGCAGTAAGAGGCTGCATTTAGCTCCGCCCCCACACCAGGCTTGGCTCCGCCCCATGGTCGACCTGGCTCCGCCCCCAAATCTCCATGCAGGTTTCCTGCTTGCTCCCAGCCCCTGCGTGTGAGCTGTGTCGGCTACCTGGCGCCCCTGCTGCTATGGCACCCAGTGCAGCCACACAGCTCACAGAATAGTAAGCCTGGCCAGCCCTGGTGGCACCCCCCTACTTGATGGCACCCAGGGCGGACCACCCCCCCACCCACCCCTTAGTACGCCACTGCCTGACACTGCTGTTAGGAGGTATGCATTTACTTGAAAGATGAAAACTAGAGATTAGTATACGGTATGTGTTTTCATACAGCTATATCCTGTGAGTTTCCCTCAGCACCATTTCCACCAGATACATGACACTTGGGAGGTATGACTGTTTTAGTGTTTTCTGTCGATAAGATTCTGTAAATAGGCCCTTCATAATTGTCAGCACCAGGCCCAATGGGCTCTTAATCTGGCCCTGAGTACAGCAATACCCACATATGTACCATTGTCGGGTAAATGTGGATGTTGAATGAGCATATTTGAGACACAGCAATTCATTTTTTTTTCAAACTTTTAATTTTTACACTGGGCCCATGTCCCATTTAGGAGTATTTTAGCAGGTTGTTTATTCAAACAACCCCACAAATGCCTATCATTTTTTAAAGAAGACACCCCAGAGCATTTAAAAAGGCATTTTTTGAAAATTAACATGGGATAATTTGTTTTGCTAGTTCGTGTCAAGTGTAGTGGAAATAAGCATTTTTTAAAACTTGTTTTAAACTTTTTTTACTTTTTAATTTTTTTAACCTTTTTAAAACAATTTTTTTTTTTTTTTTACTATTAACCCCTAACCTAATACTAAATTCCACAATTTCGCACTAATTTCCACCACACCCAGCTAAATAATAAGCAAAATTTAAACCATACTTACCGTAATTTTTTTTCAA
Source organism: Pelobates cultripes (assembly GCA_933207985.1). Classification (NCBI taxonomy): domain Eukaryota; kingdom Metazoa; phylum Chordata; class Amphibia; order Anura; family Pelobatidae; genus Pelobates; species Pelobates cultripes. The sequence goes on from OW240913.1 coordinate 350,480,371, forward strand.
ACGAGACCAAGTGTATAAAGGGTCCCTCCTCCATTCACACACCAGTCCATTATAAAGTCCAACAACAGGAGGGAACATGATGCTGCCATGATAAATAGCCAGGAAAAGAAAATTACGGTAAGTATGGTTTACATTTTCCTTATTCCTGACTAATCAACTAATCATTGCAGCAAGATTTATGGGTAATACCCAAGCTAATTTTAGAAGGGTGGGAGAAAAAAGGAATTTTACAATGAAGATTGCAGTACCAAAAGTGATTTATTAGAAACTGTGAACAGAAGACAAAACAATCTACCACATTTAGTAGATGAAGAGACCAGGTCCAACTTGTAGTGTTTAATAAATGTTCCTGGAGAAGACCAAGTGGATCCTTGCAGATAAAATTTCGAGGCACCTCCGCTCAAGTTGTAGAAAGAGATCTTGTAGACATAGGCGTGCGCACGGGGTGTGCCGGGTGTTGTATATTGAGAGCGGCAGGGGAGATCTCAGGATCTCCCCTGTCGGCTCATGCAGAGCCGGCGCTATCCGAGCGCCGGCTCTGCTCTCAGCCTCCCTGACCCACATGCAGGGAGGGAGGCAGGAGAGGACCCGGCGGAGCTATTGCCACAGCAAAGATCAAATCTCGCGAGAGTGAACTCTAGCCCGATCCCCCCTCCCTACAAAAGGTTAGAAGGGAGGGGGGATAGCAAGTAATGCACAGCACCCACACACATTCAGCACCCACAGACATACAGCACCCACAGACATACAGCACCCACACACATACAGCACCCACAGACATACACAGCACCCACACACATACAGCACCCACACACACATACAGCACCCACACACATACACAGCACCAACACACATCCAGCACCCACAGACATACAGCACCCACATACATACACAGCACCTACACACATAAAGCACCTACACACATAAAGCACCCACAGACATACACAGCACCTACACACATACAGCACCCACAGACATACACAGCACCTACAGACATACACAGTACCCACAGACATACACAGCACCCACACACATACAGCACCCACAGACATACACAGCACTTACACATATACAGCACCCACAGACATACACAGCACCTACACACATACAGCACCCACACACATACAGCACCCACAGACATACACAGCACCTACACACATACAGCACCCACACACATACAGCACCCACAGATATACACAGCACCCACACACATACAGCACCCACACATATACAGCACCCACAGACATACAACACCCACATACATTCAGCACCCACAGACATACAGCACCCACAGACATACACAGCACCCACACATATACAGCACCCACACACATACAGCACCCATACACAGCACTCACAGACATACACAGCACCCACACACATGCAGCACCCACAGACATACACAGCACCCACAGACATACACAGCACCCACACACATATACACACAGCACCCACAGACATACACAGCACCCACACACATACAGCACCCACACACATACAGCACCCACACACACATACACAGCACCCACACACATACAGCACCCACAGACATACAGCACCCACACACATACAGCACCCACACACACACATACAGCACCCACAGACATACACAGCACCCACAGACATACCAGCGCCACACAGACATACAGCACCCACACACAGCACCCACACACATACACAGCACCCACACACATGCAACACTTACCCACATACACAGCACCCACAGACATACACAGCACCCACAGACGCCACACAGCATCCAACACACGCCACAGCACCCACACACACACACAGCGCGCCCTCACAAACACACACACAGCACCCTCACACAGCACACAAACAGCACCCCCACACACACACACAGCACACTAACAGTACCCTCACAAACAGGACCCTAGCAAACACACACACAGCACACTACCAGTACCCTCACACACAAACAGCACCCTCACACACAGTTCATTAACAGCACCCTCACAAGCGCACACACGCACACACACACAAACAGCACCCTCACACACAGTACATTAACAGCATCCTCACAAGCACGCACACACAAACACCCTCACCCACATAGCACACTACCAGCATCGTCACACACACATCACACTAACAGCACCCTCACACAGCACACACACACACACAGCAGTGTGTGTATGTGTGTATATATATATATATATATATATATATATATACATACATATATATATACGCGGCGTGTGCTTGTGCTTTAGGGTGCACACCCTAATGCAATAGGCTGCGCACGCCTATGCTCCTGAAATTGGCGATGATTCAATCCCTTGGCTCTTATGAAATTCACTGTTTTGATGACAATTTGCATTACATTATCCATTTTTAATGCCTTTGCACATAAATTTTCTTGATGGACAATGCAGTGATACTTCATCAAATGTGAGTTGCCCTCAGCAACTGCATCATATTCTATCAATTTTGTAAGTCCCTCACTTTTACCAACCATCGCCGGGGCGCCATCAGTAGATATACCGGATATGTTGACAAGGGTTACCGAAAACCGGTTTAATGTCATTTTTACCGCTTCGTACAAATCAAGAGATTTAGTTGTGTCTTTTAATGGCACCAAAGAAGCTATTTCTTCAGTGACATTATATTCGTTATCAATACCTCTAATAAAAATGGCAAGTTCAGCTGGATCTGTATCATCAGTACTTTCATCTATCGCCAAAGCATAACATTTAAAATCTTCAGCTTGAGTCTTCAAATCTCTTTCAATAGATTTTCCAATCTCTTCAATTCACCTGGCTATAGTCTGATAGTCAAATTGTATTCTTTGAAAACAGACACCTTTTCCCTACAAATTAAACATAGTGCCTTACTATTTGTCTCGACAAAAAAGTATTCATCCGTCCATTTTTCGTTGAGTACTCTTCTTTCATCCGCAATTTTTCTCTTTCAGTGATGTCCCGAACCGTTCGCTGGTGAATAGTTCCTGGCGAACATCGCTTGTTCGCGTTCGCCACGGATGGCGAACATATGCGCTGTTCGGTCCGCCCCCTATTCATCATCATTGAGTAAACTTTGACCCTGTACCTCACAGTCAGCAGACACATTCCAGCCAATCAGCAGCAGACCCTCCTTCCCAGACCCTCCCACCTCCTGGACAGCATCCATTTTACATTCATTGTGAAGCTGCATTCTTAGTGAGAGGAGGGACAGTGTAGCTGCTGCTGATTTGATAGAGAAATTGATAGCTAGGCTAGTGTATTCAGTGTCCACTACAGTCCTGAAGGACTCATCTTATCTCTGCTGTAAGGACAGCACCCCAAAAAGCCCTTTTTAGGGCTAGAACATCAGTCTGCTTTTTTTTCTGTGTAATGTAATTGCAGTTGCCTGCCTGCCAGCCTGTGTGTCAGGCTCACAGCATATACTGTGCCCACTTGCCCAGTGCCACCACTCACTCACTGGTGTCACAATAGCTTGCATTTAAAAAAAACAAAACCTTTTTGACTGTAATATAATAGCAGTCAGTTTCCTTCATGAGTGTGCGTTTCAGGGCCTGCCCAGTGCCACCACTCACTCACTGGTGTCCCAATAGCTTGCATTTATAAAAAACTAAACTTTTTGGACTGTAATATAATAGCAGTCAGTTTCCTTCACGAGTGTGCGTTTCAGGGCCTGCCCAGTGCCACCACTCACTCACTGGTGTCCCAATAGCTTGCATTTAAAAAAAACAAAACTTTTGGGACTGTAATATAATAGCAGTCAGTTTCCTTCACTAGTGTGCGTTTCAGGGCCTGCCCAGTGCCACCACTCACTCACTGGTGTCCCAATAGCTTGCATTTAAAAAAAACTAAACTTTTTGGACTGTAATATAATAGCAGTCAGTTTCCTTCACGAGTGTGCTTTTCAGGGCCTGCCCAGTGCCACCATTCACTCACTGGTGTCACAATAGCTTGCATTTAAAAAAAAAACAAAAAAACTTTTTTGACTGTAATATAATAGCAGTCAGTTTCCTTCACGAGTGTGCGTTTCAGGGCCTGCCCAGTGCCACCACTCACTCACTGGTGTCCCAATAGCTTGCATTTAAAAAAAAAAAACTTTTTGGACTGTAATATAATAGCAGTCAGTTTCCTTCACGAGTGTGCATTTCAGGGCCTGCCCAGTGCCACCACTCACTCACTGGTGTCCCAATAGCTTGCATTTAAAAAAAAAAAAAAACTTTTTAGACTGCAATATAAAAGCAGTCAGTTTCCTTCACGAGTGTGCGTTTCAGGGCCTGCCCAGTGCCACCACACACTCACTGGTGTCACAATAGCTTGCATTTAAAAAAAACAAAACTTTTTGGACTGTAATATAATAGCAGTCAGTTTTCTTCACGCGTGTGCATTTCAGGGCCTGCCAGGGCACAGTGTCACACCAGTGCAACTCATATCTGGTGTAACAGTAGTGTACATTTTAAAAAAAAAAATACGATTTTGACTGTAATAGATTGAATAGCAGTTAGTTGTCTGCCAGCGTGTGTGTCAGGCTCACAGCGTATACTGTGCCCACTTGCCCAGTGCATCCACTCATATCCGGTGTCACATTAGCTTGCATTTAACAAAAAAAAAACTTTTTGGACTGTAATATAATAGCAATCAGTTTCCTTCACACGTGTGCATTTCAGGGCCTGCCAGGGCACAGTGTCACACCAGTGCAACTCATATCTGGTGTAACAGTAGTGTACATTTAAACAAAAAATTTTTTTTTGACTGTAATAGATTGAATAGCAGTTAGTTGTCTGCAAGCGTGTGTGTCAGGCCTACAGCATCTACTCTGCCAACTTCTGCCACTGCACAGTGCCACTCATATCTGTTGTCACAGTAGCTTGCACGCATAGTACCACTAATTGGAAAAAAAATGACAGGCAGAGCAGGCCACCCCGCAGGGGCCGTCGTGGTCGTGGTGCTGTGATTCCATTTTGCCCTCGAATAATGCCCAGTGTTTAGAGGCCTCGTACCCTGAACTCGAAAAGTTCTGAGGACATAGTTGACTGGCTAACACAGGACACCCAATCTTCTACAGCTTCCGCTCGGAACCGTGACGCACCATCCTCTTCCAGCTTAGCTTCGGTCAACTCTCAAGTTACCACTCGCCCGTCTGCCGCCACCACCAACACTAGCACCACAGCAGCTTCACTTGGTATGTCAGAGGAGTTATTTACACATCAGTTGGAAGAAATGAGTGATGCGCAACCATTATTGCCAGAGGATGTAGATAACAGGGATATGTCTCAGTCAGGCAGCATTACACACATGGACGTACGGTGTGATGATGATGATGTTGTACCAGCTGCTGCTTCCTTTGCTGAGTTGTCAGATACAAGTAAAGCGGTTGATGATGACGATGCGTACCTTCCACTGTGGTGTCACAATAGCTACAAATTTGTCACGTGGGTGCCCGCTAGAAGAGAAGAAGAACAGGGGGAAAGTTCAGATGGGGAGACAGAGAGGAGGAGGTGGAGATGAGTTGGAAGCAGGGGGAGGTCGTCGCAAGGAGCTAGTGGCACAGTCAGACAGCATGCATCGGCACCCGGGGTCAGCCAGACAGCACACCAATCAACGCATGCTGTTGCCACCACCAGAATGCCGTCATTGCAGAGCTCAGCAGTGTGGCATTTTTTTTTTGTGTCTGCCTCTGACAACAGCTATGCCATTTGCAACCTGTGCCAAAAGAAACTGAGTCGTGGGAAGTCCAACACCCACCTAGGTACAACTGCTTTGCGAAGGCACATGATCGCACATCACAAACGCCTATGGGATCAACATATGAGTACAAGCAGAACACAAACTCAAAGCCGCCATCCTCCTCCTGGTCCAGCATCTTCAGCCACGTTAACCACTGCTGTCCTCCTTGCCCCCTCTCAACCATCCGCCCCTCCGTCTCTCGCTTTGAGCAGTTCATCTTCC
>OW240913.1:350486397-350561066 GCA_933207985.1 Pelobates cultripes
GACCTAACTACTAAGGGTATAAGACCCGGCAGGAGTAGACACAACATTAAAATCAGTAGGACTCCACCTACCACTGCCTTAAGCCCTCCAAACCACTCATACCAGCTACCAAACCAACTACTTGGATTGTACCCTTTCCATACCTGAGTAGGCACATGCGCTAGTTTAACCATGTGGCTTGTAAGTTCAGCTATTACTTGCCCTTCGTCATCTATTTGAAGACAGCAATTGCTCAGGTTAAACTTCCCACATACACCTCCCTCTACTGCCAAAAGATAATCCAAGGCTAATCTATTTTGGTAAACTGCTGTCCTCATCCTGGTATTATGCTTCGCTAGAAGATTAAGCGCTTGTGATGTCTCGTTAGTAATGATCTCAACCACTGCCTGTAACCTTATAATGCGGTTGAGCATATAAATAGGGGTTCTATAACCAAAGGTACCATCCTCTGCCCACGTGGCTGGCCCATAATAATCTATAATACGCTGGGAGGCCATTCATTATCTTCCCAGGCACCTATCTCTATGGGTCCCCTTTTCTTCCTATGATTCACATCATACACTTTAACACCTAAAGTCTCACCTGTTTCAATAGGCAACAAGAAGAAGGATGGTTTTAACATACCCAACACACATGCCCCTTCCCAGTCCTGTGGTAACTCCGAATAGGCCTTCTTACCACAGATCCAGTACAAATTCGCTGGGGCTCTCCAGTTAGATATGATGGATAGATCAAACCATACGTCCTTTAAATTGGCATATCCTGCAAACGGGTTAGATGGTTCTGAGACATTTGAAGCCGACCACCAAGTTGTATTCTTTGTATCATCATCATAAGCTTTTTGCCCTAGACAAGTTAATTCTCCTACAGAAGTATTATACATCATTCCTTTCCTCGCTATGCAAACATAACCTATGATGGAAGTCTTCAATCTCCACTCAGATTTACCTCTAACACTCATATGATAGTCGGCTTGTGTAGATATTAATTGGTCAACTGCCTCAGAACCGGACATTACCTCCTTTGCTTCCCAAGGCCATTGGTCTCCCATGTTAGTACCTCCACACACATAGCAGTTGGTAACATTAAGACTACCGGCAATACTCTCGGCTAAATCAATGAACAAGTTTTTAGCATTATGGGGGATCTTATTATCTATACTCATCTCTTCATAAAAGGAATGGTATACTTGATGAGTTTGGGAGGTTACCGTATCAGTCTCTATCCCTATAAACAATATTGTCCCAGGGTCTAAACCCGTCCCATATATTTGAAACCCAAATAAATTACCATATTTATCTAAGAACTTGTCAGGGTTATTTATAAGTATATGGATTGGATTGCATTCCATAGACTTACAATATGGATTAGTAGGCAACTTAGTCACAATCATGTCCTTGTCTGCTGTCTGTCCCCAAGTCGCCCATCCCACACAAGACCAATATGGGCAGAAGTTATAATCTCTATTTGGGCATCTTGGACTTACATATTTATTTTTACTACTGGGACAAATATATTTATCGTTAGACCCATACGTCCTCTCCCATCTAAGATCCCACATACATTCCACGGCTTTCTACCACTTGATATTGCTTTACACGCATCAAATAGCAGAGCACCTGAAGAATATACGGATTCTAATACCGTCTTATTAATTAGGGTCCCCTGAGGATCTCCATTTCTGAGAGTCAACCAAATTATACGGGGTTGATACTCAGGACTGAAGCACTTAGGTTCTCCTACTCCTAAATAACACACACTATATTCTATATTTAAGTATCTACATCTTGATACATCTCCTTTACACTCATATAGCGAATGCCAAATTAGGGTCTGGGATATATGGTTACCTGTTCTTGTAGTCTTAATGCATACCTCACAGCTAGGAGTGTTGGTACCTCTACCTTCCTGAATATAAAAATACACATAAATAAACATTATTAAAAATACATCTTTTGTCGTCATCCTCAGTCTTCGTCCGTGCGAAGGCACCTCAGCTTCCAGGATGTAAGGACTGCAGGGAATGGAGTTCTGCTCGTCTTCACAGGGGTCCCCTCAAGACTTTCCTGACTTATACACTCGTTGGTGAGTGGACAGGCTTTATTATGGCCTTCTCACTCACTTACCAAGTCTCTGAAACAATAAAATTTGTAATCCACAAGGTTCCTCGTCACTCCGACTGAGTTGTGCGTTTTAACCGGATTTTGCAGGGATTCTCTGGATTTGCTGTAACTTGCCAGGAATCGGCTGCTGCTGGTTTAACCCTGGAGTGATGTATCCACGGAGCCACTTCGGCTACTTTTATCGCTGTAGGGGTAGACAGAAGAACAACATAAGGACCTCTCCACTTGGGCCCTAGCGGCACATTATTCCACTCTTTAATCCACACTTGGTCGCCTGGGTGGTAACTATGAATTGGGGGATAAATATTCACAGGTAATCTATCTTGTACCCATTTCTGTACCTCCTCCATAGTCTTACCCAACTCTACAACCTGCTGCCGGGTAATTCCTTCTCCCAACTGACTCAAATCCCCCCTTAAGTTACCAAGCATGGGAGGTGGTCGCCCGTACATGATTTCAAAAGGAGAGAGGCCCATCCTTCTTTTAGGTGTACTACGGATTCGCAATAGAGTTCCACTTAAGTTGGGTTTCCTGACACATTTTAGCCAACTGATTCTTAATAGTTCTATTCATTCTCTCTACCTTACCAGAACTCTGGGGTCTATATGCCGTATGAAGCCTCCACTTTATACCAAGCATATGAGTCAATTGTTGTAGGCACTGATGAACAAAAGCTGGACCATTGTCAGATCCTATAGAGCAGGGTAGTCCATATCGGGGTATTATTTCTCGTAGCAGGAATCTCACGACTTCTCCTGCTTTCTCTGTACGAGTAGGACATGCTTCTACCCAGCCTGAATAGGTGCACACCACTACCAGCAGGTAGCGATGTCCACCCGTTTTAGGCATCACTGTATAGTCAATTTGTAAATCGGACATGGGAAGTCCCCCCATAAACTGGACTCCTGGTGGCTTTACTGGTCCTTGTCTTGCATTATTTTTAGCACACGTTACACATCTACGTACAATGGCCTGAATCAAGTTGGACAATCTTGGTATGTAGAAATGTTTTCTGAGAGATTCTTCTGTACTGTCTCTCCCAGAATGTGTCCCGTTATGATAGTTTTGGACAATTTCTACCGCTAGTGATGCTGGAATAACTATTCTTCCATCTTCTAACTGATACCATTTGTTCTCCAAATACTTTTCAGGTTCAGTCCTTAACCACTCCTCTTCTTGAGCTGTATAAATTGGAGTCCATTGAGACAGTGGAGTTGGTATAAGAGCAGCTATATGCCCCACATATTCCTGTCTTCCTGATTCAACAGCACGCTTAGCTGCACTATCTGCCATCCGATTCCCTTTGGTTACATCACCATCTCCTCTCAGATGCGCCCGACAATGTATAATACCGACTTCTTTCGGCTCCCACACTGCTTCCAATGGTTGTAGGATCTCAGCTGCGTATTTGATTTCTTTGCCTTCTGAATTCAATAGTCCTCTTTCTTTATACAAAGCTCCGTGGGCATGAGTGGTTAAAAACGCATACTTGGAGTCCGTGTAGATGTTCACTCTTAAACCTTCAGCCAATTGTAACGCTCGTGTCAGTGCTATCAATTCTGCCTTTTGTGCTGATGTTCCTTTTTGCCAGTGGCCGAGCTTCTATCACCTTGTCTATCGTTGTTACTGCATATCCTGCATAGCGGATCCCTTCTTTTACATAACTACTGCCGTCGGTGTAATATTGAACATCAGGGTTCTGGATGGGAAAATCACGAAGATCTGGTCTACTTGAAAATACTTCATCCATTACTTCCAAACAATCATGTTGACTTTCAGTAGGTTGTGGCAAAAGGGTAGCTGGTTTTAAGGTATTTACAGTCTCTAAATGCACTCTTGGGTTTTCACACAACATTGCTTGATACTTGGTCATACGGCTGTTACTAAACCAATGATTTCCTTTGTAATCCAACAACGTCTGTACTGCATGTGGAACTCGTACATAAAGTTCTTGACCCAGAGTGAGTTTATCGGCTTCAGCTACTAGCAGAGCGGCTGCAGCTACAGCTCTTAGACAAGGTGGAAGTCCGCTGGCCACTGCATCCAGTTGCTTAGACATGTAGGCAACAGGTCTTTGCCATGATCCCAAGTACTGTGTCAATACTCCCACAGCCATTCTTCTTTGCTCATGTACATACAGGTAGAATGGCCGTGTGTGGTCAGGTAGACCTAATGCTGGGGCACTCGTCAAAGCCCTCTTCACATCTTCGAATGCCGTTTGCTGTTCTTGAGTCCATAAGAAGGGGTCGTGCTCTGTACCTTTGATAGCTGCATACAGAGGTTTTGCCAGTATCGCGTAGCTGGAAATCCATATCCTACAGAAGCCTGCTGCCCCCAAGAATTCTCGCACTTGTCTTCTATTCCTGGGTATCGGTATTTGGCACACAGCTTCTTTTCTCTCTGGCCCCATAATTCTTTGACCTTCAGAGATATGGAATCCCAGATATTTGACAGTTGGCAAACACAACTGAGCCTTCCTTCTTGACACCTTGTATCCTGCCTTCCAGAGAATGTGTAGTAGATCGTGCGTTGCTTGCTGACATACTTCCTTTGTAACTGCTGCTATCAACAAGTCATCTACATATTGTAATAATACACACTCTCCTGGGATAGACTCGAAATCTAGTAGATCTTGACTTAGAGCTGAACCAAATAGGGTAGGTGAATTTTTAAACCCCTGGGGCAATCTTGTCCAGGTCATTTGGCGTTTCGAGCCCGTTACAGCATTTTCCCATTGGAAAGCGAAGATACATTGGCTTTCTGCGGCAATTCGGAGGCAAAAGAAGGCATCTTTGAGATCTAAGACTGTAAAGTAAGTAGCCCCGCCCGGAATTAAAGCAAGCAGGTTATATGGATTGGGCACGACTGGATGTATACTAACAACCGCATCATTGACTGCTCTCAAGTCCTGCACAGGTCGATACTCATCTGTACCGGGCTTTTGAACAGGCAGCAATGGGGTGTTCCAGGGGGAAGTACAGAATTTTAGGATACCATACCGTATGAACTTATCCAGATAAGATTGGATGTTCTTCTTAGCCTTCTGCGGAATATGATATTGTCTCAGGCTTACTGGATAAACCCCAAGTTTTAGTTCAATTTTAATAGGTGGAATATTGCGGGCCAGTCCTGGTGGGTTGTTCTCTGCCCAAACTCCTGGTATGTTAAATAAGGATTCATCACTCCTCGGGTTTTGGCTAGTCAACACTGTATAAAGTCGCCACTCTTCTTCCTTTGGTACGGACAATGTCATAATACCTGAGGGTCCATTAAACTTTAAGGATGTTGTTCCATTTGGTAGGAACGTAATCTGCGCTTGTAATTTGGATAGCATATCACGTCCCAGCAATTGGACTGGACACTCAGGCATATAAAGGAATTGATGTTTTACTACGTGGCCTCCCAATGTACCGAGTCGACTTTTAAGAACCGGTTTTTCAGCACTTCTTCCAGTTGCTCCTATTACAGTAATAGTTCTTCCAGATGGAGGAGCAACTTGATTAGTCACCACCGAATGTTCAGCACCAGTGTCGATCATAAGCGCACTCCTTTTTCCCCCTATTGATACATCGACCATAGGCTCCGCTCGACCAAGGGGGATGGAGCCCGGTCGGTATCAATAGTCCTCCATGACCGTGTCAGCCAATCCCACAAAGTCCCTACCTTCTCTATCGCGAGACCTTTGCGCTGCTGGATAGTACCTATCTTCCTTACACTTCCTCTGTTCCCATTACTCCCTCTATTACCATTACTCCCTCCGGGGCCTCCTCTACCTCTCGCTCTGCCTCTAAAGTTTCCGTAACCTGCCCTGGGTAAGTCTCTCTCATACTGCTCTCTTTGCGGACACTCGTTCCTCCAATGCCCTTCTTCCTTACAGTGCGCGCACTGATTCCTACTCAAAGGCTCCCTATTCCATCTACCATCGCCTCTATCTGGGCCCCGTCTATCTACGCCTGCGATCGCTACCGCTAGCATATCTGCCTTTCTACGCATCTTGCGCTCTTCCTCTTTCTTACTTTCTGTTTCCCTATTCATATATACTTTGTTAGCTACCTCCATTAGTTGGGTGATAGACATACCTGCAAACCCTTCTAATTTCTGTAGCTTGCGCTTAATATCTCCGTAAGCTTGGCTGACAAAGGCGGAGTTTACCATTCGGGAATTATCAGCGTCTTCCGGATTAAAGGGGGTATACAAGCGGTATGCCTCAAATAATCGGTCATAAAAGACACTGGGCGCTTCATCACTTTTCTGAATCACCTCAACTGTCTTCGACATGTTAATAGCTTTCTTCCCTCCGGCTTTCATGCCAGCAATTATAGCATCTCTATAGGCTTTAAGTTGAGCCATATCTGCGCCATTTACATTCCAGTCAGGATCGGTGTTAGGGTAATGTGTTGCGGCCCATGCTACCGGATTGGCTTGATTTAAAGCACGGGCTCTCTCCTCTAGCGCCTTAATGGCTGCTTGGTTAATCCTTATCCTTTCCTCATTATTGAACAATGTCATTAATAACTGCTGGCAATCAGCCCATGTCGGGTTATGTGTCTGAACTATCGAGGTGAACAGATCGGTCATAGCTTGTGGTTTCTCAGTGCACGAGGAATTGTGGGTCTTCCAATTCAAGAGATCGGTAGTCGTGAACGGGACATATACGAAGACTGGGTCAGCATGTGCCATTTGACCTGCGGCATCGATATAGGCTGACCAGGATTCAGACGAAGAGGCATCTGATAATGTTTTAATTGTTGGGTACCGGTCAGTTGTCGGGTTAGTATGGGGCTACGTGGAGGGGCGTCAGTTAAAGGTTCCGGTCGAGAGGTAATAGGGCATGAGGATGTGGGAACTTGATTTTGGGAAAAGTTAGTGAATGGTATACTCCGAGCCGAGCTAGAAGAAGCTTGACCGGAAGTTTGAAGTGGCGCCAAATCAGGATATTCAAATCTAATGGGGGTTGGTCCTGGTTCCGGAAGGGGAGTTTTAATACGAGGGGGGGTGGATTCTGTACTGGAGGAGGAAGCGGAAGTGGATGGGGGTAATAGGGGAAGGGGTGCAGAGCTTCCTGCATTCGCGTCACTTCCTCTTAAAGGAAAGTAAGGAGGCAGCAAAGGGATCTCGGACTCAGGGGGCGTGTCCAAAATGGGCCTAACACCAGTCCTAGTGGACAAACAAGTCCTGGCCACCATGAGGCGACATTGCTCCTCGTGGCATATCCGGATCCATTTTGGTGAGTCGTTTACGGCCTGCCCCCAACAATCAATGTATGGAAACTGTCCGTAAAGTTCAGGCCTACCTGACACAGCCACGTGTACACGCTGTACCAGGGTTGGATCCAAACTGCCACGCGGCGGCCATGCCGCAACCAAAATAGGCCACTGCCTAGTGCACAAAGTGACCAAACGTACAGGAGACATTTTAACCCCAAAATCACATGTTTTGAATCCCTTTTTAAAATTCTTTACCATACAACCTAAGGGATCCGAAATCGTTGACTCTGACGCGCCCATACTTATCAATGGAACGTCGTTGACAACGAATACTATGCACGCGTTCTTATTCAACAGTCACACCCGTTTCCTCTGGCAACAGCACCACGTGGTACAGTTACCGAGTGAAACGTACACAATAACACAATAATCACTCAGGGAATTCCCGTACACACACAGCTGTTACACCAGTCACTAAATAATCAATATTATGCCCTTTGGCGAAACTATACAGTCACCCACGCTATAATTCTCTATATATGAATTACCCGTCTATAACACACCCCAGTAACATCGTCTTTTACTAGTATCGGTTACAGTACGGTTAGCATAGGTCAAAGCACAATTTAAGGTCACAATACAATTATTAGTGGTTACGGTGTTAAACATGCAATAGACGACAATGATTAGTACTTATATACAGTGTCATTAAATATACAGGGTTATGGTACCGTGCACTATGATACAGCAACACACTATTAACACTCTCGCTAGACGGCTGAGCTCGCGCTATCTAACAAGATATACACTTTACTAACAATCTTTAACACATTTACAATCCAACTAAACTATTGGCCAGTACCTTGAATGGACTACCTAAAACTATATACACCCGTTTTGGTTAGCCACACTGCCCAAACACCACATATAGCGAACTAGAGGGCGAAATTTACAAAATTGCCCTTCTAGTCTATTTACTCTATCAAAAGTCTAGTGGGTTCCAAATTTACACGCCTTCCCACTTAGCCAAGATAGGTTGAGAGCTAGCGAACCGAATTTACACAGGCGCCGCTTAGTCTCCCGGTCCCTCCGACCTAGCGAACGTAATATACACCCTAGAACGCTAGTCTAGACAAGACACCGGTGTCCGGCTAGGGCTATTTACACAGGACCCCGCCTGACTAACCAGATCAAACGGTCTTACTAAAGAGCGTTCGATCGAGCGGTGCGCCTTCGCTCCTTCCCTCCGACAGAGGGGGCAGATTCCATACACAGATTTAAACCCCTTTTGGGCCTACCGCACAATCGGTATACCCCTAGTGGGTCTGCCGTCTAAAACAGCAGTTGTCTTACCTCCTCGTTCCTGAGTTCACACTCATCGACGGGGACACCCCAGCACTTCTTACGTAGAGGCCGATGATCTCCTGGACAACAGACCAGTGGCGCCGAGACGAAGGGAGGTCCACGCAGAAGTTCAGGGGTGCAGCCGTAGAGAACGTGGGCAAAGATAGACCGTCTCACGCCTCTGCCTCTCAGCTACCGTTGAACGATGAGCTTCCCGGCCAATGCACCAAATGATACCGGAGAAACTGACGGAAGCAAAGCACAGAGGGATGGACACAGGTTTCTTCAGGAAGGAAGAGATTCTTTATTGGATCACCGATCGGGACTCAGAGGGACTAATGTCACCAAAAATACAGCAAGTTCTGAGCCCTGAACAATAGTGCAGGCTCCCTATATAGGCACATAACTCCTCCCATATTAAGCTCCACCCGCACATTCTCTTGACCAATCATTACAAATAAGAATTAACTTCCTGCTTGACCGCATGGCTTGTCCAGCACAATGGAGGAGGGGAATACTACATCCTGTATTCTTGCACATGCTCCGTACACTACTGATCGTATCTTGCCTCGTGCAACCAACTGATCGATACGTCAGCATATGCACGTACACATGCCACGTGGTAATCTCGGCCTACTAAATTTATTTTTACCGAGATTCCACCACACACGGTGTTGTTTTATGGTATTTTTCTGATCAGTACACGGTGTTGGTTTATGGTATTTTTCTGATCAGTACATGGTGTTTTATGTTATTTTTCTGATCAGTACACGGTGTTGTTTTATGGTATTTTTCTGATCAGTACACGGTGTTGGTTTATGTTATTTTTCTGATCAGTACACGGTGTTGTTTTATGGTATTTTTCTGATCAGTATACGGTGTTGGTTTATGGTATTTTTCTGATCAGTACATGGTGTTGGTTTATGGTATATTTCTGATCAGTACACGGTGTTGTTTTATGGTATTTTTCTGATTAGTTCATGGTGCTGTTTTCTGGTATTTTTCTGATCAGTACACGGTGTTGGTTTATATGATTTTTCTGATCAGTACACGGTGTTGGTTTATGTTATTTTTCTGATCAGTACACGGTGTTGTTTTATATGATTTTTCTGATCAGTACACGGTGTTGGTTTATGGTATTTTTCTGATCAGTACACGGTGTTGTTTTATGGTATTTTTCTGATCAGTACACAGTGTTGGTTTATGTTATATTTCTGATCAGTACACGGTGTTGGTTTATGGTATTTTTCTGATCAGTACACGGTGTTGTTTTATATTATTTTTTTGATCAGTACACGGTGTTGGTTTATGGTATTTTTCTGATCAGTACACGGTGTTGGTTTATGGTATTTTTTTGATCAGTACACGGTGTTGGTTTATGGTATTTTTCTGATCAGTACACGGTGTTTTATATTATTTTTTTTATCAGTACACGGTGTTGGTTTATGGTATATTTCTGATCAGTACACGGTGTTGGTTTATGGTATATTTCTGATCAGTACACGGTGTTGGTTTATGTTATATTTCTGATCAGTACACGGTGTTGGTTTATGGTATTTTCTCTGATCAGTACACGGTGTTGGTTTATAGTATATTTTTGATCAGTACACGGTGTTGGTTTATGGTATTTTTCTGATCAGTACACGGTGTTGGTTTATGGTATATTTCTGATCAGTACATGGTGTTGGTTTATGGTATATTTCTGATCAGTACACGGTGTTGGTTTATGGTATATTTCTGATCAGTACACGGTGTTGGTTTATGGTATTTTTCTGATCAGTACACGGTGTTGGTTTATGTTATATTTCTGATCAGTACACGGTGTTGGTTTATGGTATATTTCTGATCAGTACACGGTGTTGGTTTATGGTATTTTTCTGATCAGTAGACGGTGTTGGTTTATGGTATTTTTCTGATCAGTACACGGTGTTGGTTTATGGTATTTTTCTGATCAGTACACGGTGTTGGTTTATGGTATATTTCTGATCAGTACACGGTGTTGGTTTATGGTATATTTCTGATCAGTACACGGTGTTGGTTTATGGTATATTTCTGATCAGTACACGGTGTTGGTTTATGGTATATTTCTGATCAGTACACGGTGTTGGTTTATGGTATTTTTCTGATCAGTACACGGTGATGGTTTATGTTATATTTCTGATCAGTACACGGTGTTGGTTTATGTTATATTTCTGATCAGTACACGGTGTTGGTTTATGTTATATTTCTGATCAGTACACGGTGTTGGTTTATGGTATATTTCTGATCAGTACACGGTGTTGGTTTATGGTATATTTCTGATCAGTACACGGTATTGGTTTATGGTATATTTCTGATCAGTACACGGTGTTGGTTTATGTTATTTTTCTGATCAGTACACGGTGTTGGTTTATGGTATATTTCTGATCAGTACACGGTGTTGGTTTATGGTATATTTCTGATTAGTACACGGTGTTGGTTTATGTTATATTTCTGATCAGTACACGGTGTTGGTTTATGTTATATTTCTGATCAGTACACGGTGTTGGTTTATGGTATATTTCTGATCAGTACACGGTGTTGGTTTATGTTATATTTCTGATCAGTACACGGTGTTGTGGTTGTTTCCTGGATTACCACCACATCCCCTGTGTATAACAGGATGTCCTATATAGAGGTTACAGGTGGAACTGAAAGCCTGGGGTGAGAGCTCGGTGAAGGCAGGTCCAGGGTCAGTCTGTGTCAGTGTGCTGTCAGCACGTGGGGGATGCCGGAAAGCGAAGCTGTCCGAGGTAGGAGATGCCGTAAAGCGCGGCTGTCGCCCAGAGAGGCCGGGTGTGTGATGCCGTAAAGCGCGGCTGTCGCCCAGAGAGGCCGGGTGTTGGATGCCGTAAAGCGCGGCTGTCCGTGGTAGGAGATGCCGTAAAGCGCGGCTGTCGCCCAGAGAGGCCGGGTGTGTGATGCCGTAAAGCGCGGCTGTCGCCCAGAGAGGCCGGGTGTTGGATGCCGTAAATCGCGGCTGTCCGTGGTAGGAGATGCCGTAAAGCGCGGCTGTCACCCAGAGAGGCCGGGTGTGTGATGCCGTAAAGTGCGGCTGTCCGAGGTAGGGGATGCCGTAAAGTGCGGCTGTCCGAGGTAGGAGATGCCGTAAAGCGCGGCTGTCGCCCAGAGAGGCCGGGTGGGTGATGCCGTAAAGCACGGCTGTCCGTGGTAGTATATGCCGTAAAGCGCGGCTGTCCGAGGTAGGTGATGTCGTAAAGCGCGGCTGTCGCCCAGAGAGGCCGGGTGTGTGATGCCGTAAAGCGCGGCTGTCCGAGGTAGGGGATGCCGTAAAGCGCGGCTGTCGCCCAGAGAGGCCTGGTGTAGGATGCCGTAAAGCGCGGCTGTCGCCCAGAGAGGCCTGGTGTAGGATGCCGTAAAGCGCGGCTGTCGCCCAGAGAGGCCGGCTGGCGGCGCCGCTCTCCCCGGCCGGGCTGTCATGTCGCTGCTGGCGGCCTTGCTGGTGAGATCCCCGCTGTGCGTGCTGCTGGGCGGCTCCCGAGCGTGGAGAGGCCGGGGTCTGGTCTCGGAGCTGTGGGCCCGGAGCCGCCGTGTGGGAGAGCCTGGCCGCCCGGGGAGGCTGCATGCGGCCGGGATCACCTGCCTGGCCCGTCTGGGCCGCCCATTACTGGGAGCTCAGTGCCGGCTCACATCGGGCACCGCCGGGCCTGACCCGAATACAGAGCCCGGGGGGAGAGAGCCGGCAACCAAGCGGCTCAAAGACCTGGTACTGTTTATTATTATACACCCCTTATTATTATTATTATACACCCCTTATTATTATTATTATTATACACCCCTTATTATTATTATTATTATTATTATACACCCCATAGTATTATTATTATACACCCCTTATTATTATTATTATTATACACCCCTTATTATTATTATTATTATTATTATACACCCCATAGTATTATTATTATTTTACACTCCCTTATTATTATTTTACTCTCCCTTATTATTATTATTTTACTCTCCCTTATTATCATTATTATACACCCCATGGTATTATTATTATTATTATACACCCCATAGTATTATTATTATTATACACCCCATAGTATTATTATTATTATACACCCCATAGTATTATTATTATTATACACCCCATAGTATTATTATTATTATACACCCCATATTATTATTATTATACACCCCATAGTATTATTATTATACACCCCATAGTATTATTATTATTATACACCCCATAGTATTATTATTATTATACACCCTATAGTATTATTATTATTATTATACACCCCATAGTATTATTATTATACACCCCATAGTATTATTATTATACACCCCATAGTATTATTATTATACACCCCATAGTATTATTATTATTATACACCCCATATTATTATTATTATACACCCCATAGTATTATTATTATACACCCCATAGTATTATTATTATTATACACCCCATAGTATTATTATTATTATACACCCCATAGTATTATTATTATTATTATACACCCCATAGTATTATTATTATACACCCCATAGTATTATTATTATTATTATTATTATACACCCCATGGTATTATTATTATTATACTCCCCATAGTATTATTATTATTATACACCCCATAGTATTATTATTATACACCCCACAGTAGTAGTATTATTATACACCCCACAGTATTATTATTATTATACACCCCACAGTATTATTATTATTATTATACACCCCACAGTATTATTATTATACACCCCACAGTATTATTATACACCCCACAGTATTATTATTATTATTATTATTATTATACACCCCGTAGTATACAACTCATACCAATTTATATTGATTTATTATAGTCTGTGCGGAACACCCCATATTATTATACACCCAATACAGATTATTCTCACCCTGCACCTCATATTATTTTACACTGTGATTTATTATCACTACACCCTGCAGGACACCCCATACCAGCTTATTATACTCTACGGGATACCCCGTGCAAGTTTATTATAAGCTGTACAGGACACCCATGAGATGTTTATTATCACACACCCATGCCAATATATTATTACATACATCTTGCAGCATAACCCATGGGAGTTATTTGATATACACCCTGCAGGGAACCCCATACTACTTTATTACCACATACACCCTGCAGGACACCTCATATGTTTGGACTCCTTTGTGCCCCCTATGAGAGTATTTTCTTCCACACCTTGAAGGATACACATTGGATTTCTGCTCCCATATACAATATCAGGCAATCCTACAAAGGTCATGCTGGAGCCCTCCTGTAGTTGTCACTACCTCACACTGCAGGGATCCCTGTTTTTATTCTTATACAGAATCTGTCATCACTCGGACTCTGTACTTTGACACAGGCTTTAAATAAGTTATTGAAACCTGTCCTAGCCAGTCACACTTTCTTCATGTACCCTTTTGAACATATGAAGCCACAAGCAGACTTGATATAGAAATTATAATTCTAAGATAACCGCAACATTAACTGGTATATTTTTTGTATACAATATATTTAAATGGATTTTTGTGTGTATATTTTTATTAATAGCTATATTTTAGAGCTCTCTACCTTTGACATAAATTCTTAATGTTATTTTTTTGGTGTGTGGTTTTTTTTTTTTTTTTCTTTTCTTTTTTTTTTCGAGAGGGAAGTAGGCATTGGATGCTTAGCCATCTTTCAGTTTCACAAAACATTCTTTTCTTGCTATTTTGTTTTCTTCACAGTATGAAAATCCTTGGACCATCCCAAACCTGCTGTCCATGACACGGATTGGTTTGTCTCCTGTATTGGGTTACCTTATTGTAGGGGAAGACTTTAATATCGCACTTGGAATTTTTGCCCTTGCTGGATTAACCGACTTGGTGAGTTGTAAGAATCAAGCTGTCAGATGAGAAAATCAATATTTTATGAGAGCTTATGTTATTACATCATCTAATTGAAAACGCTTGCTAATACAAGATGCAACTCAGGCTCTTCGCACACTTTAGCATTGTTCATGCTCTCAAAATTTTCTGTCTCAATTACTGCATCTCACAGTCTATTTAATCTTCCTAAAGTGCATATTGCTCATTAGTTTCTCTGATAACTACATTAATTAAAATGGGGACATCTGCCACTTAGCAGCATAGTTCACACTAAATACAGGCAGACTGGAAGATATATGTCCCAATTCCGTTCATGGTTAAGGCCCTGAACTCTATGGAGGTAACCCATAAACTGCACTATGAGATTTTTTAAAATGATCTGCCTCTTGTATGGCCAGATTTTTATATATAAAAATCTGGCCATTGAACAGGCATATATTTAACAATTTTATTCTCTTTACACTAGTTTTCTCCTTTCTTTACTATCTTCAGCTTTCCTTTGCACTTTTTTTGGTCTCATACCTAAATGTGCACATAAGTAATTTTTATATCAACAGGAATCTTTACCAGCAAGGTCATTAAAATGCCTTTTTTTTTTCCCCCCTATCTGTCAAGCTTTATTGGTTTCACAAATCTGGCCAATTCTCATTTAATGGTATAGCTAGAATGGTTATTTTAGCCCTTTTTTTTTAATTTTAATTTTTTATGATTTAATAAATAAACCTATTTGAGTTGAAAGACAACCAGTAATCTACGGAAGTGTCAATAACAAGTTCAGGTGAGTTACATGTCCATCCTCAGATTTAGGTTGAGAAAATGACTTATTTTTACAAACATGACATTGTGTCACGTTAAAGATGAGGAAAAAAGTAATGTTTGCACCGTGTAAGCAAATGTACGTGTGAAAAATGATTTAACAGTTTAATATTTTGAACTTATCGGCCCTTGTTGCTATCCAAAGGTCAGTACACATCCTGAAACATTCCTATGGTGGTGTAACTATAAAGGTGATCTATCCATTCACATTTAATTAGAAACATTTTACCAACTTAATTTGTAATTACATTGGCAAGTCTGCTGTAATTAGAATCCCATGCTTTGTGAAGCAGTTTATGAGACCCAGTGGTTAAAAGCTGCATAGCACACTGTTTATTTTTCAATGTTATAGTGTAGAGCAGAGTGTCCTAGTCATATATTCCAGATACTCAAATAATAATTGATTTTATTTGTGTTTTATAGTTAGATGGGTATATTGCACGGAACTGGGCCAATCAGAAATCTGCATTAGGAAGTGCTCTTGATCCACTGGCTGACAAAATACTCATCAGTGTCCTGTATGTTTGCTTAACATATGCAAGCCTTATTCCAGGTAAGCATTGACGCTCCATATTGAATTTATTGTTGCACCCTGTAGTGATGTCCGTTTGTCCCATATTTGGACATAATTAATAGGCTGAAATTATTATAATATATACTAAAAAATAAAATGTTTTTTTTTAATGAAGTCTTCCTTTAACGTCCAAAACGTTTATCCCCCTTTTCCTGTGTCGTTTGCAAGGGTAGCCTACATGTAGCATCACAAATGTTGTTTAAATGCAATTCCCATTAGCCTAGGTCAACTTTTAACTAGCTAAAGCTCATTTGAGTTGTTCTCTAAGAACTTGGTACCCAACTCAGTCCAGGTTTTGTCAGGATCTCCATTTGAATAAAAAAGGGAAATGCATAAATCCTGGACTCTTGGTTGGTCCTTAAGGACTGGCTTGGACATCACTCATCTAAGACTAGCTGGAGAGATAGGTTACCCCTGGTCTGTGGTCTTTAGGTGATCCGTGCTATATATTTCTTTTCATGGGGACTAGAATTTGAGCTGCATGACCTGATATAGTGTATCAATCACTGAATTCAATATCAAATTCTATTTAATGTGTTTTACAGATGTACAAATATATCTTTTAATAATGTTTTATTTTCAGTTCCTCTTACAGTCATGATCATTTTAAGGGACATAGCGTTGATTGCTGCAGTTTTTTATGTACGGTTCAAAACTCTCACACCACCAGTAAGTATACAATGTTGTGTGTGTTTTTTTTTTTTTCTTTACCAGAAATGCAAATGGTATGACATATTTTCTTTTAAATATTTTGTTCTTTTGTCTGTGCAAAATTTGGGATTAACTATCCACCGGTGAGATAAAAATTGCGAGATTGTAACTGTTGCTGATTAAAAGGTTACTCCAAGCACCATGACCACTTTGGTGTTTTGAAGTGGTCACAGTGCAATTAGCCCATATGTGTAGAGTTTTAGTATGAGGTGTAGCTCCATGTTTGGCAATGTAATTAGCCAGCTGGCAATGAGAGTTCTGGGCTGGTTAATGTCAGTCTTGTTCATATGTACTCAGAGTGCCATTCATTAGCTGAGACCACTCAGCTGATGCTCTCAGTTAATAATTGACCATTATGATCAGAAATGTGGTATGGCTGCCATAAATGGAGACTGGACTGCTGGGAAACTTTTTTTACCCCCATACCAACGAATGGCATCATAACCAGTACAGCAAGCTGTAGTGCAGGACTGTGAAATATACAGCTTGTGGGCCATATACGGCCAGCTGGAGGGCTCTTGGATCCATGGCCCTTTAATAGGGCTCTGGACTAGGCTCCTGTCCTAGTGTTAGTTTCTCCTGTGGCCTGCTGGGAGGAGTGAGTTCAGGTCACTTCCTCCCAGCTTGCTGAGAGCAAACACACACAGGAGGTAAAGCAAATAAAAAAAAGTGCATATAAAAAATACTTAACTGAATAGAATGGACAGCCTCCCAAAGTCACCCTTTTCCCACCGGGTCACTAACAAATGGGTATAAAGAAAATGAAACAAACTGGGATACGGCTGTATACCTATAGAGATATAAAACAAAATAACATAGTGTTAAGGTATAATATGTGACACACCAATATAGCACACTCACAAGATATCCAGATGGTAAGCGCCTTGAGGGTGCCTCCCCCGATAGCAGTGGGGGACTCAGAGGTATCCTCCTATCGTCCTTCTTGTAACCAGATCAGAATATGAATCGGCACAGGAACCAGGAAGGTGGTAAAAAAGGATAATTATTGAATCGAATAAAAAAAGGTATAAAATATCACTTTAAGTCCAGTCCTACGTGTTTCGTACCCCTTGCAGGGACTTGATAAAAAAGTAACAGAGTAACAATAAAATCACATATTACAGAATACAAACTAACAATGCATCCGGCGGATACATTGTTAGTTTGTATTCTGTATTATGTGATACTGTTACTTTTTATTAAGTCCCTGCAAGGGGTATGAAACGCGTAGGAATGGACTTAAAGTGGTATTTTATACCTTGGTGGTTTTTTTTTTTTTTTTTTTAATTCAATATCCTTTTTTTACCACCTTCCTGGTTCCTGTACCGTTTCATATTCTGATTTGGTTACATGGAGGATGATAGGAGGATACCTCTGAGCCCCCCATTGCTATCAGGGGAGGCACCATCAAGGCGCTTACCATCTGGAAATTTTGTGAGTGTGCTATATTGGCGTGTCACATATTATACCTTAGGGTACTACACTGTTATTTTGTTTTATATCTCTATAGGTATACAGCCGTATCCCAGTTTGTTTCATATTCTATATACACACAGTAGGTAAGCCTGGAACCTAATTCTCTCTTGAGTCTTGGGTAGTTCGCTTCCTCTGGACCTGACGGAAGCCATCCTCCTGCACCCAAAAGGTAAGTATATAGGAGGGTGGCTAAAACAATGTTAATTGCTTCTTATGTTTGTGTGCATTTGTGTCATTGTGCGTATGTGTACCTGTGTGTCTGTGGCAGTGCATACATTCCAGCATTGAAATGCCAACAGTGCATACAGATGCACCCCTGGATTCAAACCCCAATACTACACAAAAATACACATTTTTATTGTTTTAAAATAGTAACAAATTACATTTGACTTTACATAAAGTTGTTGTTTGTGTCTTTTTTTTTTTTTGGTGAATGTCTATATAATTAAGCACTCAACCCTCCATAACTATTTCAATGGATTTGGATTTTATAACAAATAATTTTGACAAACCTGCTCTAGTGCTTCTGATGCTTGGGGTAAACCTTTAAGTGTTGGTATTCTTTGGCTAATCCAACCTTTGAATTAAACACATTATAATGTGATTTATTGCCTAAATTTAGCATTATAACTTTCCTGTCTTTTTTCCATCTAATTTCAGAGAACAGTCAGTAGATACTTTAATCCTTGCTATGCGACTGCTCGATTGGAGCCAACCTTTATCAGTAAGGTAAGAGATTCTCCCATAAATCTGTGAAAGATGCTGTCACTTGAAAAGTGGCCAGTTATAACCACTGTATTTTCTCTAATTTTGGAAATGAATTGCTAAGCACTGAACAATCGCTAAACTGTGATTATTTCCAAGTTTGATTTACATTTCTTAGGTTTCAATATGTATGTACATATATTCTGTGCTTTGTTTTTGTTGTCCTATTCCCGTATACACATACAATGGTTGTGATTCTTTCACTTATCAATAGCACAGTTAATAGAAATGTATTTTACCTGAGCATGTTCATGAAATTGATGTTTCTTGAATATTTATTTTAACATCAGTTGTCAGCTTATACAAACATACAAAATTAAGCCTTGCGCTCAAACTCTCACTACTTCTGTGTGACAGCAGTGACTATAGTACACATCAACACCCAATACATATAATTAAAAAAGGTTACTTGCACATTACCCCAAAACCCTATGCACATTTGAATAACTGGAGGGTTTTTCAGTACTACTTCAGTGGCCATTTAAGCTCACTTGTCATGTCAAGGCAAAACCTCCTAGGTGAGTCCTACATTAACAATGCACCTTGCTTTATTTTTTAAGCTGACATACACAATCTGTAATAAGACAGAAAGGGGTATTTATCTAAACCCTCGCACACTTATTACCCCTTAGTAGGCAGCAGCACTGTAACATGGTGGTGAAATGCAAACATACAAAATGAAGCCCTGCCCTCAAACTCCCACTACTCCTAGGCCGCAGCAATGCCTTTCAATGAATTTGTAATTTTATGTCTTTATTTTGGCTTTTTGTCTAGATGAATACAGCAGTTCAGTTAATTTTGGTGGCGGCTTCATTAGCAGCACCTGTGTTTAATTTCGTGGATAGTGTCTATCTTCAAGCTTTATGGTAAGTTGAAATTCAAATTGTTAATCCATCAGTAACTGAGGCTTTTCTGAGATTCTGTTTATTTTGACAGATGATTTTTATTTTTTGGGTCACTTTTGCTATGTGGTTTTTGTCCATTGTATTTTCTTGCTTTCCCATTTGGTGCACCACGTTTTGTTAAATTTAGTTTTTCACACACATTTTTACAATTTCGTGGAGACTTCACGGATCTTGTGTGTGCCACGAATGTAAAAGCTGCAGATTTGTATTGTTCTACTGCCCCCGAGTACAATAACAATGTAAAAACAGATTATTATTTTTTTATATATTTATAGTTTCATATTACAGACATGCCTAATTCAGTTTTTTTACATTTCCATTTTTCAAAGATTGATTTACTCCATTTTGGGTCGAAATATAGGCTCCCAACTACATTTTCCCATTATCATGAAATATACTTTTTTTTTAATTTTTTTAAAATAAAACCCATCGGGATAATTATGGGGCATTTTGAGATTTATTTTTCACCTGTTTATTTCAGCACCTATATCTCCCGAGTACAGCAAAACCCTGCGTGTATACCTTTTTTGACACGTTTTTTGGTAACTTTACAGGGTCAAATTGAAGATGTCTTAATTTTGAAGTACCTTTTGTGCTAGATTTCCAGTGAAGCTATTTGTAAAAATTACTGTCTCCCTATAATGACTAGCTTCAAACATTTACACTAGCTCTAGTCCTTACAGGTAGGCCAATGGTAATGATTACATGACATAGCTGACAGGCATGTCATTACTGTGACTGTCTCCTAGGTTAATCACAACACTTGGTGGCCAATCACATAGTGTAGCTGGACTGATTCTTTGTGAAGCATTCCAGCAATAATCCAGTAAATGCCCGTCTTGACATGTACCAGGCACAGAGATCCTCAAGACCTAGGATACGGGGGTGTCTGTAGTTGAATATTATGCTTTACATTTTTCTTTCTGTGACCAGGTCGATTCTGTTCTAACCCACAGGTGTATCACTGCTTTTACAACTGCTGCCTCTGCATACAGCTATTACCGTTACGGACAAGAAACAGTCAAGATTTTGAACAAATGAATGTATATACGGACATAAGAATTATTACTTGGATGATCAAATATATATATTCCCGATACTGAGATGATACTGGACTGTAAACATTACAGAAACTGAATTATTGTATGTCTCAAGGAGTTGATTTACACAAAATTACAGATTGATTATTTATACACTAGATATTCAATATTTGAATTTTCGTACAATAAACATGAATTCTATAATGTGAAGCCTTTCTGTAATTTACCCGAACTCCATTAGTTTCTGTAACTTTATTTTCCTTCTCTGCAAATTTGCATAATCATAGTCGTATCTGACCCCCACCTGTAAAAAGAAATTCCTTTAAACAAAAAAAAAATAAAACCTGTTTTAATATCCACCTCATCCCATCAATTACAAATTCTTCTTGATCCTGTTTCAGGTTAGAATTCTTAAGTGAAAAATTCCACTGCTGCACATCCATTTTTAATATTAATATATAGTGGATTAACCGCACAGCTCACTAGCCATAACTCCTCATCCTTTTTAATCTCCCAACATGTTAATGAGAATTTGCTTGTCTTTAAAATCAGTTTTTCTGTCTTTCACAAATTTTTGGAGGATGTGGTCAATATATTCTGAGACATTGGCCAACTAAACCTTTACAAAATATAGGCCTTGATTTAATAGCCTTTCCAAATGATTCAATACTATAACAAAATTTTTTTATATAATCTACAAATTCTCATAAACTTTAATAGTGACTTCTCTAGATAATCATTTGGACAGTTTTTCGAACAGTATTGAATAGTTTGTTACTAAATTGAGTATTATTGGCCTTACTGGGGAGATTTTTAACCTTGTTTGGCTTGGGTAGCAAGTCGTGTGTTTTATTTATTTATTTTTTAAATTCACTTTGAACCTTTTGAAAATATAACATTGGATTTAATTAAACTGACATTTGTTTCACAAATGTACAATTTACATGAGTTTATTTTATATATCCACATATCTCAATCCAGAGGTCCTTCCGGTTGAGGAGGTAACCAGAGGTTATACCATTTATATATATACAGCAATATGGAGTCTGGACATACTTAAAGGGATTCTCCAGTGCCTTTTTAATTCCCCCATGATTCGACCTTCTAGTCTACCTGTTGTTTAGTTCCACTCTCACAACTTTCATCCCTTTAAATGTTGTTCAGCAACATAAATATTGTTAATAAATGTTGCATTAAATAATGTTGTTCATATAATAAAACAATACAAACAATAACAAAAGATTGTTAAATGCATAAATGTAAAATGTTCTACATTTATGATTTGGATTTAACTCTAAAACTCTTTAAAGGACCACTATAGTGCCAGGAAAACATACTCACCCTCAGGGACCCCCTCCCGCCCAGCTCTGGAAAGGGGAAAGGGGTTAAAACTTACCTTTTTCCAGCGCTGGGCGGGGAGCTCTCTGCCTCCTCTCCTCCTCCGATCCTCCTCCTGGGCTGAATGCGCACGCGCGGCAAGAGCTGCGCGCGCATTCAGCCCGTCGCATAGGAAAGCATTTACAATGCTTTCCTATGGACGCTGGCGTGCTCTCACTGTGAAAATCACAGTGAGGAGCACGCAAGCGCCTCTAGTGGCTGTCAATGAGACAGCCAATAGAGGAAATAGGGGAAGGCTTAACCCATTCATAAACAGCAGTTTCTCTGAAACTGCTATGTTTATGAAAGAATGGGTTAACCCTAGCTGGACCTGGCACCCAGACCACTTCATTAAGCGGAAGTGGTCTGGGTGCCTAGAGTGGTCCTTTAAGGGTAGTGGGAGTTGGCACCCAGACCACTCCAATTGGCAGAAGTGGTCTGGGTGCCTTGAGTATCCCTTTAAGCGTTGCAGACAGCCCTTTGTCTAATCAAGCATTGAAAGGAACTAGATTTATTTATTTTAAGTGAAATCTATGTTAAAAAAATAATAAACTTTCATTAAGTATTGAAAGGAAATAGATTTTTTTTGTTTTAGGTGTAGTGTTTGAATCAGTCTATATGGTCTTCCCTGCCTCACTCACTTTATATACAGTGCAGTCATTGCCCTATGTAGTCTAGTAAGGAGAAGTTAGGCTCTAATCTAATCAGGGATCACAGAGACTGTCTATTTTCAAAGATTATTTGACCCAAGGTGCATTTATATGGCTATGAACAAAGGTGTACTCCTGGTCTAAATAACGTATTTATTTATTGTGCAAAAAGGAACAACCAACGTTTAGATCTTTTCAGGTCTTAAGATCTTGAGAAAGACCTGAATAGGTCGAAACGTTGGTAGTTCCTTTTTGCACAATAAATAAATGTTATTTAGACCAGGAGAGCACCTTTGTTTAAAATATATATATATATATATATAATACACAAGATCCAGCGCACTCACCTATCCACTAAACAGCAACTTCAAAGTTGAAAGATTTTATTTGTTTTTTTTTCACAGGTGCCTCATCCCAGGGCCCTATTTAGCCTTGTACTGCAGAGAGCCCCAGATGGAATTTATTTCCCCAAGTAGGTTAATCTCATAAGAGCAGACATTAGGCTGTTAGTGTAGGACCTGCCAAAGATGGGGTACATTGACGTTGTGGCAGGCTTATGCAATGTATGATCATATAATGTAACTAAACCCCATTATTTTTGCCTAGATTAGGTGTTTTTAAAAAAACAAATAAAATCTTTCAACATTGAAGTTGCTGTTTAGTGGATAGGTGAGTGCGCTGGATCTTGTGTATTGTATTATTTGGCCCCCAGCAGCACCCCCATTTATGCATGTTAAGGTGAGTGCAGCCAACCCCCTCTTGTTTTATTTATATATATATATATATATATATATATATATATATAAAAATAGTACCTGGTGCTCTGGTGGCTTAATCATAAACAAAGTGAAAATACTGACACTCAAGGTTTTCCAGAAGATAACTTCTCCATTTATTGCAGAAAAAGATTTGACGTTTCAGCTCCACTGGGGAGCTTTCATCAGGAAACTGATGAAAGCTCCCCAGTGGAGCTAAAACGTCAAATTTTTTTCCCGCAATAAATGGAGAAGTTTATCTTCTGGAAAACCTTGAGTGCCGGTATTTTCAGTGTGTGTGTGTGTGTGTGTGTGTGTGTGTGTATATATGTATATATCTCATCACCACCTTAAAGGACCACTCTAGGCACCCAGACCACTTCAGCTTAATGAAACTGCTATGTTTATAAATGGGTTAATCCAGCCTCTAAAGCCTGTAGTGGCTGTCTCATTGACAGCTGCTAGAGGCGTTTGCGTGCTTCTCACCGTGAAAATCACATTGAGAAGACGCAAGCGTCCAGAGGAAAGCATTATAAATGCTTTCCTATGAGACTGGCTCAATGCGCGTGCAGCCGAAGAGGAGGAGAAAAACTCTCCGCCCAGCGCTGGAAAAAAGGTAAGATTTAACCCTTTCCTCTCCCCAGAGCCCGGCGGGAGGGGGACCCTGAGGATGGGGGCACCCTCAGGGCACTATAGTGCCAGGAAAACGAGTGTTTTCATGGCACTATAGTGGTCCTTTAAGTATATGATCTGATCCTTCAGCCATATAAATGCACCTTGGGTCAAATAATCTTTGAAAATAGACGGTCTCTGTGATCTGTTTCAAGATTAGAGCCTAACTTCTCCTTACTAGACTACACAGGGCATTGACTGCACTGCATATAAAGTGAGTGAGGCAGGGAAGACCATATAGACTGATTCAAACACTTCACCTAAAACAAAAAATCTATTTCCTTTCAATACTTAATTAAAGTTTTCTAATATTAAAATTATTTTGAGGTGACTTGTAATTGATTTGGTCTCGTGAATACTGCAGCATACAGTTTTAGTCAAAAACAAGAAATGATCCTGTGGACGCTGAATGTTCACTAATTGAAGAGAAGTGTGTGGAACCCTCCTTCGTTGCATGGTAAAAATTACGCAACCTACAGTAATCTTTGCCGCTATTCTCCTCCTGATGCAAAACAATGGTCTTTAACCAGTAGTAGATGTCCTAAAGGGACGATGGATAACTAGATAGATGGATGAATGATAGACATTGAACATTGTTAGGCAGGCTTAGGCTATAATTGCACACAGTAAATGTGTACCTTTCAGCATATACTCTAGAAAATAAAAACACAAAATTGTCATATATTCTAAAAATGTTTTCACTTTTAATAAGTTAATACACAATACAAAAAAATTCACAGAAAATGTAATTGAAGATAACACTATTGGTTATGTAATCAATCTTTATCTACATGGGCCAGATTACTCTTCAGTCTCTTCTGCTGTACTCTTCTATCAAAGCAGCCAGTAGAGTCATTATTATGATAGAAATAGAGAGAAAAATACAATTCACTGAATATGAGCTTTGATTGTGATATGTATTTGCTATTGTTATGGAACTACAATAAAAATAGTGGGTTTATAGAAGTTAATATCTATGGAGGCTCCCGCAGTCTCGATCCATCATAGACATTCTCAATCTCTCATACATGTGTGTAAAGCACCGACATGGACTAATGAAGGAGGAGGTGAAGATTAAAGGTGGCTTCCCAGTGGGCACACCATCAGGTATGTATAGCTTCTTCCCGACCACCGCACACCAAGCGGCAACGTCACCATCCGTCTTTGCAAAATTTATATAATAAAAATACCAGGAAGGTGACAGTCACTTTAAGAAATAGCAACATATGTTTAGTATGGATCCAGTGAACCAATAAACTTCAACAATATATTTTACCTTATGGAAAAGTAAAGAATTTATGTTTTCACTTTTATGAAGTTTTAGAAAACCGCATGGACTCTTCAAGGCCTTCACAACCAGCACTGTCTGCTTAAAAACATACAAAAAAAGATGAGACACCAACACACACTCGTACTACTCATATTTGTGCAGGTGCAAAAGCGAATCGGTGGCTGCTTTAAATGAGAATTTTAAAAGAAAAGGTTTGGCACATTACAGTAGTGAAAAAGCACTTGAACTTTTACTGAAGTTCCAACACAATCGCTTTCTCGAGCTGAGAAGGGAAAGCTCTGTGCAACTTAAAAATGCATAATATTTTATTTAAACTTCCAGAACAGCTTAAAAAGAACTGCAAATAAACTAAATCGAGCCATTATGTTCTATAGTTTGGGGGCCCTTCTAAAAACAAAAACAAAAAAAATACAATAGAGATGTATAAAAAATGGTGATAAAGTCTTTATACTTATAAAAAAAATAGATGGATTTTTCCCCCCCAAGTAAGTAGCTCATGAAGCAGACATTAGGCTGTTCGAGTAGGACCTACAAGTTCTACCAATATACAGGTTGCATCAATATAAATGAAAATGTAACATTCATGACTCTAAGAATTTGTTCCATGCCTTTATAAAATTTAACATAATATTATTATTGCTGTTTTTCATTTGGCCAAAAATAACTTAATGTTTATACTTCTGTAAAAGAAAGGCATGAATATATTGGATATACAGTATATTGGGACTGGGTTTTATTCAATGTTACAATCCTCTCTCTCCAAAATCCAAATTACACATTTTATACAGATAGGTATGGAAATTAAACCATATTAGTTATAAGATGGGATGGTTAATTGATAGTCAAATGCAGGATTTTTATAGGAAACAAGATGTGTATCATACTGATTAAGCAGATTATTTTTGCGCATCTTGTATAAACACACTGACATTACTGTTATGGCAACTAAAAACAAGCCACACAGGGCACTTAATGTGGCCATTATGATAATGTAACTTGGCTTGGTTTTAAATTCAGTGCATGGAGATTTTGACAAATTATCATTTTCTGTATTACTGACCCCTGCTTTATTAACACTAACTGCACATATGCGATACATTGTATCGGGTAATAGATTATATAGCGTGTATTGTCTTGCGGTTTCGTAGATGTTGTCTACCACACTCTGGTCTTCATAACCTGCCATGTAATATACAAGTTGATACTTGTGCACTACAGAATTTGGTGCACACCAATGGATTTGTGCTGATGTGTCTGTTATCTCTGTCACTTCCCGTAGCCGTGGCGGTTCAGGAACAATGTTTTCACCTGATAGTCCAGGGCACAAACAGTGCATGTCCTGCTGAAGATCAAAGCAGGGCGTCTGTAGGTGCCTACAAGGGTCATAATCACAAGACACCACCTGATTCATGATTGTTGTTTTTGGTTTATCCTCTGCACCGTGATAGTCATAGTCCATAGGAATTTCAACAAAAGGAGAGCTCTCTCTTGGGTTATTGCCTTTGACGCCATGAATTTTGATACTTTTTTGTGTAATTATATCTGTGGTTTGCTGGGTTGTTTGTTCAACTTGAATTGCGCTAGTTACAGTCAAAAGGTTTGGAGACGTAACAGACCTTTGTTCAATTTGTTCTCTAGTTGTGGAACCTAAAACACCATTGGTGGAATATGCATGGTGTTCCGTGGAGACTTGTTTTAGGTTAGGACCTATTGTAGTTTCTTGATTATCAGGAGAAAATAATAGTAATTTCGGAAGGGCAGCTGTTAAGCTGGAGTCCGTAGAGGTTGTCTTGAAAACAATAATGCTTTTAATAACAGATAGTTTACTTGCTTTGTCCTGAGAAGTGGATGTCAGTTTTAAGGAGTCGTTAGATGTTCCTACATATTCATTCCTTCCCGTGGATGTGACAACGTGTGGATGTGACAACGTTGGGATGTTTTCATTTTCTTCTGTTAGATTATAGGTGTCATTTATGGAGTTTAGCTGACACAGCATTAAATCTGAGTACAGTGAAAAGGAAACAGAATCTCTTTGGCAGGAAGTTTCATTTATCCTAAAAGATTAAAAAATTATTGTTAATTTTCATATATCATATTTTTGAACAGTGACAATTGTTTATATCGTTTTTTAATTTTTTTTTTATAAATCCACAGATTAGCCATCTATCTATCTATCCATCCATCCATCCATCCACCTATCCATCTAACTATCCATCCATCTATCCACATGGCTGAATGGTCCCATACTAAATGTGGGCAAAACATCTGGTGCTGTATGGGCCATACGAACGGCAAAATCTCGACATGGTTCACATTGTTTAACAATTTACATATTTTGCAGAGTAGAATCAGAACAAGCCTGAATTTGCTCTGGATTTTAGCCAGACTGAAAGCTGCCTGATTGTCACGAGAAAGACTTGAGAGTGAGCTGAAATGTTTGCCATTCCACTTCAATAAAAGTGTGTTATAACCAGTGTGTGAACAAACATCTTTTTTTTTTTTTTGTAACATTGTTCTCTATGAGAAGCCTGTGATTAGACTAAGCAAGGCCCTTCTGACCACGGAGGGGCCATGGAAGTCAGCGCTAAGAGCTACGCACGGCTCTGGATTGCAGATAAGTCTTTTTTTGAAAGGTTGCAGGGCAATAATTTGTCAACATTAGCTTAATGAAGCAGTTATGGTGTATAGAGCATGTCCCATGCAGTCTCACTGCCCAATTATTTGCCATTTTATAGAGAGTTTTTTGCCATTTTCTAGTTTTGGGGAGATTGACACCAATAATACAAGAGGGCACAAACATCCTTCTGGAACAGCAATTGGTCTAGCACATTATTGGGACAAGAAACTGGGGGGTGGGGGGTGGGGGGGTTTGGTCTATACAGCAATAGAGGCACCACGTAGCTAATAAAAAGAGTCTAATGGAAAGTTCATACTTATATAATAATGTCCAATGAAAAGCAAGTCCTTACTGCTTCATGGACAGCGAAGTGACTTTTTTAATATTATTGTTGACTATTTTTGAATTATCACCTGGCCTTTTTGCTTTATAGCATTCTTGACACTGATTGACAACTGATGATGATACATCTCAAGTGTAGCTCCCTATTCATATTCAATGGTTTTTATCACAAATCCATTTTTCTACTAGAATTCCCTCTATGATGACGACCTCTGGAATATTTTTATTTGTCACAATATCTGCTTATTTTTTCATGATTCGAGTAAGTAGCCGTCAGGACGTTTCTTTTTTTTTTGTGCCAGTAAATCTCAGTTTATTCAGATTTTTGGGTTTTGTGCCCCAGTGGAATCATTTTGAATTGATGGTTATTAAACATTTATACTCTGTTGGAAACGTTTATACCACGAGCAAAAAAACATGTGGTATTTCAAAACCACTGTTTACGGTACCTGAGCAGTTTAACCTCTGGGTGCTTTGACAGCCACAGTGAAAATTCACAGTTGCAGGTCAGTGGATTGTCATGGAGGGTAAGATTCATTTTTCTTGAACTGATGTTCCAAGGTGATATGGAGGTCAAATTACAGCTACAAAAAGATTTAAAAAAAAATGTTTAATTAGATTTTCAAGAAATGCACAAACTGGATAAATAAAAAATAATGATAATTGGAGAAACTGTTCTCATGTTTTGATTTCAGATAAAACACAAGAGGGATTTATCAAGAGCGATTTTTGTTATGCAAATTAAAGTGACACATACAGTCTATTGAGTTGATTTATCATCTATACAAATCACATAGAAATCCTTTGTTTCACATTCTAGGTGTCATTTAACATATAGCAGAAAGTTACAGAATCCCGTACTGCTATATCATCTTGCATGCTCATCAGCATTTAAAAAATTCAGCATTTAAAAAATGTAGTCAAAGTGGCTCTGTCACTGTCGGCGGTCTTTGCGTATTTTGCTAGAACGCGGGATCCTATAGACAATGCCTATTATGGTGTTAGCCCTGCTTGTTGGCAAGTTTTGTCAAGCGTAGGAAAACTACTAAGACAAAGTAGTCACGGTTTGTCTTTGTAAATCTTTTGACTGTGTTGAAAATTCAGGGAAATTCCAATATAGTCATAGTGAGTGACAGTAGTTCTTAAAGATTTAGCTTGTTGAAGTGCTTCACATCTAAATAGAAATTGGCCACAGAAAGTCTAAGCGGTGTAAGAAGGGGAGGGCTTGCAAAGGCTTTGCAAGATATATATGCAGCTTTTAGGAGCAGTTTTTAGATATAACCCCAATGAAAATATAAAAATGTGTTATTTTAATGCATGAGTTTATTCATTTGGGTTATAGCTACTAAATTGTTAAAAACATAAAATTACTTCTTTTTTTTACCATTGGAGTGTTCCTTTATTTTTATTTCCTCCAAAATCTTCTTATTTACTTCTTTTTAGAATAACGATTTGTCAAGAGCACTCAGATCAGGACAATCTATAAACAAGATATAGACACCTGCACTGTAACTTTATATGGACTTTGATTTTATTTTATGTATTAATTTTGGTTTTAATGCTTCCTGCTACCTGGTTCCACATTTGTGTGGAGATATGCCCAGATTTGCTGCCTGCTTGAATTCTATGAAGATTACTGTGGTTCATATTCACTAGCTCTACATTCGTTTTAACCCCGGGTGGGGTGAGAAGGCTGCTTTCTCTCATGTTTGTGAGTTTAATACCAAACAACACAAATTTCACTTTATTATTACTGTATTACGCTATGTAGTGTTTATTCCTATTACAGGTTCATATTGATTGTATCATCCTGGTCTATTTCCCAGGTTGTATTTAATTGAATTTTATATGTACTGGGTGGTTTCTTCCCACTCTCCTTTTCCTCAATCTATAAACAAGTCTAGGTTAGAACCAACACAACTGCAAAGAACAAGCTATTTGGTTAAGAAGAACCGTAACATGGCAACAAGACGATGGCAGGAGGGGTTTAAATAGCCCTAGGCTTGGAATGATTGTTTTTTATCATCACAGGAGAGACAGGAATGGCTGGATACTAGTTTCACATCAATAATGACCTGAGAAGGACACAAGTGACATATGGGATGAGTCCCATCATAAGGCAAGAATGACACAACTCATTATGGAGACTTGAGTAGCATCAATACTAATGCAGGAACAATACAACCCCTTAGTCTGAGGTTAAAGGATCACTATAGGGTCAGGAACACAAACATGTATTCCTGACCCTATAGTGTTAAAATCACCATCTAGCCCCCCTCCTTTCCCTTTGCCCCCCTAACCCCCCTGCCCCCCTCCCTAAGTATAGTAAAATCTTACTTGTAAGTCATACCATTACGGCATGTTGTGACTCCAAATAAGAGGGAAATGGCCCTAGCACGTGTAAAAGTCCCCATGCATGATCAACGCAGGTCTTCCTATCATAATGTCTTCTTACTTTATTACAATGTTTTACCTTTCCTAGTTCATTTTCACATCCCTCCTCTTTCCATTTATTTACTGCTTCATCCAGGATATTACATTTAGTCTACTCAGCATTTTAGGGAGGACATTTGAAGCATTTGTACCAATGTGGATCTTGGTTGAGATTCTGGCTGTGTTTGTTTTAACATATAAAGTAGATGAGATACAATGGAATCATATTTATAGATTCAATAAACAGAAAAAAGAAAGAGGCACTATATAATATCCCAAGCAAAAACCACAAAACAGTGCCAAAACACCCAGAAGTGTACCTCACATACACCAATACAATATAAACAAAGGGGTAAGTCTATACTGTATCAAATACTAGTATAGACTAAAGGGGTGGCACAACAAACATGAACCATACAACCTGTATACACTATAACACAGTTCTTCAAAGAATCTAAAACATGAAAAAAAATCACATAATAGTGAAGTATGTACAGGAATATATGATTCAGTCCCGTAGATAGAGAACTTACAAGACCGTGCTGTAGATCTGCGCTTGTCTCCCTTCCATAGGGTATTAAAGTAGCGTATTCTTTCTCAGTGGGCTTGTGTGTATGGACCAAAAAGGCGTAGATTCAGAACACCCAATCCTCAAATAAAAAGAGGTATATAGAGCAGTATTGCAAACAAAGATAGATTTATTAATACAAATTGCACTTACATCAAGTGAAGATTATAGCAGCATATCACCACTCACAAGTGGTACCGAGGAAAAGAAGTCCCTCTGTGATAATATAAAAATATAAAAAATAATTGTATACTAAAAACAATAAAATAACAAAAAAGAAGAAAAAAGGTATTCCTGATCAATATCCAACGCGTTTCGTCTATGTAGACTTCTTCAGGGATAAGAAAGTGTCCAGAAAGTCCTTCTTTTATAAGGCTCCAAAAAGATCTTGAAATTGCCGCGGAAAAACCTTTACTTCCGGGTTTCGGTCTTGCCTCATTCTGATTGGTTGAACAAAATAACCCTCTCGGACGGATGTAGAACAAGATCTCACTTCCGCGTTCCATACTGGAACGCAAAACGTCCATAACACATGATACAATATCCTAAGCGGTACTTCCGCGTTCCACCGTGGAACGCACGGAAGACCCGACAGCCGATCGGCTGTAAGGAGAACCGGGCGTCCCAAGCTGGAAAGCTGTCTCTAAACTTTACCCAACACAATATAGTATAAAAAATGAAAAATATAAAATATAAAAAATAATCTACAAAGAAATATATACTGCAAAGAAATATAAAGAAATATAATGAATGTAAAAATAAAATAAAAATAAAAAATAAAAATAAAAATAAAAATAAATATAAAAATAAAAATAAAAATAATAATAATAATAATAAAATTAAATTAAAAGTATATATATATATATATGTAAGTATCATGGATACCAAAAGAGTTATATTTTTATTTTTATTTTTTATTTTTTATTTTTATTTTATATTTTTATATTATCACAGAGGGACTTCTTTTCCTCGGTACCACTTGTGAGTGGTGATATGCTGCTATAATCTTCACTTGATGTAAGTGCAATTTGTATTAATAAATCTATCTTTGTTTGCAATACTGCTCTATATACCTCTTTTTATTTGAGGATTGGGTGTTCTGAATCTACGCCTTTTTGGTCCATACACACAAGCCCACTGAGAAAGAGTACGCTACTTTAATACCCTATGGAAGGGAGACAAGCGCAGATCTACAGCACGGTCTTGTAAGTTCTCTATCTACGGGACTGAATCATATATTCCTGTACATACTTCACTATTATGTGATTTTTTTCATGTTTTAGATTCTTTGAAGAACTGTGTTATAGTGTATACAGGTTGTATGGTTCATGTTTGTTGTGCCACCCCTTTAGTCTATACTAGTATTTGATACAGTATAGACTTACCCCTTTGTTTATATTTATAGATTCAACCCACCGTGTGCCAATGATTCAGACTGGTAGTGTAATGGTGTTTTTCTTGGCACACATTAGGTGAGATGATTTAGAGCTACTGCAGTGACCTCTATCCAGACAAGGAATTAGCTACGAACATGTCAACCAATCAAGAACCCCCAATATTTCACTGGGAGTGTGAAACATATCTCACTAACCTCTGCTCAGCTAGGGTTTACAAGACATAACGTTCAGCACTAGCAATCGTTTCATTCATGAAAAGACATGAATTAAACTACTCCCCAAACTTAAAGCAGACACCATTGTTGCTACTTTGTATTGAGTACTGTCATATAAGATATATTGGAGGCTTTTAATTGAGGTTGAGGCTTGCTTGGATTGCAATTACATATTTAGACCCGTGACATATCATTTTGTGGGCTAATTTATGTGGTTTTAAGCAAATGAGCGACAGACATTCACTTACCGCACATCCTATATAATGATCATCAATTGTTATGGTGCATATAGAGTCCCCAAAGGCTGCTGTGGCATTTTTAAAACATGTTATGCCCTCTCTTTCATAACTCATAAACTAGCGCTAGTATCAGCTTTTACCAGTTTGTACCCCAACATGTTAATCACACCTACTTTATACATTTTGCAGAAATAAATTTCAGCTTTCAATATTTTATTTTTATGTTATAAAATACACATATTATTATAAAACAAGAATATTTTATGGCATGGGAGATGGAAAGACAGCCGGCTGTGTCTATCGATGTAACAAGACATGTTGACTTACTTTTGGAGATTAATGTAATGCAGGTCCGTTGCTCTTTCAAACATCGTGGTGTTAATAGAGCTTAGAGAGCTGGAATTGGCGCAGTCCAGTTGTACAATATGGGGAAACGCGTCTACCAGACCATCCAAACTTTTTAACTCCTTCATAGCTCTAATGGAAAGATTCCTCAGGTTTGGCAAGTCTCTATTCCAATCTTGATTGACTAGAATGTGTAAAAATAGATACATTAGCAAAATCAAAATCTATCTGCTTGAATAGATTTCACACTCACCGCCTGTCACACTCACCCCAAACACATTCACACTCACCACACTTACCCTTTCACACTTAACCACTCACTCTGTCACACTTACACCCCTAACCCTGCTACAGTAAACCCCCTACTTGCCTTATCACATCGTCATACGCAGTCCCACAAAACAACATGCAAAAACAACTAGCTGACCCATTACACACAACACCAGCAGTGTATTTACTGCAAGACTAACAAGGAATTTGTCTTGGGAGGCACTTTCAAGTGGTGTCAAAAAACTCTGCCCCCCAAATGCCCCGGAAAATCCCTTGTTAGCCTTGTTTTATGGGGGCCCAAGAGCTGGTTGGCTGACCATCCTTGAGCCCCCCCTGGGGTGGCCGACCAGCCAGTTTGCATTACAGGAATATGACATCACTCCGGCGCGTGGCATCACTAAGCGGCATGCAAGGAAGCTGAGCAGGAAGATCACAGCTCCCTCGCCACCTATTTTGCGCACACACACACGTCCCCCTGCCTGCCCTCCCTTCCTCCTGCTTTTATGCAAAGTTGCCAGCCCTGTGGCCAGCCCAGCAGCCCCACTGGATCCCAGGTAAAAATCCACCCAGCTCTCCCAAATGTAGAGGAAACTGGGTGGATTTAAATTAAATTTAAAATAATTTGTAAATATTGAGGGAAAATTTTTGTGTGTCTGTCAGTGTGTGTGTGTCAGTGAGTGCATGTTTATATCTGTCAGTGTGTCTGAGTGAATGTGTCTGTCAGTGAATGTGTGTGTCTGTCAGTAAGTTTGTGTGTGTCTGTCAGTGAATGTGTGTGTATGTTTGGCAGTGTTTCTCAATGAACGTGTGTGTGTGTCTGTCAGTGAGTGTGTGCGTGTAAGTGATTGTGTGTCTGTCAGATTGTGTCAAATCAGTGATTGTGTGTGTCTGTCAGATTGTGTCAAATCAGTGATTGTGTGGATTTGTCAGATTGTGTCAAGTTGATATCAGTGAGTGTGTGTGTCTGTCAGATTGTGTCAAATTAGTGATTTTGTGGGTCTGTCAGATTGTGTTAAATCAGTGATTTTGTGGGTCTGTCAGATTGTATTAAATCAGTGAGTGTGTGTGTCTGTCAGATTGTGTCCAATCAGTGAGTGTGTGTGTCTGTCAGATTGTGTCAAATAAGTTAGTTTGTGTGTCTGTCAGATTGTGATAAATCAGTGATTGTGTGAGTCTGTCAGATTGTGTCAAATCAGTGAGTGTGTGTGTCTGTCAGATTGTGTCCAATCAGTGAGTGTGTGTGTCTGTCAGATTGTGTCCAATCAGTGAGTGTGCGTGTCTGTCAGATTGTGTCCAATCAGTGAGTATGTCAATCTGTGTGTGCCAGTCAGTGAGTGGGTGTGTCGGTGTGTGTAAGTCAGTCAAAGTGTGTGTTAGTCTTTAACAGGAAGAGTGGCCTTGACTGGAAGGGTGGGGCAAATTTAAATTACGGGGTGCCCCAGTTCCATCATGCCTAGTGCAGCACAACACAATGCATACAACTACCACACACACAAATATGCTCCCAGACACAGACATATACATTTACACCGACAAAAACACATTCACACACAATAATGCTCTGGCAAATACACATGTATACAATGTCAGAGACACAGGCACACTCAAAAATGCACACTCAGAAATGCACACACACACACACACACACTCCTGTAAACTAACCCCAGGGCTCTGTCAGAGGGTCCCGATTTAGAAACCTGCCTAGGGCCCCGGGCAACCTTAAAATGGCTCCGGATAAGATGTCTGTATCAAAATCAGTTACTACAAATGGTGTACGGAAGAACAGTACAATGGAAGGAGAGCTGGGCTACGGAACACAGAACTGGATCCTAAAGGGAGCAGAAAGGTAATGTAATGACTAGCAAAGGGATGAGGTGTGGGAGTAGCAGTCAGCCAGACTGCAGCAGTCATTACAGACCGAAAAGGGGCAGGGCAATGAGGGTATTTGGATGGCTGATGAGTAGTGAGTTGGTCACGTTAGGAAATGATCACTGTATGAACAAATGCCTTAGTTGTATGTAGACTTAGAAAAGAGTGAATGTGGAAAATATTTTTAAGGTGGAAACCACAGGACTTGAAGACAAAATGGATGTGAGGAGAAAAGATAAGACCAAGTTGAAAGTAACACCAAGACAGTGAGCTTGAGGAGATGCGGTAATTGGTCGCATAGGTGGGTGACTGAAGAAACTCCCCTAGCTGAAAGGCTTGCCCAGCACTGCAATCTGACTAAGTTTATAAATCATCATTACAGACTTTTAAAAGTTTATCTTGCTATATTCAGTTTGCATATTTGTTTAAAAATGTTTGTTTGCTGGTTTAAAAATAATTGTCATGTGATGCATGTCCCTTTAAAAACATGAACATATTTACTTACTTGTTTGTTTACTTTTACTATTAATACTATTATAGGTCCATTTACCACAATTACATACCTCCAGTGAGAAATGTCCCACTTAAGTCAAGTGTGTCAAGAAACCTTAATGAACTTTCTTGGGCCTGAGTTACATTCAGGGCAAACCCTGACTGACTGATGCCTTCCGAAGTGTTACTCCCAAGCCGAGTGAACGATAAATTAAGATATTCCAAATTTGGAAAACATTGGAAAGCGTAGGGTTGGATTTCTTTGATTGGGTTTTGTGCAAGAGACAACCAGGTTACTTTCTTCAGCATAATGCACTTTGGAACAACGGATAAAAGATTGTTACTAAGGTCCAGGGACTTAAGATTAGACAGTACATTTCCCCCCCACTGAATGTCTCTTATTTGATTGTGCTTCAGATCCAAGCTTTGTAACTCGGACAGATGAGAAATGTCTTCGTCCTTGATTAAAGTAAGATTGTTGAAGCTCAAATCTAAGTGCTTGACTTCTCCAGGTACGCATGCAGGAAACCAATCCAGACCTTTTTTGGTCAGAGTCAAGAGATCACATGGCTTGACACAAAGTTCTTGACAGGGACTTTGGGTGATGTTGTTATAGTCTTTCAAGTTTGTTAATGTAAACAGGGTAATTCCTTGAGTCACTGTTTGGGCGGTGGGTTTCGACAGGTCTGCCACGTCATTCAGGCTCACAAATAGCAACAACAGAAGTCTTCTGTGATGTATCATGTTTAATAACATGACTTGCCTCTAAAAAAAGGACAATATTAACAAAGAAATTTTCAATGTTTGTATGCGTTTTGGTTTTTATGAGCAGAACTTCCCCCGCAAACTAAAATATTTAAAATTACATTTTAACATTTCCAGTAGCAGGTCAACCCTGTTCCTTATTATCACACAATGCATAGCCATTCCTCTGATATTGCTTCACACACCAAACATTGGGAGGGTCTTAATTTAATTTAATCTCCCATTTATTTACTGATTTTGGACACTGGAACTTTCTACACTACAATTCCAAAACTTATTTGGCAGGGGTGAACCTTTGACCAAATTAGCCAAGGTGGTAAAATAACTGAAGAGGGAATTTTTCCATTTTTGTTATTTTGACTCTAAATTTGAAATTGCCTGGTTAATAATTTAAGAAGAAAAATCACAGTATAGTGAATTACACTGTAATTAAATCATTAACATTCCAGGGGGCATCTTTGTAAAATCATTAACATTCCAGGGGGCATCTTTGTAAAATCTGGAAAATTCAGATTCAGTGTATAAGCACCTTTACATCTAAAGTTTATACACTGATCAGCCACAACCTTTAGACCACTGTTGATTATAGTGTTACAATGGCACCAGTCAAGAGATTGGATATATTATGCAGCAAGTGAACAGTCAGATCTTGAATTTCATGAACAATCAAATAGATCTGAGTGACTTTGAAAAGGGCCAAATAGTGATAGCTAAACAACTGGGTCAGTGTGGAGTGTTCCTGGTATGCAGTAGTTAGTAACTACCTGAAGTGGTGCAAGTAAGGACAAGCGGTGATCCAGCATCAAGGCAATGGATGCCCAAGGCTCATTGATGCACGTGGTGTACATCATTTACAGAGGGAAGAGATGGCAGCAGGATTACGTTTCTGAAGAAGAGAAGTCGGTGGAGGCAGTGTTATGCTCTGGGCATTGTTCTACTAAGAAACCTGGGGTTTTGGCATTTATGTGGATGTTACTCTGACATGTACCACCTACCTAGAAATTGTTGTAGACTACTTGCAACCATTCATGGCAATAATGTTTCCTGGTGGTAGTGGACTCTTTCAGCAGGATAATGCACCCTGTCACACTGAAATAAATGGTTCAGGAATGCTTTGAGGAACATGACAATGAGATCAAGGTGTTGCCTTGGCCTCCAAATTGCCCAGATCTCAATCCAACTGAGCATCTGTGGGATGTGCTGGTACAACAAATATGGTGGGCCCACCTCACAACTTGTAGGACTTAAAATATCTGCTGCTAATGTTTTGGTGCCAGATAATAGCAGCAGATCATTTAAGTCCAGCAACCAGGACACGTTTAGAGGCCTTGTGAAATCCATGCCTCAACACATCAGAGCTATTTTTGCAGCACGAAGGGGGCCTACACAATATTAGGCAGGCGGT
Source organism: Pelobates cultripes (assembly GCA_933207985.1). Classification (NCBI taxonomy): domain Eukaryota; kingdom Metazoa; phylum Chordata; class Amphibia; order Anura; family Pelobatidae; genus Pelobates; species Pelobates cultripes. The sequence continues at coordinate 350,524,941 of OW240913.1, forward strand.
TTTAATGTTGTGGCTGGCCAGTGTACCTTTCAAAACTTGCCATTTGTCAGTGTGAAATTATCTGAGCGTGTGTATACAGAGTCTCTGCTTCTTATCAACATATTCATATAACAGCTCTGTGTTTCTGTGATCATTTGCAGGACTGTGAGTCATGATGCCTAAATTCAGGATAAAAATACCATTTTCTCATGTAAATATTTTGGCGTTTATCCTCTAAATTGTGAAATATTGAGAAATGAGCCAATACAAAAAAAATCCAAATACTTGGCTAGTTTCGTACTTGTCTCTTTTGACCTAAAGCTTAAAACTCAGCTCAAAAATAAGTGAATCACCTTTAGCACAGAGTAACTTTGTCTCATGCATACTGTGTACCTCATGTTACGAGTTATATACCAGCTAAGAATGGATGCTATAAACAATGAACCATTGAAGATCTGATTGCAGCAATACAACCTGCAGAACATCAAATTACACTGCACTAACAAATGCTATTCTAAGACTTTTTTAACTTAACTCTTTGGCTACCGCCTACCGGAAAGGAGTGATATGAGTTATATTTACGAAACATCAAACTATAAAGAATTGAAATCCAAATTACAGACCGTTAGACAAAAAAGGACTGATTTGATAAAATTGTGCAACTTACCTACAGTCACAGCCTGACTATTTTATCCAATATGTATTTTAGTTTTCAATTCATTGCAATTCAGTGTTAAGTTAAAGAACCCCAGTGTCTTATAGACATGAAAAGAACAGCTAGATTTGTTTACAAAACCATAGTATATTGAAAACTGAACAACTATTTATAACAATTTTAAACAATTATATTTAACTCTAACCAGTACATGAAGTTTTATTTTCTAACTCCAATTGATGCATCTTTTTCTATACTGCATAATTTTTTTTTTCACGAGTTACAATCCCCAGCTCACCTCAAGCACTCTGTTAGACATTAACGTTACATTATCAACTTTAACATGAATTGTCAGCTCCAAGATTACTATAACCAAACCACAGACTTTTTAGGCATTTTAGACTACAATTCATATCATCCTAAGCCAGCCACGTACTGAGCATGATACTTGTAGCTGAAAAACATTATGCACGTCTTTACCAACAGACCATAAGACATTAATAAAAAACAAAACAAAACAAAAAAAACATAATTAGATTCTTACTTAAAAAAAAAATGCAGGAGCACAATTCATTAAAAGTACCCCCCCCAAAAAAATCACATATTTATTCATCTAGCATAGTGGAAAAAAGCATCACAAAAATATCTAAAATAATAATGCAAATACTAATAATATTTAAAATATAAAAAAAAATTGCATTGTAAATCCACTTAAAACTCATCATCTCTATGAACTCTTATTTTACATATCTGATTCATACACACACTTTATATAGTACATTAATACGATAATATTGTACAAATACATTTGTATTAATAAATTCTTAAATAAAACCACATTCGCTGCTGTTATTTTACCTGGATAGAAAGTCTCTTTTCTTGCTTCTCTGTAATGTCTTGTTAGTACTTTTTTTGGTTTCTGTGCTAAATGTTCTTCTATGAAACCTGCTGACTGTCTTATCTCACCAGACACTAGTGGTTTTGGTATGTGGTGGGAGGTATTTGTTTCCCTTAATTACTAGGGAGGATATGCACAAGCCAGGACGTTTTAATGAAAATAAATTATACATTATTCTGTGAACAATCCTCTATAGTACTTAATAGATTTTATATGTACTGGCAATTTACTTCCATTGTTAATTTTTACAAGATTTTTTTTTCTAATTTAAAAATCTCAAAAAATTATATTTTCAAGAATATTAAGAAAACATTTTTTTTTCTCCACTTCGAAATCCACTGTAGTTTCTGCAATATGTATATTGTGCAAGTAGGTACAAGAGATAGAGGAATACTTGAATTTAAATAAAAAAAAAAAAAGCACTACAAATAGAATGATAAATCCAAGATTTAGTAATGTTTTGGGAGACAAATATCTGGGGCCTTTGTGATGTTTAATTAAGTGTTTTATTCCCCGAATAGCAAATTATGCTTCAGTTGAGACTTGGGTTGTGCTGGAGATTCTATTCCAAGTCTGTTATTTTATCCTTAAATGTGCAAGTTCTTTTTTCAAACTCACTGTTCAGTGAATAGACCCCTTCATTTTTGGTGTACGTGACAATCCGTCGACAGGACTGAATTTAGAACAAATCATCAGAAAAAAATTAATTTGATAGACATTTTCTTAGTTTCCCCGAAAAAAAACAAAGCGAGGAAATCTAGCACTTTCAACAAAAAAGTTGCCAACGAATGTCCCATTTTGCTCTATTTCGTAATCTATTTGGTCGCATACAGTTGTGTTCACTAATCTACTTTGAGCTTAAAGGAACACTTTATTGTTAGGAATATATATACATCTGGTAGACAGCCAGTAGAACCAGTCTTAGCACTGCAATGTTAACATTTTAAACATTGTAAACGTTTTACATTACAGTGCTAAGAGGGACAGGGATACTGTACCCACACCACTTCAATGAGATGGTGTGGTGTTGGTGCCTAAAGTGTCACTTTAAAACAAGTTCAGATATTATATGCTATCTTTACTTGACATGTAATATATTTAAAAGAAATGATTGCCTATGGTGTTTAAAAAAAATCTTAATAAAACATTTGGTAGGCACTCCTAAAATTCTTGGGCTACAGTATGAGCCAGACTAGCATCTGTGCTTTGAAATTATTGGTCGGCGTCTTTGTTTTTTTGTCTCTTATCATTATTAGTTTTTGATAAGGGCATACTGGGACAGGATAAAGAAAACACTTTGTTGAAGCACACTTCCTTTTTTGGTTGTCTCTAAAAGAACTCTTGAGAATTAGAGATATGAAATGGTCTAAGAGTTAAACTGCAACTAAGTCTCAACTTAATAATGTAAAATTTTTCACTGGACCTGGTGGGAACAAAAATGCTATATTTCTTTATTTATTGAATTTTAATTTTTAATTTCAAGAATAAAAGGAAACAAAAAAATGAAGACAATAGATTTTTGTTCCTACAAGCCTGTTTCGCAACCTGCCCGTTAGTTCTCACTTCTTGTTTCCTCCCTACCCCACACTCTGTCTTGAACTTCCTGCTCTAAAAGGAAGCGGCAATGGCACAATTACCGATAAGCATTTAAATTGTCATTAAAGTCACACTGTAGGCAATATGATCAGTTCATCTTGTTGAATTGGTTATGGTGCCTGGAGTCCCCTGGCTCTGCCCCTCTATTCAGTGTTAAATCGTTCCCTTTAAATCGAGGCGATATTGACACAGGTAATGCCTCTATAATGTTGGGCTTGCTCTCTGTAACACCTCAATGCTGCACTTACACAGATATACAGTAGGCATTTGTAGGACTCATCCATTAGGCAAATGAACACTATCTCGTATAAACCAAAAAATCAGTGAGAACGTTATCCGTCTGCCAATTGTGCATCACCGAAAACTAGCTCAACTTAGTGACAAGACATTTCATATATTACACAAAAAATAGAAAACGATTTAGGACAACACAATCCAAATCAGATAAGGCAAAGCCAGGAGAATAAAACATTAGGAGAGGAGGATAAATAGAAAGATTGTTTAATTTCTCTTCTTCTCAATGCTGACTACCTGATACAAAGGACAGAGCTTATAACAATGATCAAAAGGGAGCCAAGATGGAGGCGTCCAGTTTCAAGATAAATAAGTGAGATTTTTTTTACATTGAATTTTATTATTCACACCTTAGATGTGCATAGTTGTTAAACACAGGGTTTAGTAAACAAATTATTAAAAAATTACAGGAAGTGACATCACCCATTAATATACGCCACGTTGGAAGAGACTAATTGATCAGACAGCATTTCCTTATCTTAAAAAGGTAATTATGTTTTAACTTCTACTGGAAGCAATTCAAATATAGTCCCTGATACATTAATCTAGAGCAGGGGTAGGCAACCTTCGGTACTCCAGATGTTGTGGACTACATCCCCCATAATGCTCTTACACCCATAATGCTGGCAAAGCATCATGGGAGGTATAATCCAAAACATCTGCAGTGCCGAAGGTTGCCTATGCCTGATCTAGAGATTAGTTTCTGCAGATAATGATGGGAATGTGTGTATTTGTCTTCTAAAAGCCAGGGAGTTACTGCGATTTATTACAATGCATTTTTATTTGCTGACATTATTGAGACCTATCTTCCACAGGTTAATTTATTTGACTTGATGGTGTGTTTAGATGGTGTATCATGTTGTAATTTAGGCAAGCACATTCAAGCAACATTCTCCTTTTAGAGGGGAGTATGAGGCTGTTTTCACTCCTACACCTTTAATTAGCTCCAAATAGCCTGTCACTGAGAAAACTAAGCTGATTAAAGGGGCTCTCCAGGTTTTCACACATTAGTTGCAATATGGGTTAGGTTATACATATTTCTGAGCGATTTTTTTTTTTTAAATGAATCTTTATTTTTTTAGAATGTAATAATTAATTTTGTCCCATAAGCCCACCTTTTCTGCTCCTGTCTCTCGGCCTGCAATATTTGATTATTTTGTTTAAATTTTTTTTCTTCAGTAAAAAGCTAATCATTATTATTATTATTGCCATTTATATAGTGCCAACAGATGCCGTTGCGCTTTACAATATTATTAGAGGTGGGTTTAACTATAAATAGGAAATGTGGCAGAACCCCTGCCATGTTTCCCCGTGTATTGTATGTTTCCCTGTGTATTTCGTGTACTCTGCCTTGTTTTCCCATTCGGGAGCGTCCATACGAACAGAGCCCATTTATCTCCCGAATGAGGGCCACTCCGGTGCCCCATTAAAATGTTCACACCCAATTAATTAGAACGTTCACACCCGTAACATAAGTGCGAAACCGCAAGGGAAGTTATTAATGAGTGCTCCTCTGGGTGGCCGCCATTTTGTATAGACAAACGGCAACCAGGGGGAGCATTCGTATCACGAAAGGAGACACTTCCCTTGCAGGCGGTTCGCATAAGAGCCGCACGAACGGAGACCAGTCGGGGAAATGTATGGTGTGTGGGTTCATAAGGTTGGTGGGGACACTTTTGGAGCACTGTCTAGTTTGACGGACTTTCTGTGCCTAGGAGACAAAGACACTAGGTCCCCTTTTCCCTGCCCGGGCTCCGAGGCACAGAGGATCCTGGAATGAAGACCCCTGTCATCTGGGGTGGGAAACTTAGCGGAGGTAGCCGCTACAGGACAATTACAAGAAAACTTACAGGAACGATAGGTTGAAGAGTACCCTGCTCAAACAAGTTTAATCATTGAACTACAACTCCCAGAAACCCTTGCTCTGGTTGTAATGCACTGCTTATGAGATGATCTCAGTAATGTTTAGTAATTTGATTGAACTTCCAGACACTTCTCATTTCGGTGAGAGCTCAGATCCTTTATTGTGTTGAGATTTGCAGCAGATGCAGGATCTCGAGTGTTCTTTTTATTTTATATTTTTATGTTTTGTATTTTGTATTGTGCGTTTTACAAATTCGCCTCCCATTTATTTTAAATGAGGCTAGATAACTCAATATTCTCTGTCCGAGTATTATTACTACCCTCACCCACAAACTGATGGGGTGGAGGATGGGTTAGGGCAACTCATTGGACCCCTAGCCAATGTATCTTCCCTCTACCCTCCATACATGGAGGAAAGGGGGACGCCATATGTTGGGTTATACTTGGTTTGATAGACCCCACTGGTTTTAGTCATTTCAGATACCAGCATGTATTACTTTTAACATATTTTACTTTCACTTTCAGTGTCAAAGAGGATATCAGCAAATCATGCTTCATTCAACGTTGAAATAGTTACCCCTTCGGAACAGCTACAGTTAGAAGCTGGGGTCTCATAGGGTTGCTTTGTGTCACCATTCAGCAATTTTCACAAGTATATGCCCAACAGACGAATGTCTGTCAGTTTATTATGGTGTACTCTTAGGGATTTGTTTTTTAATAAAAAGGGAAGTGTTTTTTGTAAATATTATTATCTATCAAGAGAACACTTTCTATTCTTCAAACAAACTAAAAGGTAGCCACACTTTTTTTTTTAATTACCAGCTGGAACTTTCAATACAAACGTCAAAAATGAAACAAAAAATGTTTAATTTAGTGGTAAGCATCGTTAACAAAAATAACTTATAGTCTTCATCTTTAACCAGATAGCTGTTTCAGACTGGCATATACAAGCACCAGTAGGGCCCTAAATTATTATTATTATTACTGGCATTTATAAAGAGCCAACCTATTCAGCTGTGCTGTACAACTGGGGGAAAAATACAGTACAACACAGACCAATAAAAAAAGTAAAGAGGGCTCTGCCGTGAACAGAGATCAAGTCATTGAAATTCTTTGGTTAAATTACGACCGCAAAGGCGGTTCTCATATTTACAAAAGCCAAATCTGGTCAGAATTCAGTCAGTCCGAGCGAATCTGCAACATTTGCCCAGATGCATTCAATGTCTGTATTAAAATCAGTGTTTTTCATATCCGAACCCTTTACTAGGTATAGAATTTAAAATTCGAATACATCTGGCTGGATGCACAAATTATTGAATGAACATTTCAAGTACTATTTTCTCGCTGGCTGACTCTCATATTACTATAAGGGAGGTTTTTAACTTCCCTTTGCCCATACCTGTCATGTAGCAGGTGGGGGCATATCTTCGAAACATTTGAAACTTGTGACTAGACAGCAGTCCTGTAAAATAACAGGGGTATACTCCATCCTATGCTCCATCTGTTGACCTCAGGTGGGGGAGTTTAAACTTGCAAATGAGAGGTAAGCAGATCACTGTCCACCCCACTGCTTTCACCTGTGGCCAGTGGATGGGAGCAATTAAGAATAAAGCATGGCACATCCTAATGTCTACACTCTGCCTCCACCCATGGTCAGTGGGTGAGGGCTACTTACTAAACAGCGGGGATCAGGAGTCACACCCAGCCCACAACACGGGTGTCAGGTGGGAGATATTAGAATATCATCTAGACCAGGGGTAGTCAACCTTATTCTTCCTACCGCCCACTAATGCATCTTTCTTGATGGAAATATTTCCTTACCGCCCACCAGTTTACGTGCAAGTACAGAATATTTTTTAGAAAGGAGGGTGTTTTAAAAAAATAAATGAATGTACGTACATTTATCTTTTTATTTCTACTTTATGCATGTTTATAATGTTTTTAACTTTTTAAAGTTTAATGAGAAAACAATAAAGTAAATTGAAATTACCTTTACTAGTGATTAATGAGATCCTTGAGGTTGATGCTGCAAGACTAAATATTTGATATCTGGCTAGATTTACGTAAGGAACAAACAAAGGTCTCCTCTTTTGGTGATATTCAGACGATTTCTCTGTTTGCTCATAATATGATTTCTCATCCGTGTATCAGCTCCCCTCCTCTCCCTCCTCAATCCCCCGTCCCTTTTTCCTTTTTTCTATTTTTTTACCTTCTTATAGCAATGCCCATCAGGAAGGCTGATCTAGGTAGCTCACTTATTAGCCAACAACAATTCTCTCCTTTTCCTTTTTATTTTTTTATTTTTCTTCTTTCTCCTTTTCTTACAAGTACTCTGCTCCTTCTTTCTCCTATTCTACAAGTACTCTGCTCCTTCTTTCTTCTTTTTACAAGTACTCTGCTCCTTCTTTCTCCTATTCTACAAATACTCTGCTCCCTTTTTCTCCTTTTTTACAAGTACTCTGCTCCTTCTTTCTCCTATTCTACAAGTACTCTGCTCCTTCTTTCTTCTTTTTACAAGTACTCTGCTCCTTCTTTCTCCTATTCTACAAATACTCTGCTCCCTTTTTCTCCTTTTTTTACAAGTACTCTGCTCCTTCTTTCTCCTATTTTCCAAGTACTCCACTCCCTGCTATTGTGTATTTCCATACCTACTCCAACTCCTCCCCTTCCTCTACCCGCGCGTTACACTCGCTCATGAGCGGACGCAGTCATACGCGATAAGGGCGCACATGCGCGTTCAGGCACACACGCTCACGCTTTCATGCACTCACATCTGCAACCTCGCACTTCCTGCTTACCACTGAGTGCCCGAGAGATGAATAGAGCGTTCATCTCTCTGGATGGAGGGAGGATTCTGTTACCGCCCACCTGGAATCCTAAAACACCCACTGGTTCTAGACTGTAATAATAATAAAAATATAACTATTGTCCCTCCGCCTCTCCCCACCCATAGGTTCTATTTCTAATCCTAATAGAAGGGCTGCGATTTTGTTTGCCTTAAGCCCTTACCCATGGGCAGCTGGTGACGATTCTCATATTAATTGAAGGAGGGAGCTAGTGTCCTCCCGCCAACCCCCACCTATGTGCAGGAGGTGGGGGCTCTATTTATAAAAATTTACATTATTCTCCTCCCAAATTTGTGCCATTGTCCACCCCTAACCGTCTCCATTAAAGTACATTCTGTCAGGCTACACAAGAGATCTGTAGCTTTTGCTGTTTTTAGATGTACTTCCAATGAACACATGAATGTTTTCATTTTGGGCAAATCTACTAAACAGTGTTTCTTTGTATTTGGGCAGTGGAATTTCCTTTTAATTTGATGTTTGGCCAGCAAGCACTTGCTAGAGCTGCCAGTGAGCAAATAGTTTTAAATTTTTAAAAGCCAGGTCCAATTTGCGGCAACAGGCCCAGATTTTAACAATCCGTATCTGGATTTCAGCTGTCCGGTAGTGTTTGGTCCAACTGAGATCAAATTCAGGCTCAATCGAAGCCTACATGCAAAAGGTGGGCAATGTTAAATAGCATGACCAATGTCTGGATTTTCAGTCTCTTACAGAGTTATTCAATTCCATTCGGTACAGGGCTATTCAGACTTTAGAAAATAATCTTGTCTGGCTGCTCATAACTCTGATAGAGTTTAAACATAAGGCAACTCTGAGAGGTGAGCCATTGCTCAAGTAACTTACTGTGAGAAGTCCTTAGGTCACACATAAAAAAGTCACAAAAGCACAGTAGATCAAAGGGTTATCTGTGCCTTATCATTAAGAACTGGATTCAATTGCACTGGCATTAATTTAACTCCAGTAACTGAATGTCCACTCTCTCATTGACATCAATGGGAAAATTCATATTCAATTATCAGATATTTATTTATCTCTCATACGGAAATCTAACCATTAGTAAGGGATAGAAAACAACGAGATGAATACGTTGCTGAGCATTCATGTTTAAAATAAACAGAAATATTAAAATATTTTTTAATTGTCTCTCTAAAAGTTGAAAAAAAATGTTTGAAGTCTACAATGTTTAAATATACACATTACAAAACACTTGCTCATTGTGAGTCATTCATAAATTGAAAGCAAGGTGTTTCTACTTTGGAAAGCCAAAGGCAGCTTATCTTAATCGTGTTTATGCCTTTGTGATAACACTGTTGCCCCCATATTGAAAGAATGGCAGCACTCTGGAATGTTGAGGATGAGCAGTACATATTTCAGTGACAGCAAGAGATAAGCAAAGTCTGAGATGTAGCATTTGTGGAGTACCAGTACCAGGTTACAAAGTCTCCAACCGAGAATTCCAAGAACATTTTGAACAACCAGGTGCATTCTGAGACACCTTATATTCCTAGCGAGAATAAAGATGTTTAACAGGCAGCGATGCACTTTGAGATAAACGAACGCAGTTAAAATATTGCTTAGTAACATTCGGGATTCTGCCAAACTTTGTTTTCTTTATTTATTATTGTTAATATTATTAGATAGTAGGGCATGTCAGTTACATGGTAAAAGAGCTCTGTTTGTGCACCTACAATCTAATTGGAAAGGGACGGGTTAGATATAAGGTAGATGTAAAGTGTGTGGCAAAGAAAATGGCGAAAGAGGTGCGTGAGCTGGAATAGGGTACTAGGAGGCTGCGAGTGCTGGGGTTAGGAAGTCTGACTTTTTAAAGAATATATATGAGGGATGGTGTCTTAGGTCAGATGGCATTGAGCCAGAGACATAGAGAACATGTCTTGTGAACATGGGAGGGAGTATTTGATATGAATGGTGTAGGGTCAGAGGTTATGAGTAGTGTGGAGGGGGCTAGTATGAGGGGTGTGTACTTATAAGAGCTTTGAAACTTCAAGGAAGGATCTGGATTTTAACCCCTTCAAGACACGGCTTCAGAAGCTGGACATAGCATTAAGGACACAAGCAATTTTTGCATTTTTTGCTGTTTGTGTTCATTTGCAAAGTGCATTTTTCTTATTTATTGCACCAACACAAATTATATACCTTTTTTTAAAAGGCCAAAATGGGCTTTAAATTACATATACAGATACACACACAGATACACATTGACACACATGCAGACATCGTGGCAACTCTAGGAACAATATATATATATATGGGGGCACATAAGATATCACAGTCAAAACAGGAGGGGGAGGTGGAGCAGTAAAACTTCTCACTAGGGGATGGGTAATATGCTGCCATTGGCTGTCTGATGCCAGCATGCTGTGTTCTGCATGCTGGCATCTGACTACACATTTGCATATAATTCACATTAGCCACCCAGATTTCTTGTTGTGGGCTGGCTGACACCTCTTAATTTCAATCTTTGTTTAGCAGATAACTCCTCTATTTGCTATCCTTTGTGGGATTGCCATATTTAAGGACACCAAATAAGGTGCTATCTGCAAAACAGCACCCTCATTTGGTATCTTCAAATATGGAAATCCCACATACGGGCACCAATTCAGGGAATGATCTACTAAACAGCTAAAGGATCAAGATTAAAAAAGCCCTTTTCCCTTTTTTCAGTTGTTTAGTAGATAAATCCCTTATTTGTTATCCTTACGTGGGATTGCAATATTTAAGGACACCAAATAAAAGAGATATCTGCTAAACAGCACCCTCATTTGGTATCTTTAAATATGGAAATCTCACATACGGGCACCAAATCAGGGAACTATCTACTAAACAGCTAAAGGATCAAAATTTAAAAAAAGCTCTTTTCTTATTTTCAGTTGTTTAGTAGATAAATCCCTTATTTGTTATCCTTATGTGGGATTGCAATATTTAAGGACACCAAATAAGGGAGCTATCTACTAAACACATACACAGAGATACACACAATCACACACACAATCACAGATATACACAAACATTACATACATACACACATTTAATAATTAAGAGGTCCACTCAGCCTCCCTACCTTGCTCTAGAAGGGCTGGAGTGGATCCTCAGTCCCTGGTGGTCAGTGGTTGCTGCTGGGATCTCTGGGCTCTTCCTGCATAGGTCCATCGCACGCCCTGTAATGACGCCGAGGCCGCAATGACATCATATCCTGGCTACCGGCTCACTGCAGGACGAAGACCGTCAGACACAGTCAGATGCACACAGTCCCACACACAGTCACTCACATACAGTTACAGGCAGACAGTCAAACATGCGGGCAATCACACAGGCAGACAGTCACACATACACACAGATTCACAGACAATCACACACACAATCACAGGCAGACAGTCACACATACACACAACACAGTCACAGACACACACACACAATCACACGCAGACAGTCACACACACACACACACACCCACAATAACAGGCAGACAGTCACACATACACACACAGGCAGACAGTCACACATACACACAACACAATCACAGACAGTCACACACACACACACACACACACACACACAGAGGCAGACAGTCACACACACACACACACACACACACAGGCAGACAATCACACACACACACACACAGGCAGGCAGACAATCACACACACACACACAGGCAGACAATCACACACACAGAGTCACACAGACAATCACAGGCAGACAGTCACAGGCAGACAGTCACACACACATACATTGGCAGACAATCACACACAGTCAATCACAGGCAGACAATCACAGGCAGACAGTCACACACACACACACACAGTCAAAGACAGTCACAATTACAGTTACACACAGCACACACCCTCTCTCACTTACAGTCTGCTTGGGCTGGAGGAGGAGTGGATTCAGTCACTCCTGTGCTGTATTTGGTAAAGCAGGGACACCTTCCTGCTTACCCTCTGTGTGCAGCAGTAAGAGGCTGCATTTAGCCCCGCCCCCACACCAGGCTTGGCTCTGCCCCCACGGCCAATCTGTCTCCGCCCCCAAATGTCCGTGCAGGTTACCTGCTTGCTCTCAGCCCCTGCGTGTGAGCTGTGTCGGCTACCTGGCGCCCCTGCTGCTATGGCACCCATGGCAGCCACACAGCTCACAGAATATCAAGCCTGGCCAGCCCTGGTGGCACCCCCCTATTTGCCGGGGGTGCCAAATAGGGGGTAACACAATTTGAAATCTGTTTGCTTTAAAGAGACACTAAGCACATAACCCCATCAGTTATAGGAGTGGTTGTGAAGTTAAGAAGCTGTCTTTGAAAAGTTATCTTTGAAATTCTCAGCATATCTATGATTTTTATCTTCGCCAGGGCCAGACTGGCCCACCGGGATATCGGGAAATTTCCAGGTGGGCCATGGCACCCAGGGCGGACCGCCCCCCCCGCCCACACCTTAGTACGCCACTGCCTGACACTGCTGTTAGGAGGTATGGATTTACTTGAAAGATGAAACCTAGAGATTAGCATACGGTATGTGTTTTCATACAGCTATATCCTGTGAGTTTCCCTCAGCACCACTTCCACCAGATACATGACACGTGGGAGGTATGACTGTTTTAGTGTTTTCTGTCGATACGATTCTGTAAATAGGCCCCTCATAATTGTCAGCACCAGGCCCAATGGGCTCTTAATCTGGCCCTGAGTACAGCAATACCCACGTATGTACCATTGTCAGGTAAATGTGGATGTTGAAGGAGCATATTTGAGACACAGCAATTAATTTTTTTTTCAAACTTTTAATTTTTACACTGGGTCCATGTCCGATTTAGGAGTATTTTAGCAGGTTGTTTATTCAAACAACCCCACAAAGGCCTATCATTTTTTAAAGAAGACACCCCAGAGTATTTAAAAAGGCTTAAATCTTTTTGCTGGTTTGTACCAAGTGTAGTGGAAATAAGCATTTTTTAAAACTTAATTAAAAAATTTTTTTACTTTTTAATTTTTTTTACCTTTTTAAAACAATTTTTTTTACTATTAACCCCTAACCTATTACTAAATTCCACAATTTCCCACTAATTTCCACCACACCCAGCTAAATAATAAGCAAAATTTAAACCATACTTACCGTAATTTTTTTCCCTGGCTATTTATCATGGCAGCATCATTTATAGTTAGCTGCACCCTCAGCACTGGAACAGGACAGAAAACAGAATTCAAATGAGACCAAGTGTATAAAGGGTCCCTCCTCCCTTCACACACCAGTCCATGATAAAGTCCAACAACACTAAGGAGGGAACATGATGCTACCATAATAAATAGCCAGGAAAAGAAAATTACGGTAAGTATGGTTTACATTTTCCTTATTCCTGACTAATCAACTAATCATGGCAGCATCATTTATGGGTAATACTCAAGCTAATTTTAGAAGGGTGGGAGAAAAAAGGAATTTTACAATGAAGATTGCAGTACCAAAAGTGATTTATTAGAAACTGTGAACAGAAGACAAAACAATCTACCACATTTAGTAGATGAAGAGACCAGGTCCAACTTGTTGTGTTTAATAAATGTTCCTGGAGAAGACCAAGTGGATCCTTGCAGATATCATTTCGAGGCACCTCCGCTCAAGTTGTAGAAAGAGATCTTGTAGAATGAGCTCTGATCTTGGCTGGTGGAGTTTTATTATTCTTTCGGTATGAATCTGCTATAACTGCTGTAACCCAGCATCTAAGAGTTGAAGAAGAGGCTGTTTCTTTCCTGCAGCTATAAGGTAGGATGAAAAGTTTTTCCGACTTCCTATAGTCTTTAGTAGATTCCAAATAATTGATTGAATACTCTCGAATATCCAGTTCAAGAAGCTTCACTTCTAGAGTTTGAGGATTTGGAATGAAGGATGCTAAAATTACTTCTTGACCCATGTGGAAATTAGATACCACTTTAGGAAAGAACTTTTGAACAGGTTTAAGAACTACTGGTGGAAAATTAGAGTATGGGAGTCTTGAGATGAAAATGCTTGAAGTTCGGAAATACGTTTAGCGGTTGTAATTGGAACCAGAAACTTAGTTTTGTAGGTAAGATGTTGGATAGAAATCTGTGAGAGAGAGGCATATGGTTGTTCTGTTAAAACTTGTAGAACTAGAGGAAGATCCCAAGGAGGATCAGCATTTCTTGCTGGGAGGTTAATTCTCATAGCTGCCTTGAAAAATCTTGAAATAAGTGGGTGTGAAATGCAGGATGTATTGTGGAGCACAGATAAAGCTAAAGATTGGATTTTGAGAGTACTTAAACTAAGTCCTTTATCCAGACCCGATTGTAAAAATTCCAGAATCTTAATGTGTGATGGATTTATAGGATCAATAGAAACTTAACCAGCCCATGATTTGAAGGTTTCCCAGATTTTGAAATAACAGGAAGAAGTGGATTTTTCCGTAGATTTTAGGAGAGTATCAACAACTTTATCCGATAGGCCCTGTTTTAATAGAGTTGACCGTTCAAAAGCCATGATCCCAGATTCCACTGAGATGGGTTTGGATGAAATACTGGGCCTTGGACTAGAATGCCCTTCCTGGGAGAACTTTGCCAAGGTCTGGATATAGCCATCTTGAGTAAGAGTGGATACCAGGGTTTCTTGGCCACATGGGGATAATGGCAATGATCTTTTTCCTTTCTTTGTCAATCTTCTTCAATAGGCGAGGAATCATAGGTAGGGGAGGGAACACATACCCCAGATTGAAATCCCACTGTTGGAACAGAGCATCTTGACCTGCTGGCAGAGGATCTTGATTCAGGGAGAAACATTTCCGTACTTGTGCATTCTTTGTTTGCCATGAGGTTGATTTGGGGTATGTGTGATCATCCTGAATACCTCTGGGATTAGGCTTCTCTGCTCAAGTAATCTGCCATGGTGTTGTCCACTCCAGGTAGGTACACAGCTTTTAGCTCTAACAGGTGTTTCTGAGCCAGAATCATGAGGGGTTTTATAGCTGAAAAATGACATTTGCTTTTGGTGCCCCCATGATGATTGACATATGCTGCAACTGCCTTGTTGTCTGTCCGAATCAATACCCATTTCTTCTGACGGTCTGGAAGAAACACTTTCACTGCTTTGTGGATGGTCATGAACTTTTATGTTAGAATCTAGTTTCTTCTCCCTCTTAGACCAAGTTCCCTGAGTCCAGGTGGATCTAAAATGGTCTCCCCAACCTTTGAGGCTGGTGTCTCTTGTAATACTGATGCAGTTTGGTTCTTCTAAAGGAAACCCTTTCTGGAGATTGTGACTGGATAGCTACCACCTTAGTTGGTTCTTTATGTGTTGGGGAATCAGGATTTCTTGGTCCTAATTGTTTTGTAATTCTTTGAATTGAAGAAGGAAATTCATTTGAGTTGGCCGGAATTCCATAACACCCATCTCACCAGACCTAAGGTGGAAGTGAGGGATCCTAGAAGACTCATATAATCTCTTGCTGATGTGGATCTCTTCTTCAGAATCTTCAGAATTTTCTCTTGAATGCAGGAACTTCTACGTGAAGAGATATTTACTGATGCTGTCATGGTGTCTATTTCTGCTCCCAAATAGATGATCTGGTGAGATGGGGTCAGATAACTCTTTTCCATATTTACAACCCAACCATGGTATTGGAGACATTGAAGAGCCATATTTGTGCGAAGTACTGTCTTGTTGAAAGATTCTGCTACTATAAGGATGTCGTCTAGGTAATGAAAAAATCATCAAACTTTGAGTTCTTAAGAAGGCAATCAGGGTCAGGGTCTTGAGAAAGTTTTGGGGGCTAAGCTCAGACTGAAGGGAAGACATCTGAATTGGTAATGCTTGCCAAAGATGAAAAATCTCAGGAATTTGAAGTGTAATGGATACACTGGAATCTGATAGTAGGCATTCCTGGGATCTATTGAGGTGATCAAATCTTCTTGTCTTATCGATGGGATAATTGAAGAAATTGATTCCATTTTGAAAGACAACTTTTTGAGTTCCAGATTTATTTCTTTTAGGTCCATTATGAGTCTCCACTTGTTCTTTGGTTATGGAGCCAGAATACCCTTGAGTATCTTCCTTTGAATCTTTCTCTTGAAGGAACTTTTTCTATAACCCTTTGGTCTAAGAGGTTTGAAATAATTTGTATCATAGCCTCTTTCTTTGTCGGAGTCAAGACCTTTGACTCATTGAAAATATGTGATGTTGGAAACTCTGCAAATTCCAGTTTGTAACCTTCTTCTATTATCTTTAAGGTCCAGGAATCTGTAACATTCTTGGTCCAGGCGGGGTAAAATAATTGAAGTCTTCCTCCAATGACTCCTTCTTGGACCTACACACCTTCATAAATTTTTAGACGACGTACGTAGTCCTCTTCCTTTTGAGGCTTTAGGCTGTAGAGGAGGATGTGGACTGATAATTCCTCCAAGTGGAATATCTATTATATTCCCTCCCTGGTCTATATGCTCTGCTTTTGCGAAATGACCGGTCTTTATAGCGTCTCTGTTTTGATGAAGAATAGATAGGACGTCTTTTCTCCTGTGGAAGAAATGCTTTCTTGCTATCAGCCGCTTTTTGTGTAGCCTCATTTTATTTAGATCCGCATACATTCTTTTCTCTATTGGTTCACGTAGATATGCTAGTGAATCTACAGGGAATGTAGTTTGTTTTGCCATTCAAATTACTGCTGCATCTATTTTTGGTATAGAGTTTCAGCATTTGGAATCTTCCTAAGAGGCCGGATAAAATCTAGAAGCCTTATTTTTTAAGGTAACCTTCTTTTCAGGTTTTCTCCATTCTTCCAGTATTATTATAGTCTTGATAGAATTATAGAATGGAAATGAAGACCTTGATGGTTTCAAGTCCTCAAAATATCAGTCAGATTCCAGACATTCAGACTTTTCTTCCTGGATTTTTTAAGGTGTTTCTAAAATCAGCCTGTCAACCATTCTGGAGTCTATAGTCCTGTGATATATTTCCTCCTCATCTTTTTCAGAGCATCCTGCTTCATATACTGAATTTGCACTTGATTCTGAAGAAGGTGTCTAAATTTCAGAGCGTTTAGACTGACCCATGCTTTTAGCTGTGGCTTTAAAGCCTTCTGCAATAGCTTGGGAAATTCAGGCTTTTAGATCCTCTTGAGGAGATGTTATTTTAGTATTTTCTTCAGCAACCTCAGTTAGGCATTTGATACAAAGATTTTTGCCTTGTGGTGCTATCTGGTTACAGCCCACGCACAGATTGCTCTTCTTCTTGTATTTTCTGGGAGATCTGTCACGGCTTCTGTAACCATAGGTATATTTTGTGGCTGGCACCCAGCCAGTGAACCAGTCCCCTCTGCGGGGAAGGAGAGGTAGTGCGGTGCCTGTGCACTGTGTATGTGCAAATCTACATCCTGGGAATATACAAAAAAGGGAACAGCGCTAAAATAAACCAATACTATAAATAGGGAAAGTAGGATGCAGCAAACCTAAAAATAGGGTTCCCTCTAACCCCTTTTGACAAAGGTAATACACAAGACAAGACAAAAGAAGGTTGCGCCAAAAGCTGACTATAGTACAGCTAATATGAACAAAGTCCAAAATCTTTTGGTGGTACCGTAACAAAGTCTTTAGTGGAGCCTGATGGGGCACCAACGGCCTATGTAGAGGAAAACTTCTCTATATGGATCAAATAGAGACGGCTTTCCAGGATCCATAAGTAGAGAGAGAAGAAAATAGTAGTGCAAATACGTCTAGTAAAAAGGTTGGGTAGCAAGGAGAAGGGATCTATGGTAATCCTACTCATGTGTAGTAGAGCTAAACTAGCTCTAGTGTGGATGGCATACAGCGGTACAATCCCCGCTTGTGGGATACGTAGAGAAGTATTGGTCTTTTAATCCGTGTGTGGAAGTGATGATAGGGCAGTACGTCTAGTAAAGATGGTTTGTACAACAACAGAGTCTAATATAGTCCTACTCACGTGCAGTAGAGCTTGAACCAGCTCTAGTGTGAATGGCATTCAGCGGTATAATCCCCGCTTGTAGGATATGTGTAGAGTGATAAGTCTAGCACCGATATGTAGATAATAAGAGAGAAGAGAGACAACTGATAGTGCTCGCTGTATAAAATTATATATAAGGAGTATAAATAATAAAATGTGTACTCACATATGATTGAGCAGGCAAACTGCTTAATGACTCGGGAGTGAGTGGTATAATCCCCACCTAGGATGTCTTGGAGTAATACTCAGCAGGAAGAATAAAATTAGGATACCAAGCAAAATAAAAATAAAATAAAAAAGTAAAATGGTACAATCAAAGTGTGTTAAAAGTAGCCAAAATACCTCTATTTGGAATACAGAATAAAATATTAAAATATCCACAATGAGTTTCTCAAGTGGATGTGCAAATCTACATCCTGTCTGACTTCCTCTCGCACCCAGATGGTATTACCATCACTTGCTCTACATCCAGATGGCATCCACTGCACTTACCCCAGGACCTAGATGGCATGCCCAGAAGCTCCCTGATGTATAGTGGGAATCAACGTGGTCCCTGAGCACAGAAACATCGATGAACCTTTGCCAAGTACTTACTGTGCTTTTGGATGTCAACTGTTTGTGGCAGTGGTAGTCCCTGAACGACACCTGGAGGTCCTCTGTCTATAATAACATGTTGGTAAATGTTTTTAGAGCTCCAGCTGTTTTGTAACAGCTTACTGTGATGTACTAGCAGCTAGGGGCAGGCTGATCATTGTCATATTTATAATTTACATCAGCCAATCAATTAGCCAGGCAGTTCATAGAGCTATGTACTGTTGTGTTTAAATATATATATTTCATTACCTTGTGCATGTGCGCTTGTCACTATTAATGACGTCATATGTCATGCAAATAATCACATAAATATTCAAAATGTGCAAAACCAGTAATTCATCTAGAATGATCCCCATACGTTTCATTATGCTACTAAACCGGGCAACGTTTCTGGTATCTTCATCAAGCAATGTCAAAACATTGCCGATTGTAGATGCAAAATTAAAGGGATTGCTGTACAGAGCAACTTGTGATGGATTCATTTTTTATGAATCTATTGTTACACATTGTCAGAAAGGACAGACAGGATTTAGACTGTGCGCAGGTACTGCGATGACTCCTACTCTCAGCAGCGGCAGCTAGCTGGTTGCTAGCCACAAAACATACTGTCAATGCTGCCAGTGTATTCCTAATGCTGGCACAGGCTGGATTACCGGCTGGTATGCCTAGAATTTGGGCTGACTGGGGGACAATTGCCCCCTGGCCCAGCCTGCCCCCAAACACAGCACAGTTTGGATCTTCAACAATCAACCAAAAAAAATTTGAAATCACCTTAGCATTGTGCTTTTAATAAGTTAGAGTCATGAACAGTTAAACCCATTAAGGTAAGAAAGCGCCAGGTGACCTCTGGCACCATAACAACAACATTCTTTTAAAATTGTTATGGTGCCTTTTAATATTAAGTAAATACTTACATCGGTACAGCAAATGTGTACTTTGTGCTTAGTGATTAATGGCATCATCCATGACCTTAATAAATCGTATTAGACATGAGCTATGTTATTGCTGCAGTGCTCAAGCTATACTTATCAGTTCTACAGTCCTGTAACATCTTAACTGTCTTTATAGTAGTTTAACCTCAGGTTTCACAATTCACAGGAAATCCTTAGGGTCATCTCGAAAAAATGTTTCACAGATTGAATCAGTAAAATGTGTCAGCTCGTTTACACAGCAAACATGTGATCTCATTTATTTAAAAAAATAAAAATCATTACATTCAGAAACACCTATGAACGTAAACGCAATCTAACCTCGAGGTGCTTGAAATTATTAAAGGAAATTAATCATAGTTTGTTTTTCTCTGATCAAAATACTCTCCTCATTCTCTCTATGTACTTTTATTTACTAGAGTGTGAGCTCTGTTGAACAGGACACTCTTCACCTCTTCTATCTGTCAATAATATTTTGTCAGTTAATTACTTGTTGTTATCCATCCTCTTTGTTTAATTGTAAAGTCCTATGGAATGCGTTGGCTCTTTACAAATTATAATAATACATTTTCTTTCGTAACTTTGTTTCATTTTGATAAATTACTGACCTTAATATCTTTACTCTGAGGTTTTTCTACCAATTCTCTCTGTACATTTTGATTGCTTTTTCCTTTCTCTCATTTTTCATTTTGACACATTACTACGCTCATTGTTTCTATGTCTGTTTACTCATGTTTTTTTAGTAAACAATGAGTATTTCATGGGCTAAGCAGTTTTCCACAATAATGTTTTGTTAGGAAGTTGATTCAGCCTTACATTTTTTACTTGACCAGTTAATGGTTAACTCTAGTTAAACATTTCTACTTTTAGAAGTTTAATTACTCAATAGTCACTTGATGAGATGCTTCACCTTGGCCGGAAATATAATACAATATAACTGGAAGGCTTTGTTATAGTATAGGCAATGTACTGAAGCCGGTATGTCTGTATAGTTTTAGTTTTTGTGATTAGGATGTGAAATGATAAAGAAATACCCATTTTAATGCCATGTCGCTCAGTTTTAGATTTTATCAATCAGATCTTGAACAAATATAATTTGAATAATTACATTTTTTTCATACTTTCCATTTAATGTGTCTTATTATTTTATAAATTATATCTAATGTTTTTAACATTAAAGGTCCTGTAAGAAATTATCTTAATTAACTTTAGAAATGTACCTTTTTAATGCAATACAGCACAGAAAAGGAGGCTGTGATAGGCCTCTCACACTTACCGTAGCGGTCCACCCATCTCCAGACGCTGGGATCCGGCGGACCGCTTCTCCCACGCAGCAGGTGGCTCCAGTCAGCCTCAGGGACGCCAACTGCTGTGCGCCCGCCCCTATTTATCATGTGGCGCACGCGTGCCAGCGTCATGACATCAGAAGAGCTCTAAGCTCTTCTCAGCACACTCACATACTTTTTGAGGGTGTGGCTATGTTAACCATGCCCCCAACCATATAAAATCCCAGTCTGCCCAAGGCACAGTGCCCTGTTGTGGTTCCTAGTGTCACTAGTGTCCCTATAGCGTGTTCTTGTGTCCCTTTTGGTATATAATTGGTTTTGACCCGGCTTGCCCTCGACTATTCTGTTTTCTGGCTCCCCTTGATCTTGACTTGTTCTGATGTTCCTTGAAGTTTATTCTATATTCCGGCCATTCTAAGGACCGGTTTAGGGACCTTCTTTCTGTCTCTATTTATTCTGGTGGGTTTTCACGCTGCGTGTTGGGTTGTACGTTACAGGCTGTGTCAGAACTCATATATTATTATTATATCAACTCTAAGTGTACAACAATCGTGGTATAGTGGATAAGCTCCGACTCCCATGAGAGATCGCCTTAACCCACACTTCAATGAAATACAAAAAAAAATACAAGAAAAAAAACACACAGTGGGAGGAGCTAATATATACCTTAATATGTATAATATGTTGAAGTCTGTAAAGAGACAGAATGGAATATACTGGTGCAGATAGTCTATACATAAACTAAAAATATTTGAAAGTGGGAGGTATACACTTACAAAGATAGAGCCAAAGGATCACTTGGCTCTAGTGTATAGAGCTTCTGGATCCTTGGGGGGATTTACAACAATATTCTGTAGGTAGTGTCACTCAGTGACATAGATGGTGCTTAAAACAAGAAGATGTGTATTGTGTAACACTGTAAAATAGACACAATCTGCAAATTGTTGCACTCACAGGGTTCCAATAGTATCAGACAATGTCTTCATAAATGAGGATTGGTAGACTCACATATGATCTTAAGATGCTCTATATTTATTTAACGAAATTCAACAAAAATTGTAAATATAAAAACAAATTCAAAAGTCACTATGGGATATAAAGTGCTACAACCAAATGTGCCCCAAAATGCATTTTGCCGAAAGTCTGGCTCCTTCAGTTGGTGGATTCTGTGTTTCCTTATCCATAGGTTTTTTTATATGCTGTTAGTGAGTCGATTACCGACATCCTTTGGCCCTATGTTGATATCCTATGTTGTGCTACTTAGAACATACGTTATATCCCATAGGGATTTTTTAATTTGTTTTTATATAGTTGTGGAGGTGAGATGGAGGAGAAGTGGGTTTAGCTGATAGATCGAGGTTATAGCAAATAAGGCGGTGTTGTGAAACAGGAAAAGGGCGACGGGCTGAGTCAGATATGGAGCAGAGGTAGGAAAACACCAGTATATAAAAGTGCCATATTACCTGGAAAACGTTTATTTTTCAATACATATTAAATGGGGTTAAAAAGGTACATAAAGAAAAAACTTATAAAAGCATACAAGTGATACAATAACAGTTATCATCCTAATATACAAATGTAAACACAAAGATAAAGCACCGCGCTTACAGCAGCAGTAGCTTAGTATCCAACAGCTTAAAATACAGAGTAAAAACAAAGAGAACGTTACCTGCACTCTGGCCTAAATCCCCATGTACATTTAAACAAAATGGAGGCTCTTTAGTTTTATTCCAATCTCCATTTAAATATATAAAAGCTCACCTGCCACGTCAAGGCAAGCCTCAATAGGTGAGTTCCTACACTAGCCATTAGATATGCTGATATCAGCCAAGAATCTCCAGTAAGACAGGAAGGGGTATCTCTTAATATACAAATGTAACGAAGCAAATTAATAAATGTTATAAAACAGACAGGTTAATAAAGATGATTACATCAGTCGTCTTTATACTTCTTTATAGTATCTTGAGATAGCCCGGTGACACGGGCGAAACGTGTTGAAGCGCGAGCGGCATTTGGTTCAGAGTCATATTCCGGCCCCGGTCTCATTAAGTGGCGCGCTGGAGCGGGGGAGCAGAGACAGAACAGCCAGCTCCCCCTACGGCCGCAAGAAGACTCAGCTCCCCATGCGGCCGCCAGCACAAAGGTAGAAATTATGTGAGTGTATGTGTGTCTGTGTCATGGTGTGTGTGTCTGTCTGTGTCATGTGAGTGTATGTGTGTCTGTGTCATGGTGTGTGTGTCTGTCTGTGTCATTGTGTGTGTGTGTCTCTGTCTGTCATGGTGTGTGTGTGTCTCTGTCTGTCATGGTGTGTGTGTCTGTCCGTGTCATGGTGTGTGTGTGTCTGTCTGTGTCATGGTGTGTGTGTGTCTCTGTCCATCATGGTGTGTGTGTCTGTGTCATGGTCTGTCTGTGTCAAGGTGTGTGTGTGTTTGTCATGGTGTGTGTGTCTGTCTGTGTCACCGTGTGTCTGTGTCACGGTCTCTCTGTGTCGTGGTGCCTGTGTGTCATGGTGTGTGTGTCCGTCTGTGTCATGTAATGTGTGTCTGTGTCACAGTGTGTGTTTGTGTCACAGTCTGTCTGTGTTATGGTGTGTTTTCTGTCATGGTATGTGTGTGTGTCTGTCATGGTGTGTGTCTGTCTGTGTCATGGTGTGTCTGTGTTTCTGTCTGTGTCACGGTGTGTGTGTCTGTGTCACGGTCTGTCTGTGTCATGGTGTGTGTCTGTCATGGTATGTGTGTTTTTACTCACCTTTTCCCCCCCCACGTCGTGCTGGTCTCCCCTCGACTGGCCCTGCCTCAATGGCTGAGATCATCAAGCTTGATGATCTCAGCCAATCCGCACTGACACAGGAAGCACCTCTAGTGACCGTCTGAGTGTCTGTCACTAGGAAGCAATGTAAACACTGCCTTTTCTCTAAAAAGTCAGTGTTTACATTGAAAAGTCTGCAGGGACAGGCTATAGACACCAGAACCACTACATTAAGCTGTGTGTGTGTGCGTGTGTGTGTGTGTGCGTTGTGTTGTGCGTGCCTGCTACTGAGTGAGCTTGTGTTTTTATGTCAATGACCTTATGTATATCAGTGAGATTGTTTGTTTATGAGGCTGTGTATCAATCATCTTGTGTCAGTGAGATTGTCTGTGTCTGCATGTGAGTATGCTTACTGTATAATTAAAAATTTTACTCTGAAAGGACCAATATTTTATATTGGAAAAAGCATATATATATATCAATCATCTAGGGTGGCAAGACATAGCCTTACATATTACATGCGACAATATATGGCGCAATGACTTATGGGGCTGGCATAGATTTTTTTTCCAGGGCTGCTTTGGAATCCCCAGTCCGGCCCTGGTGGTATACAGTGTATTTCAACACTGTGGATCCTATCTGTGTGGCAAGATTAACCCTCTGTGTTACTACCCAAGGACTCTTGAGCATTTCAGTATTTATACCTTTTTTTGAAATAGTACATGCTGTAATATATAGGCTGCTGATCGGTTTTAAGGTAATTTTTTTTAACCAATTTTAAAAGTGCATATACAGTTGTTTCTACTTCATAAAGTATATGTGGATTACCCGGTATGTGATTTAGGGTTTTTCCAATAAATCGCTGACATCTTTATTTTATATAGGAAAACACCAGGTCAATAGAGTGTCCGTCACGGTGAGCATTTGATACTGTGGATTGAAAAAGATCAAAGGAGTACGTGAGTGAAAAAAGTTTAGAGGCAGCAAACATTTGCTTGTAGTTGGATCAATATGGAAACTAAAAATAATTATTGGTGATAAAGGGTTAATGAATATCTCACTTAAAACATACTACACTTCTCAATACCAAAAATATATAAACCAACAGAAAACAATGGCATATTTACAATAGGCCTCCAAGGCCTGCATGTAGGGTGGGAGTGGAGAAGGAGCAACCGACTGATGCATGTTTTTTTTACCCCTTAATTATATTTAAATTATTAGCAGAATAGTGTTGTGTTCCCTCACTGTTAAAGCCTGGCGAGTCAACATCCGCAGAGGAAAACAGCTTTGGTTGGCACCCACATACCTGGTATCTTTTTCTGTTTAATGCCAGATTAACCACCAGTCACATAGCTCAGTTACTGCTCAGATAAGATGAGTGCAAGGCTAATCTGAACCTCAAAATCAGAACGCAGGTGCCTAATCTCCTGTATGATCAGGGACTTTGTACCATGTATACACTGTATATGTAGGATGTGTTGTAGTAAGCTTTACATTGCATATAAATACAGTTGCAAGAAAAAGTATGTGAACCCTTTGGAATGATATAGATTTCTGCACAAATTGGTCATAAAATGTGATCTGATCATCATCTAAATCACAACAATAGACAATCACGGTCTGCTTAAACTAATAACACACACTGTGAATGTTTATGGCAACATTTCATTCTTTGTGTGTTATTAGTTTAAGCAGACTGTGATTGTCTATTGTTGTGACTTAGATGATGATCAGATCACATTTTATGACCAATTTGTGCAGAAATCCATATCATTCCAAAGGGTTCACATACTTTTTCTTGCAACTGTATATATAAAAAGAGACAACAATATTGCCCGCACTCACGCTTAGTAGGTTCAAAATTGCCAGGTGCCAAGGCCTGGACTCCAAAGATACATTGTGCCAAATGATAGCCGCTCACCGGTCTTTTAATCAGTCATATAGAAATCTAGCACACACATCATACATATTTAATTTATCTCTATCTGAATGGAATTTTATCTGTTATTTATTTACACATACATTCACACAAATGACAAATTATATTGTTAAGGGTTCCAGGTGTGGTGGCTTAATAAAGGGTGGGGTTCCACAACGGCAATATTATATACCTTACAATTTGTATTTGATATGGAAATAACAAAAGTCTCTTTCAACTTTCTCATGCTTTGATTTCAATTGTAGTTTGTCTTTTATGATGATATGCAGCAAAAGAACAGAAAGTTTCCTTCTGAAGTAATAGAATAAAAAAAAGAAATCAACTCACGTATTATAGAGCAAAGCCAAGCTTCATGGAACCTATTAATGGCCCCAAACAGTGCTGAGAAAAAATGGAGAGATTCAATATTGTTGGTTCTGGGAGTGTGATATGAGGTCTAAAGAACAGAGATGGAGATTGAACAGTTATATGGAGGTATTTACGGCCAGGAGGAGCAAAGGAAAGAGGGGAGGGCGGGGTGGGGTTGGTTGTTGAGTAAACATTTATTGTATATCATAAAAAGTTTACCAACCAAATTCTATCACCCAAAATATTAATAACAACGCTATAGTAACAAATGAGAATATGGTAACAATGTAAGAATAAATTAAACGGAGTATCTTCCGTCAGTACCTGGAGCTTGCAGAAATTTGCTGGGAAATGTAAAATCGAGAGATTCAGTACTTAAAGGGACACTATAGTCACCTGAACAACTTTAGCTTAATGAAGCAGTTTTGGTGTATAGAACATGCCCCTGCAGCCTCACTGCTCAATCCTCTGCCATTTAGGAGTTAAATCCCTTTGTTTATGAACCCTAGTCACACCTCCCTGCATGTGACTTGCACAGCCTTCCATAAACACTTCCTGTAAAGAAAGCCCTATTTAGACTTTCTTTATTGCAAGTTCTGTTTAAGATTTTCTTATCTCCTGATATGTTAATAGCTTGCTAGACCCTGCAAGAGCCTCCTGTATGTGATTAAAGTTCAATTTAGAGATTGAGATACAATTATTTAAGGTAAATTACATCTGTTTGAAAGTGAAACCAGTTTTTTTTTTTCATGCAGGCTCTGTCAATCATAGCCAGGGGAGGTGTGGCTAGGGCTGCATAAACAGAAACAAAGTGATTTAAATCCCAAATGACAGTGAATTGAGCAGTGAAATTGCAGGGGATACACTAAAACTGCTTTATTTAGCTAAAGTAATTTAGGTGACTATAGTGTTCCTTTAAATGCATTTATATAGTTTGGAGAACAAATCATATGAAGACATGTATCAGATGAGAATTTTCATAGACATGATCTCAACAGTAACTCCTTATATTGGGGTATAATGCTTTAGAAAAGTGATTCATGTTGAGAGCAGAAGAAAATCACAGGGTATAAACAACGGATTTTAAGAAAAAAAAATCTAAAATGTTTACAGCAGACCAAGTTGAGTAGACATTTTACAAACAGGTTTAAGTTGTATGTTACACTAGATGGTATATCAAAAATCCTCTAAAAGCTGAAAAATCATGCTGAAGTGCTAAGATGTAACCAGTGGTGTATCCTGGTTTTGTGCTGCCCTAAGCATGACAAAACTCAGGCGCTCCCCCAACCACTCCCCCTTTACCCCTACCCCGCCTTCTAAATACACACACACACATTCACTGACAGACACGCATACACTAGCTAACAGACATACACACTCACTAACAGACACATACAGTCACTAGCAGACACTCTCACTAACCGACACACACATGGTAACACATTTCCTAACAGACACACTCCCTGACATACACACACTCACTAACAGACACACACACTAACAGATACACACTCACTAACAGACACACACACACACACACACACACTAACAGATACACACTCACTAACACACACACACACACACACACACTAACAGACACACACTCACTAACAGACAGACACACACACTAACAGACACACACACACACTCACTAACATAAATGAACACATACACGGACACACACACACACACTAACAGACACACACACACACACACACACACACACACACACACACACACACACACACACACACACACACACACACACACACACACACACACACACTCACTCACTAACATACTTTTTCCACCTGCACTGTGAATGTTTACATGGTGTGTTCAATAAAAACATGGCAACATTTCATTCTTTGTGTGTTATTAGTTTAAGCAGACTGTGAGTGTCTATTGTTGTAACTTAGATGATGATCAGATCACATTTTATGACAAATTTGTGCAGATATCCATATCATTCCAAAGTGTTCACATACTCTTTCTTGCAACTGTAACACTAGAGGGTCAGGAATGCAAACATGTAAAGGTCCCCGTCCCCACTTTGCTCCCCTTAAATGGGTAAAAAACTTACCTTTTTTCAACACCGTCCGGGTCTGCCGGTGCTGGCTCAGCCCAGAATGGATGATCTCAGCCAATCAAATGCTTAGGAAAGCATTGGGAGGCTATCAGGCATGCGCGGCAAAACGCTACTTTGCAACAATCAGCATCTCCTCATAAAGATTGCATTGACTCAGTTCATCTCTATGGGGAAAGTTCAGCGCCTCCATGCAGAGCGTGAAGACACTGAACGACAGTGCTGCACTGACTGCCACTAGAGGTGTCCCTCCTGCCACTAGAGGTGTCAAACTACTCGAACACAGGGGTCCACTGATTCTCGATCTTTTCAACAACTGACTTTTGAACAACCGACAACTTCCCAGATTCTTAAGTTGTCTACCAGATCCGGAATGCGAGGCTGTAGATGCATTCCTCCAGAACTGATCGAACCAGGGAGCTTATGCCTTTCCTGCCTTCTCCATGCTGGCGAGGGTGAAACAGCAGATACGTACCCAGGGGAGCACCTTTTAATCCTGTAGGTGCTTGTAGAAGTGTAGCTCACAGCCCTTGTTTAGTGGATAAATTTGCCTGTCAGCAGTTCACCAAATAGGAATGCTGTTGCAGGCCACCACCGAGCGCCTGTGGGAAGACAAGCAAATGGCCGTTGTGAATCTCACGTCCTCGCGAGATCCAAGATGGCTGCTGCGCACAAAGACCCGGCGGGACGAACTCCTGTGGGTCCATGTATGAGAGTGTGAGCGAGAATAAAGGTGACAGGTAATACTTAGACTCAGGCAGGCTAGTAGGTTAGGGCAGGTAGGGACAAGTGTCCATGGGCATGCCCCTGATCTGCCTCCTTAGCTGACATTATCAGAAGTGGTGATCTGAGCCAATCACAATCCTTTTCAATAGGAAAGCATTGGATTGTCTAAGATTGTCAAGTAGGCAGATCAGGGGCAGAGCCAGCACAAGCCAAATAAACCCCTGTCCAATCAGCATCTAAGTGTGGAAAATGAACGGCACTTAGGAGTTAGATACTCGCCAGTGGCGTACATACCGCGGTTGCAGGGGTCATAGCGGTGACCTGCCCATAACTCCAGAGGGCCAGGCCGCCTAGCGGACCCCTGCAACCGGGTGCCCGTCGCCATGTGTTGCGGCCCCGACCCGCGCGGCAAACCACCGTGGCCACACGTTCAAGGGGCCCGCCCATCGTTAGGGCAACCCAATAGAGATGAATTTCCAGAGGGCCCCGGTCAGCGCTGCGGCGCTTTAATAGCGCGACCGGGCCCCCTGTGATGACATCACAGCTGGGAGGAAGTGACTGCTCATCACTCTGCCCAGCTGTCAGTGAGAGCCCACCAGCCTGAGCCCCCACTGGACCCAAGGGAAAGTCACCTTCCTGCAACTAAAAGGCAGGAAACAGGAGGGTGACGTAAACATTTTGTATATGTGTGTTTTTGTTTGTATGTATGTGTGTATGTATGTGTTTGTGTGTGTCTGTCTGTGTCTCTGTATGTATATGTGTGTGTGTGTGTCTGTGTGTGTGTCTGAATGTGTGTCTGTATGTGTGTATGTGTGTGTGTCTGTCTGTATGTGTCTGTGTGTGTCTGTCTGTATGTAAGTGTGCCTGTCTGTCTGTATGTGTGTGTCTGTCTGTATGTATGAGTGTCTTGTGTGTGTGTGTGTGTCTGTATGTGTCTCTGTATGTGTCTGCAGGGTCTAGCAAGCTATTAACATAGCAGGGGATAAGAAAATCTTAATCAAACAGAACTTGCAATAAAGAAAGCCTAAATAGGGCTCTCTTTACAGGAAGTGTTTATGGAAGGCTGTGCAAGTCACATGCAGGGAGGTGTGACTAGGGTTCAGTGATTTAACTCCTAAATGGCAGAGGATTGAGCAGTGAGGCTGCAGGGGCATGTTCTATACACCAAAACTGCTTCATTAAGCTAAAGTTGTTCAGGTGACTATAGTGTCCCTTTAAGGAGCGGGCCAGGAAGGCTAGATTGTGTTCTTAACACTATAGAGTCAGGAATACATGTTTGTGTTCCTGACCCTCAAGTGTTGCTTTACATCTTCTGAAATTTGTTAATAAGATATTTTGATAAGTTTTTATATAAGGTTCTACATTATGCAAAGGGAGAAGTTATCATTTTTAACACTAGTTATTACTACCCTGTGAGGAGACATGTATCAGTTGTTTAAACAGCGTGATATGATTTTTAATATTTAATATGTCCATAAAAATGTTTGTGTAACTGTTACAGACATGCTGTGATTGTGCTGAGATTCAGACGTGATGTAGATCAATTTCTTTAATAATTATTACAATCTAGATACATAGGTGTTGCTACAGACTTCTGTCTAAATATCATTATTTTCAAACTTTTACTATAACAATCTAAAGTTTTCATACTTTAAACTAAGAAATATAGACAATTGACTATGGAATTGTAAACTTGTCAGTTCTCCAGAATTCTCCAAGATTTCAGTGTAGTGACCAAATCCCAAGTTTTTGCCAATAAGCATTTACTATCTTACAAAGTCAAATCTTAGACAATTGCACATGTGTAATATGGCATTACATGGTGAAAAATGCATGGGATTTTTTTTTGTTCCTTCACTGTGTCTGCTAACACAACAGAGATCATCACATAGTTTGAAGCAAATAACTCATAAAACACAAACAATATTTTCATTTTTTTTTTTTTTAATAAAACATTTTTAAATATACAGTGCCTTGAACTCCACATATTTAGTACTTAATTTTGTGATATGGGGTTAGTGGTTGATAGGGAACATTTATTGTGTTTAGGTTCACCTAGGCAAATGACTGTTATGTACAGAGGCATGATAACACGTATGGAGTAGACATGTATTGAAATTCGTTATAAGTACATTTCCAAATAAACTTCATGGCAATTCTAGGATTAGATAATTCATAGCATTCAGTTAATTCACAAATGTTTAAAGAACAAACCAAAGTTTTGGAATCAGTTCATTAGATGATTGCTGTGAATTTTATTCGGACGAATAACTAAACATTTTTTGCATGTCTAATATGGGACACAAAACATTCTATAAGCAATGCTTTCAAAACCCCTCTAGCACCAATGCAAACTGTAAAAATAGCATAAAATCAGAAAGGATCTGCTGTAAGTATGGTTTTATCAGTTTAGAAAATAAACCGAACCCAGCAATGGCAAAAACGAACCTGACAGTGTGTTGGGTTTTAGGGATGTTACCAGCATTTATGGGTATAAATGGGTACGTTTTGTATCACACAGACAAAAAACTATTTAAAATTCTGTAGAATACTCACAGAATATTTTACATAACATTTGCTGCTTTCTACCTGTCACAATTTTGTGTATATGTGATCTACTGCAAAAAACATCCAGTGTTGGGTGAAAGTTGTCTACCAACTCGTGCGTGGCAACTACCTGTGAGATCACGTAACAGTAGCCACTGTTACTACCTTATATAACTGTACAAATAGAATTAGGCCCTGATTGGCAGCTGACGGGAACATTAGCAATTCAGTAAACATCTTGGACTGCTTTAGAGAAATGATGGAAAGACATCGGAACTTGAAGATACCTCTGAGAGTTAGAAGGACCAACAAACAGTATTTGAAACAGTCCCAACTTGACCTGAGTTTTACTTACAAAGAATAATAGTATACAATGTTACATGTGAATAGTTCATTGACAGACTCTACATCTTGAATTCCGCAGTAATGACTGGGTGCTCTAAATTGTCCGTTGTTTTGGCCAGTAAAATATAATTATTAAGCAGAGTTTGAGCTTATTATTTGGCTCATTCCTGGCCTCCGGTAAGTTTATGGAAAAGATCTTCATCCAAAGTTTCGTTCTGGTCTTTGGAGCGAGTGGAGAGGAAAATATAACCCCCTATATATTCGTGGACCACTTTGCAGTTTGCACTCAGGCATTTAAAGACAACGGTTGTTTTTGGATCAAAGTCAACGGTGACCTGAAAAATAAATAATGGCAAATGAATCAAGCCATACTATATATTATTAAAATGCAAGTACTTTAAGTAAACTTTCATTGCATCAGTTCAATTACTATTTATAAACGAAAATCAGAAAAATAGAAAAGAAGAAAAAATTAATAGATTTTTCTTTCATTGTACTTTTATAGATTTTCATGACTGGTCACAGTTTCAATCAGGTAGTCTTGATCTGTACTTGATATTTTGAGTTCCTCAGTTTTATGTGACATACTTTTTAGAACTTTTCCAGCCCATTCTATGTAAAAAAAACAAAAACAAAACAAAACAAAACAAATACATACAGAATTAAAGCAAAACTTGCTTATGTTAATGTATTGGAAGCCACGTTGGAGAACATCATCTAAATTGCTAGAACATGATGTGGATAACAATTGATTTCATAAAGTGTACATTTTTACAATTGTGTGCATACTGTGCACTAAACATTGACTTGCAGAAATTTGGTAACTAACTAAAATATCCAAAAACAATCAACATAGAACCCATAAAATCTCTATTGACTGTTAAGAATTTGATTTTCCAAATGCAACACGTTGGCTTCAAACTGGCAAATCTTTTATCAGTTCACACTTGAGTGAGAAGACCTCACTGTGTGATCTAATTGTGTGACTCGGCTGAAATTAATTAAAAAATGACTAATTTTATGGAGAGTTCATTCATTTAGTAGACAATCCATAAATGAATAACTAATTGCAAATGTAGCATGCAGATTATAATGTAATATTTTATATATCCTCTATAGATGAGACTCGTGCAAAAACTTTGTTTGAGCTGGTTCATCCAATGTAAATTCCTCTTAATCCATGCCAAAAGAGTTGATCTGTCTGGGATTTACCTAAGGAATTTTATTCAGTGGATAAGACTCCACAGTTAAATCCAGGACAAATCGTTTTGTTCAGTTGTTGACTGAAAGGGATTTGATTCGGACAAACTGGCTTAAACTAATTTTTGCACAAGTCTACAATAGCTTACTAAACATGCTATTCAACGTAAATTGAATAATTATTCTGCAAAAAATCCTGTTTCAGTCAGTGAGGTGGACTGGTGATTATCCACATTAGCACATTTTGTCCAGTTTATTGAGAATGTGCAGATAGCCAAAGAAACATCTTTCTTACTAAAAAATACAATAAAAAAAAACAAGTCTGCCAATCTTCCAGTGACAAGGAATGTTAGGAATTTCTAGTGTTTCGGATTACAGACGGTTTAACACTATCCATTCACCAAAAAAGAAAAGAAAATGCTGTTATATATCACCTGCATATCTCAAGTTATCCGGCACAGAAATTCGAGTAATCATGTTTCCACAACTGTCCCAGAATTCCCAGCTCGACATGCAAATTTTGTGTCAGACTTCATACTGCATTTCTGCAGATACCCCCAGGAATGGACACTGTTTTAAACACAGCTATTTTAAACCTATGGCTATGATCCAGAATGATCAATGATCAGAAACCAGCCACGGACTGCAGTTTCAACCATGTGGGTTTCATCATCATGGTGCCGGTTCTGGTGCAGAAGCTGAAGTCTCTCTGAGAGAATGTATGATGCTGTATGTGTTTGGACCTGTATTATTTGGTTTGCTAATACTGGTTATTTTATCGTGTTTTGAATTAAATTTTATTGAGGAATTGCATTGAATTATGTTTTCCTGTTTAAAAAAAAAACAAAAAAAACAAACCTAAACATTTAATTATGTATATTAAATTTATTTTATTTCAATGTTTAATAATTATTAACAGATATTCTTGCTCTGACCTCTGGTGGATGTGCTATGTTTATGCTTTTTTGATTGACATTGTACAGCATTGTTGTCTATTGCAAACAAAGTCTTAAAGTGTTTAAAA
Organism: Pelobates cultripes; assembly: GCA_933207985.1. Classification (NCBI taxonomy): domain Eukaryota; kingdom Metazoa; phylum Chordata; class Amphibia; order Anura; family Pelobatidae; genus Pelobates; species Pelobates cultripes. The sequence goes on from OW240913.1 coordinate 350,558,800, forward strand.
TGTAAAATAAAGTGTTATATAGTAAGCAACGTTTTAACTATGCAGTTGGCTTGCGATAACAGTAGCAAGAGATTGCAATTTAGTGAGTTAGAGGAAAACAACATACAAGATCCAACCCACTCACTCATTCACCAACATGTTCGGGTGCAGCCCTCTTGGTTTCATATTTAGAGAAAAACAACTAACGGACACAGAACAGGTGGATCAGAAACACACAGGAGCAGAACTAAAAGGGCCCTTGACAAATGTTAGATTTCTGGAGAGGGAATTAGTGGGGAGTCACATACTAGGGCAAAATTGCCAAGTTTGCAAAAAAATCTACTTATCTATTTTTAACCTGAAACATGCCGTTCTGTTGTTAATGGTTTAGTGAACTAACCCCTAAAAATGGTATTTCAGAAATAAGGTAGGGCACTAGCAAAGCTAGGTGTGGCAAGCACATCACGTAAACCACTTTTTACCATTTAGGGTCTGTAAAAAACATACAAAAGAATGTACATGTGTAGTAGCAGCAGCTATAGGTTAGTAAAGGAAACAATTCTGTAATTTTTTCAAGATGGGTGTGCCAATCATGAAGACCCAGTATGAAAATAAAAAAGTAAGTAGCAGTAGGTCCCAGGGTCATGACTGAGCATTGGGTGTTTAGTGAGGCTAGCGGTACCCTAAGGCTGGCGAGGTGAAAGATAAACAAGTTACAGAGCCACATTAAGGCTATTAGTTGCAGAATGATGGACAAAGGTGAAAGTCTACCAACAAACAACCGAGCGGAACAATCAGCTGGTCTACAAACACTGAGATACTATAAGCCCACCTGTTGCATTTCCCAGTGTACGTTCCACTGCTTCATATTAGAGTATCTCCAGGTAGTAATTAGGTCCCCGGTTGCAATGTCAATTCTTATAAGTCTGTTGTAGGACACACCAAGAAGATCATCTTTCTTGCTCCCGACAAACCTGTAAAAATTGTACAAAAATATATATTCAGTTGAATTGTAAAATTGTACAGTGAATGATAAGATATGCCCGTTAGATATATATATATATATATACATATATACATTAAACTACCTTACGAGATAGTAGGCCAGTCCAAATTCTGGCAGAGATTGCCATGCTTGAATAAATCTCAGTTTGGCTTCAATGAGTGGTATCTGTGCAATGTTCTGCTGTACTTCCAGAATGCGAGATGCCAACTGTAAAAACAATTCCGAACATATATATCCATATTAAGAAGGTGTATGAGAAAAAAATTACGGACATTGGGTAATAGATCTAAAAATGTCCATAGCATTTTATAAATAGTAGAATAAAAAGACATCTTGACCGAAACACGCGTAGACAATATGATATTCTGTGCGTTCTGCACAAAATTAGGCAATGAAGAAAAGGCAGACATCTAAAATTTAGCTACATGTCTAATCTAACTTTTTCACATAATATTACACCTCTGATCAATATTGGTTCACACCAGACGCAAATTAATATTTTTGAGGACATGACTAACTGGACCCTTGCTTGTGCACAGTAGAAGATAATCTCTGGACACATTTATTTTTGATCTAGTATAATTTACGCAATGTAAAGCTTTTCATAAAGTTTTAAAAACTGGCTAACTGGGCAGTATAAAATGAAAAGATTTTAAGTTAATGCTGGGGAATATTTTGAGCACTAAGAAAGCTAACATGAAGGAACACTATAGGTGCTGGAACCACTACAGCTTAAAGTAGCTATTCTAATGTCTAGAGTCTGTCTGTGCAGGCTAAGTAATGTAAACGCTGCCTTTTCTGACAAAAGACAGTATTTACGTTACAGCTTAAGTTTATCTATAGTGGTTGTCACTTGAACAGCCACAAGAGAGACATCCTGGGTTCTGTAATGCAAAGATTTCAGGAATGATGTTTAACCTCTTCACTCTCTGCATGGGGACAATGAATCCTCCCAATAGGGATGCTGATATGCCTTGCATGCGCATGAACCAACGCATTGGACTGACTGAGAGAACAGAACACCAGGGGAGTAAAGATTAGTAAAACATTTTTAATTGGGGGGGGAGGGGCTGGCAGCCGTAGGCCTGGGTGGCAAAACCAGTCAAGTGGCCCATTGCACCACCAAATCTCTTCTTCTTACCCCCTCTTCTTCTTACTCCACCCCTTCTTCTTCCCCTTCTTCTTACCCCCCTCTTCTTCTTCCTCCTCCCCTTCTTCTTACCCCCCTACTTCTTACCCCCTCTTCTTCTTACCCCACCCCTTCTTCTTACCCCCTCTTCTT
>OW240913.1:350561166-350581763 GCA_933207985.1 Pelobates cultripes
ATACTTTATTGCTGTTTATTATTGAAAATAAACAATTACACGTAGTATAGTCTGTGTATAAATTATTGAATTGGAAACGTATAAGTAAATAACTATTTTTCATGTATCTCTGTTACTTATATTTATATTCTCTTTGGTAGGAAGCATCCTGTAGCTGAGAAGACCATGCACAATTTGAGTGGCTTAACTAAACACAGTGATCCCTAGGACTTGCACATAGCATCATAGCATCTATCCTCCCTTATACACAAGTATGTCCCGTCTAGGTCCTTACGATCTGCTGAAGCCTTACGTCTATCTTCTATCCGTACTCCCACCTCTGATGCTTGCCTTCAAGATTTCTCGAGGGCTGCACCGTTCCTGTGGAACTCGCTTCCCTCCTCCATCAGATGCTCACCCAGTCTCCACTCCTTTAAAAAATCGTTAAAAACCCACTTCTTCATAAAAGCGTATCAATTAAACTGTTAATAGCTCCTGACTGATTCCTCTTCTGCAACTGTCACTAGTCTAATACTATCCTTACCTTTTTGTGTCATTTTACCCCACTCCCTCTAGCATGTAAGCTCATTGAGCAGGGCCCTCAACCCCTCTGTTCCTGTGTGTCCAACTTGTCTGGTTACAACTACATGTCTGTTCGTCCACCCATTGTAAAGCGCTGCGGAATTTGATGGCGCTCTATAAATATCATAATAATAATAATAATCATCATGTGTTAACCTATACTAGCTCTCAGTTGCCTGCATGGTCTTTGATTGGGTAAGTGTTGCTTCTAAACAAAATAGGGTTAAAAGATGGCTGGGAATCCAAGAGATGCATTGAAATATGTATGTAGACTTACAAAACAAGGCTTAAATTTTACATATAATATTTTATTTAAAAAAAATAAAAAATGATTTAACCCCTTAAGGACACATGACATGTGTGACATGTCATGATTCCCTTTTATTCCAGAAATTTCGTCCTTAAGGGGTTAAACTACTTTAATCCATTAATCTGTAAGATATTGCAATCATCTGCAATTCGTTATTTAAAAAAGATAAAAAATGTAATATATTAAAAGGACCACTATAGTCACCCAGACCACTCAATCTCAATGAAGTGGTTTGGGTGCAGTGCAAAACATTGCATTATTATCGATATGGCAATGTTTCCATTACAGCGTTAAGACACCTCTTGTGGCTATCTTCCTGACAGCCACTAGAGGCGCTTTCCCTGTGAGAACATAATTCTCAATTATGCTACACCTAGATATGTCTATGGGTACTTATCCCTGAAGGTAGTAACTGAACTGGGAAATTTCTGAAAGATTTTAACAAGCTAAACAATGTTGTTGGCAGCCGGGTGCTCTTCTTTAACCCCTTAAGAACCAAACTTCTGGAATAAAAGGGAATCATGACATGTCACACATGTCATGTGTCCTTAAGGGGTTAAATGCACCAACTACCTGTAGGAGCCCATAGAAAGGAGAGGTGACTGATATGAGATTTAAGAGGTTGGAATCTGGCCACATCAATTTTAAGGCATCACTCACTGTGGCATCCACTGTGAAGCAGTTTCAATTTAAATGTTCCATACGCAGGATGATGAAAGGTATACTCACATTCATGCATGCGCACAACCACTGTGTCAATGTACCTGCCTTCAGGACTGGATGTGGAGGGCTATAACTGGTATATTGGCAGCAGCCAGAGGGACAGTATCAAGCGACCTCTGAGATACATATCAAACTTAAAATTTAGGAAGCTCTGCCTCTTTTTCTGATGCCTTTCTATCAGCTGCGAGAAGAAAAATGACTTTCACTGTAACATGTACCTGCATGATCTTCCCCTACACGAACCCCCTAAAATCAGCATGCCGTGAAGCGGGACACCAGTGGGCATGGTAAAAGGGGGCCTGTCTGAACAATGGGCATGTTAGCCTGGTGTGAATGCAAGCCAGGAAGCCAGGTCAATCAAGCAGGCCAGTCCACTAAGGGCAGACCATGCAGGGCGCAGTCTCTGCAGGGTCCTAGTGCCCTGAGCATAGCACAAGCAGGTCTAATGATGCACTCACATTACACTTTCTATATACATTAAATATATAAGAGATAAATATATTTAAATATATAATTTGTTTACTGCTCCTCCTTTTTTCCTTTGATTGGTTACTTCTCTTTTGATCTGTGCATTAAATCAACGTTTAGTGATTGATCTATAACCATCAATCATCTCTTTTCCCATCAGTTGTCTCTTTTTTGGAACCAAAGACGGAACTCTGAATTATGAATCAAAACAAACACGCTCGTCCATTGAACAATTCACTTGATTCGCGGTTTGGCTACATTACAGATTGGAATTCGGAACTTCGAGCGATCACCTCATCAGCCTAAATTCAGACAAACTGCAGTTTGGAATGAAACAAATCTCCAAGACTAATCAACGCTCTGTACATATTTTCTTCCAAAAACTAGTACATTTGAAACATAATTCAGCATTGAATGGAAATCAGTATCACATAAAATGCTGTATGTATAAAACCATTTGGTGGATGACTTAATTTGCCTCTGTTATACCTAAATTACATATTTCATCTAATACAAAAAAATACTTTCAATACTCCATATAAACATATTTAAATCCTCAAGACAGAACATGGTACATGACACAATTACTGAACATAAGTCATGTTTGGTAGAGTCAGGAGATATCACATCTTCCATTAGTTCATCCCCATTGTCTTTTATACGAGAAATACATCTTAAAGAAAGAAAGATTAGCTGTAACAGGATTTGGTACGCCAATGGAACAATCAAAAGTTTCAATGGAATATTCTTTTAGTCTTTCACAAAGTAAACCCCTAAGCAATTAGTGTAGAATGAAAGAAAGAAGAAAAAAAAATCTTTCTTAGCATGTCCTTAATAACGTTAATCTTTTGACTGCAAATTAGCTGGGTTACATTTCAAAGTCCTGGAATTGTAGGGTCAGTGAAGTGAAAGTGAGAAACGTTCAGTGGCCTTATGTGCATTATTTGTGCTTATTCTGCAGTAGTTCAAACAAAGAACAGCCTAATCTCACGAAGACCTTTCATCATTACTGCTAGTGAAATCATGTGTAGTTTTATTAGATAACATTATCCGTTACGGCATTGTTGCTCGCTGCTTGGTTTTAGAAATGTAGAATGCGCTGTTCCAAATATCGTAGTTTTTCTGGTTTTAAAGTAATTTAACAATGTAAAAAACAGACTGATGGTTAAAACGTTATGCACAAACAACTGGTTCAGACTCCTATATAACATGCAGAGGTTTCTTTGATGATATACTGAGGGCTTGTGAGACACAATGCCATTGGAAGAGGGACATGTGTGTATCATGGTGTAGTTAACTAGCAAAGCAAGATGGCAGGTTGCAAAATGAAAACAGGTCAGATGATTTGTGACACGTGTGGACAGTTCTGCTGGAGTGCCCCGACTAATCAATTGTAAGAAAAAAATACTTATTACCTATTTTGCCTAAGGGATTCAGATTCTGATTCAAGAGGGAAATTGTGAGTTCAGGATTAGACAGGGGGACAAATGAGACAAGTCTCAATTTTATGGTGTATATTAGACTTCAGCACGGCAGAAAAATGTGATCAATTCGTATGAAAAACAATTAGATTGGATAGTCCAAAAATTGGCAATGTGGCTGCTCGGCTCAGGCGATTTTCGGTAATGCAAATGATTCCTCAAAATGATTTGGAGCCGCAAAAAATGGTGCAACAATGTATATATTTAGCAGTACACTAATAGACTCATTTTCAATTTAGGTAATAAACAAATAAAGGGAAAAAATGAGGTGCAGTAAAAAAATATATACATATTTTATATATTATACATTTATTAAATTCAGCTCCCCTTTTTTCTGTTGTTTTTTTTTTTAATTATTATTTTAAAACATTTCCAAAGATAGGTTAGTTAGCAGGTCTTTTCAAATCAATATGTGAAATGTACTCAAGGCAAAGTGAGATGTGTAGTTCCATAACAACCAATTAAAGGGACACTATAGTCACCTGAACAACTTTAGCTTAATGAAGCAGTTTTGGTGTATAGCACATGCCCCTGCAGCCTCACTGCTCAATCCTCTGCGATTTAGGAGTTAAATCCCTTTGTTTATGAACCCTAGTCACACCTCCCTGCATGTGACTTGCACAGCCTTCCATAAACACTTCCTGTAAATAGAGCCCTATTTCGGCTTTATTTATTGCAAGTTCTGTTTAATTAAGATTGTCTTAATTGCTAGCCCCTGCAAGAGCCTCCTGTATTTGATTAAAGTTCAATTTAGAGATTGAGATACAATTATTTAAGGTAAATTACATCTGTTTGAAAGTGAAACCAGTTTTTTTTTCATACAGGCTCTGTCAATCATAGCCAGGGGAGGTGTGGCTAGAGCTGCATAAACAGAAACAAAGTGATTTAACTCCTAAATGACAGTGAATTGAGCAGTAAAATTGCAGGGGAATGATCTATACACTAAAACTGCTTTATTTAGCTAAAGTCATTTAGGTGACTATAGAGTTCCTTTAAATATCCAATGTTACTCCACATATTACTGAATTAACCCCAATAGAGTCCGACTGTGTCAGTAGTCATAGTGCATAACGGCACTGTATGGTTGAGAGCCCTATGTATAGTCAATTCTAGGTATCCTTCTGGCAGGAGAGATTGTATTGAAAAAAATATATTTGATGAAAAAAATATTTTAATGGAAAAGGAGAAAAATAAATGATAAAGAAAGAAAAAAATGCATACAAAATACAAAAAAAAAATGAAAAAAAATTAAAAAGATGTATACACAGTCTCAGTGTATACACACTAAAAATAGCAAGAAGCGAACATCATGGATAAATGATATTTGGATCGATCTCACCACTTTCTACATTGAAGTAAGTCCTGGAGAAGGTGAAGCTGTTATAAGCTGTGGCTTATCCAAGCCCACAGATAGATAGCATCTTGTATTCTGCTCCAAATAGCTGTTCCACAGTTTGAAGTGTTGGCTGAAGATTCCCCTGGTCTGCCACAAGTCTGCCTGTGCTTGTTGTTCCTCCGGAATCCTTGCTGAGGTATCTGAGGGTCTCTGAGGGTCTCTCCTACGGTCGGTGGGGTGCCTGGGTATCATATGTTTGTGTATATATATTGGAGGTAATAAGTGTAGGCTACCTTGATACCTAGCACCATCATAAATATGAGAGTGACTGTACATAAAAAAAAATGTTTTGGTAGTTAGCAGGTCTGTCATTTAATTTAAAGGACCCCCATAGCACCAAAACAACGTTAGCTAAATGAATCCGTTTTATTTTTTGTTTTTTTTTTGACTGTATATGCTATTATTTCTCTAAAAAGATCTGTGACATTTACTAGTCTGACTCATGGGGTGTCAAGTTGCAGAGTAAACGTAAGCGTAATTCCAGCGTAATGTTTCCTGTTGTAATTCCTTTAAAGTAGTGTATTTGATATGCTAAACCAGTCCTATGTTCAATCAAAGGGATTTAGGCAATCCGCTGTTGCTACGTTACCAACAGCGAGATCACACACACATTATCAATTAGTCAATCAGGAAGCTTAGCGGTAGCTGATAAAAGTAGTGACAGGTTGGGACAAATCGCTACGTTTTTTCCACATAGAGTAATAGGAGCTGTTAGCAAGTTGCCGGCTTTTTACAAGTGGCTGCCGGTAACTCTCTGTTGCTACCTTTGTGAATTTGGCCAAAATAAAATAGTCACTGTTTGCAAACAGTAGAGACGGATATAGAGAGATGCCTAATTTCTGCTATAAGTGTACTTAATATCTGAATGTAAATTGCTTAGTCTATTTCATAAACTCCATTCTCTTTCACTGTTTTGTTTTTCTGGGGTAAACATCACTCAGAGAGTTTTCAACACCTGTGTAACTATTTAGAGGCAGATACTAGTAAATGCCATTTTGGTGTAACAATAAGAATTTTTAATGCCGTCCTCAATAAACTCTAATTGCAATAAAAGATTGTTTTCTTAAACAGCAGCCTAAATAGGTACCTGAATAGGAAACTCACACATTAGAACGGTTTGCCTTTTATCAGTGAACTTGTAAATGTAGTTTCTCTGATTTTCTGGGCAGACTAGATGGGCCGAATGGTTCTTATCTGCCGTCACATTCTATGTTTCTATGTCTATGTTTCTATTTTACTTTTGTACATGTTGAGGGCATGGGTACTGATTAGAAAAGCAAACATCGCCATCTAGTGTTTGTTACAGTAAGCAGTTACAATTTTTCAGGAAACATAAACACTTCACAATATATTTATTTACTAGGTTTTTTCAAATGATGCAATGCTCCCAAAATGAAAGGCATCCATATATATAATGTAATGCAATATTACTCATAATAAAATCTAACAGCTTAAAGGGATACTATAAGGTATCAAAACATCTTTAGCTTAATGAAGCAGTTTTGGTGTATAGATCATGCTTTTGAAGTCTCACTTTTCAATTTTCTGCCATTTAGGAGTTAAATTACATTTATTTCTCCCCTGGCTGTGACTCCCCTGGCTGTGACTCACAGCTTATCTGAAAAATTGTATAATTTTCAAACAGATGTTAATATGCTTTAGAAGTTTTTATCTTCTGCTCTGTAAGTTGAACTTTGTTGAACTTAATTGAATCATGCAGAGTCTAGCAGGCTATTAACAGCACAGGAAACTACAAACTCAAAATTAAACCGATTATGCAATAAAGGAAGTTTAAACATTAGATCTTACTTTACAGGAAGTGTTTAGGAAGGCTGTGTAAGAAACATGCAGGGAGGTGTGGCTTGGGCTGTACAAACAAAGTAATTTAACTCCTAAATGATAGAGAATTGAGAAGTGAGACTGCAGGACATGATCTGCAAAACTGCTTCATGAATCTAAAGTTGTTATGGTGCCTTTAGTGTCCCTTTAAGCTTCTTGCAATGGTTCAGGTACATGGAAATTTCTTGTTACTATAAACAAAGCTTCTTTAAAATATGTCTAAATTTGCATGAAACACTGCAACAATAAACCAGCTCTCTTCCCCACCACTTTTCATGTATACAAGTGGGGTCAGAAATCTCAATAGTTTTAAAAATCACTCTGTTATTACAAAGATACTTATTTATAGCGTGGTAGTGTTCCTTCAATAGTCACCAAAACCACTACAGCTTAATGTAGTCCTCACAGACGGAGCATTGTAAACGTTGCTAGCGGCAGTCACTCAGACGGTGAGACCAGGATGGCATGGGAGAAAAGGTTAGTTTAAACACCTTTCCAATGTGACCTGGGGGGGCCGGGGACCTAAATAGTTAGCTGAATACTATAGTGTCAGGAATACATGTTTGTTCCTGTAAGCACATACAAGTGTGGCTTTAAGTAACCTGAAAGCAGCCACTGTGCAGTCTCAGTTAACGCAGCAATTCAATCATCCTATGTGAGGAATAGAATAGTTACCAAAGAGACACTCCACTGTGCAAATACCCAAAAAGTATGCATTTTATATTGGGGGTATATCTAATAACAGCTTGTAAAAGCTGCAGATCTCTTGTATGCTGACTTTGCAAGCACCCCTCCTCCCCCCTTCTAACCCCGCCCAGACTTTCTGTGACTGTCCAATCACAGACTTCCCAATTCTGCTCAATGCTGCCTCTTAAGTTTAGCTAAACTGAGCTAACGAAACCAGGAAGTAACAGGATTGATTGCATGATTGACAGCCAGGGGGTGTAACAAGGTTCATTTATAAAAGTGAATAAAAATACACAAAAATAAGTCCTGCGCTCAAACTCCCACTACTCCTGGGTGGCAGCAACGACCAAATAACTAGTTTGTTGCTGCTTTTATGAATATTGTAAATGTATAGTTTAATTCAATTTGTAATGCTTACTAAATACCTTAACTCCTGTTTATGTAATATGTTAAGTTTACCCCATGAAACCAGGTCTTCTCTCATTACTCACTTAACTACAGGATCAGTCAAAAGTCAGAAAACAAGGAGCATGCATGCTTTGTTTCCTTCCCATAAGAAGGATTGGAGTAGACTTGTGCATGGCTAGTATTTTCGAATTGATACGGTTCTTATATTTGAACATTTTCATTTCTGAAGAATTTCAGTTGAAAATATTTTGGTTTAATTCAGAACTTCTATTTGATTCAAAACATTGTGTGTGGATCCAAAAATTGCCTGGGAAGCCCTGATATGAAGGGGAAAAAAAGATGCCCATCATGTCCCTTTGAGCAAAAAAAAAAAAAATATATATAAAACCTAAAACTATAAATTAGTGATTCCAAATTTGGTTTGTGTTAAGTGGCAGTGTCTACTAGACTTGTGCACAGGAAAACTTTTTGGTTCTTCCGAATTGATAAGGTTCAGATTTTCTAAATGTTTCTTTTATGAAGAATTTTAGTTGTAGTTCGATTTGAAATTATGAGATTCAAAATGACATGGTCAAAATTATATTGTACTTCTATTCTGACCAATTTGAATCTCCAGGTCTAGAACAGAGATCTAGATTACTCTAGGTGGATTAAAAGATTTCTTAAAATTGTACTCCAGAATACATATCAAGGGCTAAGTCAGTCTAAGGCATTTATCATTTATTATAATTTTTTTCACTGTAAATGGCAAAAGGCTGCTTCATATATACCTGTGTGGTTATAGGCTATAGGATACAGGTGCATACTCTTTTAAATCATTCCAGTGAGTTTACAAACATGGTAAATAACTTTAATAATGGTCATTTTAAAATTGTACATCCTTCCTTTAGCCTTTCCTCACCTCATGTATATATTTTTATTTACCTTATCCTTAACACTGCCCCCTCTTCTCATCTCTGTCCCTCATTGTGTCTTTTTACCTTAAAACTTTGCCTGCCAATTCCATTTTAGAAGACATTATCATCCTTATTGATGAGATAGTTTACTGGGCTAATGCATTATTAGTAGAATCTATTCAACAATTTGGGGTTGAAGTTTTGAATCCCGGTTGATCCAGCCCTTTAACTTTTTGAGGTAGATAAAATGTGTACCATTAAATTGGGAAATAGTAACATCCCCAAGACGCACATGGAAACCAGAGTAATCTGTATGCATCTTTCCTGGTTATATACTATGTTATTATTACTTTTATATTACAAGAACATTATATAACTACTCGTTATTTTCTTGTCTGTTTGTATAAGGGGATTCTCATTGCCTCTTATTTCTCAGTCATATCATTTGCATGTACTCAACCTCGTGTCACACTCCTTTCTCTATCAGTACTTGTAATGTGTTGGCTGTTTATTCTGCAGGATACGATTTTAAACCCTTTTGTGTAGTATTACGTTCTATGTATACTATTCCCTCTGCTCTGCTTGAGCCATATAACAGTCTTCTCTCACAAACTCCTATTTTGTTTGTAACCAACAGATGAATTAAGTGACAATTACAACTGCAAGTGAAAATGGGTTTTGTAGCCAGATATATAGCCTCAGGAGACATTACATAGGTTTTCTATGTCACCATAATTATGTCACAGATTGCTAAAAGTCATATCGCCGCCAACACTTCATATCAGATGTAGATTACATAATCCAATACAAATGTGTATTAGTTAACATAGGGGAGACAACTAAAGAATAAATAAAATAAAAATATATATAACAAAAAAAAAAGTAAAAATATTAACATTTAGAGCATTTTGGTTAAAAGGGAGACTATAGACACTGTAACTGCTTGATCTTATTGAAGTGGTTATAGTGCCTGGAGTCCCTTGGTGCCATCCTTTCAGTCAGTGCTAATTAATTTTGAATGTGTTAATGCTAAACAAGTCTTCCCATCAGTCCATGCCCTCAGTGCTGCTTGTCATGCCGAACGTACTTTTCCCTAATCGCTTCCTCTTCTCTGCCTCTCTCAGGATCTGTTCTTCATTTCTTTCTGTCTGCTCTAGTTTTCTTTAAAACTTAAGACAAAGTAGGGACTTCTTTGTCTTATGGAGGTTTCCTATGCCTGACTATATATGACCAGTGGAGAAGCAAAGTGTGCTCTGTTTCCTGTGGTCAGAAAAATTTCCCCACAATTCTCACCTTTCCTCCATGTTCTCGCGATGCCTCTGTTCCGTATTCCCGACTGCCGGCAAAACTACTGAATTTTGCCCTAACAGAATGAGAGCAGTTCATCCATTTGTGTTAGGATGAAATTCAGGACTTGTATCAGGGAGCTATTTACCAAAAGGCTGAAAGACCAAGATTGGTCTTTCACCTAACTTTACTAATACTAAGTAAAAATTAATAAGTATTAGTAATTAATCTGCCCCTACTCGCTATATTGTGAGTAAGGGAATGTCTAGTAAACAGTGAGCACTGCTCACTGTTGTAAAAAAATAAATAAAAAATAGCCTAGTGTGTCCCCTGAAACCCCACCTGTGCCCCGTGAGTGGGGGCTATTCAACTAAACGAGGGACATAGGGTCCCCCTTAACCCCCACCCCTAAGCAGTGGGTGGGGGGGACCTATTGTCCTCCCCTCCATTCCCCACCCCTGAGCGGTGGGTGGGGGCCCTAAATGAAAATGGGAGGGGACCTATTATCCCCCCCCCCAGTCCCCACCCTAAGCAGTGGGTGGGGGCCCTAAATGAAATGTGGGGGGGACCTATTGTCCTCCTTTCCATCCCCCACCCCTGAGCAGCGGGTGGGGGCCCTAAATGAAAAGGGGGGCAACACCTACTGTCCTCCCCCTGGCCTCCACCCCTGTGCGGCGGATGGGGACCCTAAATGTAAATGGGGGGACCTATTGTCCTCCGCCCTGCCCCCACCCATTAGACGGGTGGGGGCTAAATGTCAAAACACCTCCCAGGTGACTAGGGATCCCCAAGCACCTAGTCACCCCGCCACCCCCCAAAAAAAATAAAGTCCTACCTACCCTAAAAATAGTGAGGGGGGAAACAATAAAACTAAATCCCTAAAAAAATACTTATCATTTGATGTCTTCTTTTGTTCAGCCCCAAAAAAGGCCAAATAAAAAAAAACATAATACCCATCGAACTAATAGAGTTTTTAAAAAAACAGAGCGCAAAATAAAACAGCAGGAGAAAAAAATATCCAGACTCTAAAAAATATTTTATTTTCACCCAGCGAAGGGCACCCTGAGCTCTGCAGGGTGGGGAAAGGCTTATAAAGCCTTCCCACGCCCTGCAATTTGGCTCAGAGCGCTCTGATTGGTTGGTTTAAGCCAAGCAATAACTGTGCTCTTACAGGTAAATGAAGAGACTCACATCTAAGTCTCTACATTTAACTGTCACATCACTCTGATTGGTTGGCCTGGAATCCAACCAATCAGAGTGTTCTAAGTCATTTTACACAGTTTGGGAAAGTTCTTTGGAATTTTCCCACACTGTGTAAAATTACTCAGATTACTTTATAAGCCTTTCCCCGCCTTGCGGAGCTTAGTCTGCACGGTGCCCTTGGGTAAAGATGAAATATTTTTTTTATCAACGGGATTTTTTTTCTGGCTGATTTTTTTTCGCGCTCTGTTTTTTTTTTATTTCATTAGTTTGACTGGTATTATGGTTATTTGACCTTTTTTGGGGCTGAATGAGGTTTTTTAAAAAAGAAAACATCAAATGGTAAATATTTGATATCTATTTTATTATTTACAGGGATTTAGTTTTATTGCCTCCCCCCTCACTATTTTTAGGGGGTGGGGGGGCGACTAGGGGCTTGGGGACCCCTAGTAACTTAGGAGGAGGGAGGTTTTGACAGTTAGCCCCCACCCATTGCCCATGGGTGGGGGCTGGGGGAGAGGACAATAGGTGTGTCCCCAATTTTCAATTAGGGCCCCTTCTCGCCGCCCATGAATGGGGGCCGGGGGAGGACAATAAGTCCGTCCCCCAATTTTCAATTAGGGCCCCCATCTGCCATTCATGGATGGGGGCCAGGGGAGAGGACAATAGGTGTCCCCACATTTTCATTTAGGGCTCCCACCCACTGCTCATGCGTGGGGGCTGGGAGGGAACAATAAGTTACCCCCAATGTCTTTTAAGGCCCCCCACCCGCCACCCATGGGTGTGGGCCAAGGGGTACCCTATGTCCCCCATTTATTTGCATAGACCCCACTAGCGAGGCACGGATGGGGACTGGGGGGACACTATGTCCTCCCGCTAGTTAATATATGACCCACCGCCCCACCACTAAACTCACTGTTTAGTAGACATGCCCCTACTTGCAGATAGAAAGATTTAAATCTCCCTTATGCTAATATGAGGGTCATATTGACCCCCTGAGAGTGAGGGAGGACATGGGGGTACTCATTGGGGTCCTCACCTCATCTCTTTTGTTGGGTGGCGGTGTGGGTGGTCTCTCTCTCTTTCAACACTTTTTCATCTTATCCATATTCCTATTTTTTGCAAATCTGTTCCATTTTTGCCTGGATACTTGGAGTATGATTATTGCATGCTGTTTGCAGAATACCATGCCTGCCTTGATAGTCATCATGTATGAGGCCTGCCATAATACACTTTTTGTCATATTTTCTTTTTTTCACTATTTATCAATAAATGTGAATTTTTGCAACATATTCATTCCCTAATTTATTTACATAGAAATCTATTTTTTCTGTGGATTACAGGGGTTTATCCCTGAGTGCAGACCATAACTTTATTCTATGAATTACATGGGGGGCTTAGAAAGTGGCGGGGAGCACAGCTTCCTGCCGCTTCTATTTTTGCATATTACAAGGAGGGAGCCTCACGCCGGTCATTCCCTACTTGTAATAAACTGAACGAACACCGATAATCGGTGTTTGTTCATCTAAAATGTATATTAATTACTTCGTCTTTCTGATGAATGAATGGACGAAATTCCCGTAGTGAATGCCCAAGTGTTTAACTGAGCATGCGCGGGAATTTCACAGTGCTATATAGTGACTTGTCCCACAGATGACTTGTCCGACTTCATCTACCCACACAAAGATAGCGGCGCCCAGGACCTAGGTTCGGGCAGAAAATGTAGATTAAAAAATAGGTAATATGGAGGGTTTAGGAGCATTTGGGGATTACTAGGGGGACAATTAGATGTAGTGGAGTCAAGAGGGGGGTTTAAAAAAAACGGGATTCGGCCATGGCAGTGCCACTTTAATGAAAAAAAGATGATTCATAGTTAGAAGACAACCTATAAATGTTGATTTTATTTACAGATCGTGTAAGAAGTGACCAACAGAGGGAAAATGGAGGGGCAGTAAAACAAATGTATATTTGTATATTGTACAATAAATCTATAATATATAAATATAGATTTTTTTACTGCTCCTCCTCCTTTTCCGTCCGACTCATAGCCGACCTTAGGGGTGTGCAAGCTGTGCGGCTGCATAGGGCGCCATGGCTGCAGGAGGCGCCATGCGGCCGACACAGCTAACACATGGACGGGTGTGAAGGGGGTTCTAATGCAGGTCCGGCTACTCGGATGGAGGATTTCATTATTCTGCACCTGGGACTGTAAAATTTTTCTTTTTTAAATGGCAGTATGAGTGGGCTTACCAAGTGACAGGGTGGGACTTACCAAGCACCAGAGGCGGAGCTAAAATTGCAGCAGGGGCAGGGCTAAACTCGCCCAGAAGCCGATGCTGCACAGGAGGGAATTTTTGATCCTGAAGAAAGCCCAGAGTGGGGCTGAAACGTCGATCTTTTTTTCTTTTTAATGTATATCTAATAAACTTCATTGATTTTATATGAAGACCGAAGAGTACAGTCATCTCTGTTGGATTTCATATATATATATATATATTATTATTTATTTTTTTGTAATGTTAAAAGATCACTAAACACATCCAGAACATTTCACCTCAATGAAATGGTCTGGTTGAATTTGTCCTTTCGTTTTAACCCTGCAATCTAAAACATTGACATTTAGTAGATACTGCAATGTTATGACTGCAGGGCAGACACACCTCTAGTGACTGTCTTTCTGATTCCTCTGGTGGGGGAAGGGTTAACCCCCCAATAGGTAGGTTAAAACTACAAGTGTTTGTATTCTTAACGCTATATCGTTCCTTTAAGAGACGGATTCATCTCTTTGATCTCTACAAAAATAGGACTGTCTATCATACTTTGCATATTATAATATATGTATATATTGTTTAAACAAAAAATAAAGATAAATAAAATAAGAATATAAAATATAAATAAATAACATATTTCGCAGGGTAATAGTTTGATAGAAACATTAATTTCTATTCTATTGAATTATTTTAATGATTTTCTCTGTGAATTTATACATTCTTCCCAGTACCAGTTTCTGCACTGTACCTTAATGTACTTTATGGCATAACGTGCATCTTTGTAAAATTCTAAAACTTTCAATATTCAAAATTTTGGACAAGCTTTTACAATAATTTTAAGTACTAAAATATTAAAAGATATATCAATATAATGACAAGTATCGAAAATAGAATATTTTTCAAAATATTAAAACATTTTAAAAGTTTATCCAAAAATATGAAATAAGGTAAAATGTTTAATCCAACAATATTAGATTGAGGCCTTAATGTAATCTGGCCAGTAATAATGCAGAATCCACAGAAGCATGATTAATTAATTATACATTTTAAGCAGCTGCGGTTTAAGAATGGATTGGTGTCATGGGAGATTTTATTTTCCTTAGGTCAGTGGCTGCTTATGCCGTTACCACTTGTCAAACTGTGTACTAAATGATGCATCACAGGAACCTGTGTGTGACTTCATATTATTTTTAATATTTATAATATATTTATAAAATGCTGCTCTCTGACAGTCTGTACCCAATGGAGTGGATTTTGGTCTTGAGATGAACAAATAAAACATTAAAAATAGCTGAAATTTATTCTGGAAATCTAATATTTCATATCATCCATTAAGAAAAAGTCTGAACAGAAAACATCACGGTTTCTCTAAGCTGAGAATTGTTTAACGTTGATGCAAAATGTTAGTTCAAAATACCTGTACTGCAAAACTACTCCAACTGTTTTCACATATTGGCTATTTTGATAAAAAGTTGAAAATCATTTGCCATTTCTCCATAATTCCCAAAGTAGTAGAACTATAAAAACTATGCAGCGTAGTGAGGACCAATACACAAGGTTCCGTAGATAGCATATGGCAACATCATTCACTGTGTCATTAACGTTTTTAGTTTTGTAGCTCTCTGTCTTTTTGGCAGCAGCAATGCTGGGATGCAAAAACACTTACGTAACGTGCCTGAGACAGGCCTGGATTGGCCTTGCTTTTGACTGCCGCCAGAAATATCCCTGGGAATTGGCATATTAGGAAAACTATTTACTCAGTCATTAGTGTTGAAACAGCGGCCTTCAGTACCTCTCTTGGCACAAATCTGCTGCCCCTGTTTGCTAATGCCATGGTGTTTGCATGCCAACCAATGTAGAGTATGCGTATATGACTACATAACCCACGTCATCTATCGTCTGTGGTTTTGTCTGTATGCTTGCGTCTATGTTTGTGCTTATGCATGTTATATGTATATATGTATGTGTGTATGTGTATCTATGACTGGTTACATGCGTGTGCTACCTTATCGTTTTTTTACGAGAGTGCAGGAATCAGGGGCAGTTGTTGACCAAGCATTCTGTGTCTCCTTACTCATGAGATGTATATTTGCACAGTATCCTAATCAACTATCTCTGCCAGTTCTGTTCTGCCATCACTTGGATTTAAACCAAGCTGGTATTCTTAATCTAAACTGAATGTAAATGACGTAACTGTGAAAATTGTGAATTTTTATAGACAACAGTCAAATCCTCAATCCTTATTTGGGAAGAAAAAGGTAATTGTTTCTGGAAAAAAAAAACACCTACTTTTTATAGAAGAATGAAGATGTTTGTGAATTAAATTTCTCATGATGTTCAAACAGTTTCAATTCTTGGGTTCCACAATAACATCACTGATGTGCTGTACAAGTACAATTTTATACTTTTTATTCTTTCAGATAACCTGCTCCAACTCTCACCGCAGCTGACACCACTTTGTTCCCTATTATAGTGTGACCCTAATAGTAGTGTAATACTTCTCCAAGAGGGGGTCATAGATTCAGAATGTATAGACCATAATCCTTACCACCCTCTAATAGATCAACTGGAGTACAGAGGTACGTTAACGTTACAAACTATAGTTTTTAGATTCACAGCAGTTCATTAAAAATACCAGTAGGTGGCATACTTTACATTTATCGTATGGTTTACGAGATGTTTCTGGAGTAAATTCTGCTCACATGCATGATTCATTGGGGAGAATTTCAATAGCACTTTTAAAATGTTCAGTGTGTAGTTTCACCACATTAACCTGGGTTTGTAGAAATGTAAAAATATTAATATTATATTGCACCAAAAAAAATTTTTTTTATTGTGTGGTGTTTTATCATGACACTTTTTTTGGCATTGATAGGCAACACTTTTCCATCTATCTTTCAGTGAGGTTTTGGTGGAGTGGCAAGATTTGTTTCCTTAAAGGAACCTAATGCTATAGTGCCCTGGTCGCTGTTTAGGTTACCAGCCCCCACCTGTAGGGGGTAATAAAGGTTTTTTTAGTTACCTTTTCTCCCTCTCTGTGCCAGTCTCCGTACTGCTGTCAGAGCTCCTTGGCAGAGATCATCAAGATCGATGATCTCAGCCAATCCAAAATGTTCCCATAGGAAAGCACTGGGAGGCAAGTGCAAAGGCACAGCAAAATGTCACACTGCGCCAATCAGATGTTCGCTTTGAAACTATCTTATTGTATAGCAAAGCTTTCCTTGGCTATTTCATCGGAAGCGCCTACTGCCCGCATTGTAAATGTTCTGCAGGACGGCAATGTTTTCACTTGCAAGGAAATAATGGGAGGAGCATGGAGCATGGCACCCAGAACACTTCACTGGGATGAAGTGGTTTGGGTGTCTAAAGTGTCCCTTTTTTATTTCTTGATTTTTTTTCATTTTGTTTTTTGCATCCTAACCGTCATTTTAAAATGTGCAGTAATTTTTTTTGGTGACTCAAACGTTTTCTCAATCTTTCCTGGATTTTTTTGTCCACCAGAAAGTTGTTCTTCTTCACTTGTCAGATTACTTTCAGTGATCTTTTTTGTAAACAGATATATCTCACCCAGTCTCCTTCAAAAAATCGTTAAAAACCCACTTCTTCATAAAAGCGTATCAATTAAACTGTTAGTAGCTCCTGACTGATTCCTCTTCTGCAACTGTCACTAGTCTAATACTATCCTTACCTTTTTGTGTCATTTTACCCCACTCCCTCTAGCATGTAAGCTCATTGAGCAGGGCCCTCAACCCCTCTGTTCCTGTGTGTCCAACTTGTCTGGTTACAACAAAATGTTTGTTCGTCCACCCATTTTAAAGCTCTGCAGAATTCGATGGCGCTATATAAATAACATAATAATAATTATAAGAATAATAATAATAATCTCTCCTTTATTACTGAATAACTGCAGTCAATTCCTTGGTCTCATTCTCATCATGTTAAATTCAGATCATCCACATGAAATTTAGTGGTGAATTTTCTTAACCAGAATTCTCTGTTTGCTTGTCGGTTTATAATTTTTCTTTCTTAATAGTTATGCAGAGGCGGCTCTAGACTTTATGAGGCCTTAGGCGAACTTCAAGCATGAGGCCCCACTTACACCCAAAGTATAAAATAATAGGGTTGTATTTTGTATAAGTGTAAGGAGCATTTGCTATATCGAGAGGCGTGCTTGCAGCACTGGATACAGAGAGTCAGTCTCTGCATTCATTGTTCAGAAGCTTGCAATGTCAGAGCTTCCTGTGCCCCTGCATTGTGAGCTCTCTGGCTATAGTTGTAGCACATTTTGCAAACAAAATTAATTTGCAATAAATAAATTTAATTTGCAATTATGCCAATCGCTTATACACAATTGTGGGGTATGGTCACATAGCCCGGCAGTCGTGTATAAATAAGTACTGGTGTGAAGGGGTTCTCGAAAACAAAAATGAAAATTTAAGATTTAAGTGACGGTAAGTGTGGCATAGTTGGGGTGGGGTGAGTATTACAGTTTTGGAGTGAAGGGTGAATGTGGCATGGTTTGAGGAAGGAGTGTGCCAGGATTAAGGGGGTTAATGAGTGTGGCAAAGAGAGGGCAGGTGAGTTTGGAGGGGGTAAGATTAACAGGACTAGGAGTGGTTAGTGAGAGTGTGGATGCATGAAAGGGCTGAAAGTGTGGAGGGGGTGAGAGTGTGAGGACGGGTGACAATGTGTGGGAATGTGACAGTGTATGAGTATGGTGACACCACATTGTAGGGGTGACAGTGTGTATAAGGGAGAGTGACTGTGTGTGAAGGGGATGATACTGTGTGTGTGAGGTGGTGACAGTTTGTGTGTGTGGAAGGGGTGATCTGGTGAGGGAGGGGGTGATAGTGTGTGGGATATAGGGGCGATAGTGTGTGGGAGGGGGTAATACTGAGAGGGAGGCGATATACTGTGAGGGAGGTGGGTGATGGTGTGTAGGAGGGGGGAATACTGTGCAGGGGCAGATCCAGAGCCTGATCTCGGGAGGGGCACTTGTAGATAATTTAAAGAAATAATCCAGGCACAATAACCACTACAGCTCAGTGTAGTAGTTATGGTGCTAGTAGTGCCAGGATCCCATCTCAGAGTAAGTAGTCAAACCGTTTAAGAACAGTTTGACAACTTACCTGGGGTCTGCTGGGATATAGGGTATAGGAGCAGTGGTATGTGTTAGGGGTGAAGTGTGTGAAAGGTGCAGTGTGTGTGTGTGTGAGCGGTGAAATGTGTGTGCGAGTGCGTTAGGCGGCAGTTTATGTCAGGGTTCCAGTGTGTGTGTTAAGGGGCAGTGTATGTGTGGGGCAGTGTGTGAGCGGTGCAGTGTGTGTGTGAGAGTTGCAGAGTGTGTATGGGGGGAACTGTATGTGTGTTTGGAGGAGTGTGTATGGGGGGGCACTGTATGTGTGTGTGGGCAATGTGTGTATGTGTGGCAATGTGTGTATGGGGGGCAGTGCAGTTGTGTATGGGGGCAGTGTGTGTATGGGATGCAGGGCAGTGTGTTTAGTGTGTGTATGGGGCAGTGTTTGTGGGGCAGTGTGTGTAGTGTGTGTATGGTGGGCAGTGTGTGTATGGGGTAGTGTGTGTAGTGTGTGTATGGGGGCAGTGTTTGTGGGGCAGTGTGTGTAGTGTGTGTATGGGGGCAGTGTTTGTGGGGCAGTGTGTGTATGGGGGCAATGTGTAATGGTGGCAGTGTTTGTGGGGCAGGGTGTGTATGGGGGCAGTGTTTGTGGGGCAGTGTGTATGGGGGCAATGTTTGTGGGGCAGTGTGTGTAGTGTGTGGAGTGTGTGTGTATGGGGGCAGTGTTTGTGGGGCAGTGTGTGTAGTGTGTGTATGGGGGCAGTGTTTGTGGGGCAGTGTGTGTAGTGTGTGTATGGGGGCAGTATTTGTATGGGGGGGAGGTTAGGGAGGCTTTTTAATAATAATTGTAAAAAATGTATTTAATAAAATGACTATATTTATGTCCCCCCTCCCTTTTTACATTTACTGGGAGGAGGGGGGACATTTCTCCATCTCTGGTGGTCCGGTGGGGATTCCCTGGTGGTCCCAGTGGTGGTGAGGTGAACTCTAGCCCGCACTCCAGGGCTAGAGTTCATTCTCGCGAGATTTGGAGCGTTGCCGTGGTAGAGAGGCTGAGCTCCCGGGTCCTCTCTCCCTCGCCGGCTGCCAGCACAGTGCATGCGGACCGGGGAGGGATATCTCTTCCCGGTCTGAAGGCACATTGCAGGGCTGGCACTTGGACAATGCCAGCCCTACATTAGCCGGCAGGGTGGAATCTCGGGGGGGATACTATGAGGGAGGGGGGTAATACTGTGAGGGAGGGGGTAATACTGTAAGTGGGGAAATACTGGGAGGGAGGGGGGATACTGGGAGGGAGGGGGTGATAGTGTGAGGGGGGAATACTGGGAGGGAGGGGGTTGATAGTGTGAGTGGGGAATACTGGTATGGACTTGGAAATACTGGGAAAGACTGGGGAATATTGGGAGGGAGGGGGGATACTGGGAGAGAGGTGGGTGATAGTGTGAATGAGGGTGTATACTGGGAGGGGGATAGTGAAGGGAGATATTGGGAGGGAGGCGGTCATGGTGTAAGGGAGGGGGGATACTGGGAGAGAGGGGGAGGTAGTGTGAAGGAGGGGGTTTACTAGGAGGGGGTGATAGGGAAGGTGGTTACTGGGAGGGAGTGGGGTGTAGTGAGGGGGGATGCTGGGAGGGAGGGGGTATATTGGGAGAGAGGAGTGCTACTGGGAAGGATGGGGTATACTTGAAGAGCGTTATATTGAGGGGGTTCTGGGAGGGGGTGATATTGAGGGGGTTACTGGGAGGGGTATATTGGAGGGGTTACTGGGAGGGGTATATTGGAGGGGGTTAATGGGAGGGAGGGGTGATATTGAGGGGGTTACTGGGGGTATATTGGAGGGGGGTTACTGGGAGGGGGGGGTTACTGGGGAGGGAGGGAGGGTGATATTGAGGGGGTTACTGAGAGGAAGGGGGTATTCCGGGAGGGAGGGGGTATAGTGAGGGGGGTTACTGGGAGGGAGGGGGTATATTGGGAGGGGTTATATTGAGGGGGGT